>CM062293.1:21321158-21383845 GCA_031216915.1 Pictodentalium vernedei
TGGCTTTTAGTTGGATTTTTTTGCAAACATAACAATGCACGAGCACATACCCCCAGTGGCTACGAATTTTAAACTTCACGGAAATCCATTTGCCCCTCGGCCTCGGGTGGAGAGTGTCCAAGAGTACCTCAGAATTCCAACTCTTGGGCAATTCCAATTGCATACCCTACCCCTTCAGAAATGTCCTGACTAATGAACTCTGAAGTTCGAAATTCCGATTCTAGTAGATAATTATTCCAATTTGAGGTTAAAGAACCCACCATATTCATGTTAAATCCAATAAGAAAATGCCGAATAATACCTCCCTAGTTCAGCGATCTGAACGCAGTGGCTACTCCCTTACAGGGGGTAGCCACTACGTTCTGATCGCTTAACTACCTCCTCCCCTATCCTCCTCTAGCTCAGGACTGCGGCGTTCGGGAGATGCTTTCGGCATCCCGACCTTGGACCCCCATATCTTAATTCGGCCCCCTAAATTAAAATCAGGGCGCCGCCACTGATCTCCCTACATCTCTACGCCAAGAGCACCCAAAGCGGGAGGGGAGGGGGCGTAGCTACTCATTGCCCCGAGGCTATGGACAGGGAGTTCCAACTTATTAACTCTGTACAAGTCAGCAGCGTTTGAAAGCAATTGCGCCATCAACGTGCAATACAATACGTATTAGTAGGAACAATTATTTTTAACCTTTTACCTAACCTGAAAAGCAGACGACACTTGCAAAATTAATTCTTGAATAACTAATTTTTTTCATGTTTTGTCTCAAAAACATAGCTCGTTCCAACGAGGGGTCATAACCTATGTTTTTGAGACAAAAAAATGAAAAAAATAATGAAAATTAATTGGCGATTTTTGAGAATAGCGCTGGACGGTTTTGGCCGTTACGTTATTAAAGGGTTAAAAAATGGTTTAGTGTAATAATTACTATGGTTTTTAATTTTATGGAGTCCGCAGGTCTTTGCTTGTCACCAATCGGGCTCCATGGAATTAGAAACGATTGGGAGCGAGGTGGCTCAATGGTAAACTGCTGGACTGGTCCTCTAACGAGAGGGCCTACATCAACCTTGACCTCCGTCTGTTTATTCCGACTCCACACTCCTTCCTAAACTCCCAGCATTCAGTCAAAAACTGTTTCATAATTCCCCAAATTTGCTCCTTCTCGACTATAAAGGTACCCCCCCCCCCCCCCAGCGGCTCAGTGGTTATGACATTAAACTTCAAACCGAGAGGTCCACGGTTCGATCCCCGCCAAAAGTAACTATGTCCTTTGGCAAGACACCAAATCATGATTCCCACTTGGGGGAACGGTGACGCTGTGTACAAAGGCGTACTGCACGTCAATGGCGCACCTGTCTTCAACCAATGCTAACCCTGGAGTTACTACGCTGGGGAGTCTGACAGTTACTCGGCGTTGCTGGAGAGTTCTCTTCGAGTACTCCGGCTTCCTCCACCCGTAAAACTGTCCGACACGAGGTGACCCTGGCTGTCGAAAGTGTGGTTAAACTCCAATAAATAAAACTTTCCCTCATTCCTCGTATACTTTTTCATGGTGTTTCCATCCAATTTTTCGTTAGCTTATACGAATCGAATTTGAAACGTGAAGCTCGTTCCACCACTAGCGGAAGCGAAAACGATGACTGTTTTATTCATCGCACGTCAACTTTCAACAAAGGAGTGTATTGCGGCCAAGCGCAACTGACATCTGTTTATGTAAGATAAATAAATGGCGGGAAACTCCCGATGACAAAAAGGATGCAGTATGTAAATAGGTCCCACTTCAAAAGAAAAGTACATACGAAGTATTTCTCAAACCACTATTCGTTTCGAATAAACTGGTGTATACAAAGAGAATGGCGGGAAACTTAAGCGGGCCTTTGACCTCCACAGTATACTGTTTCATTTTGACATTGAGTACCGCCGTTTTCTGAACTATACAACAATATCTACCTGAACCTTGATTATTTCCTCGGAGCCCACGTGATTTATTTATTTATTGGGGTTTAAGGTCACATATTTCTGCATAATGGCTAATCATGACCATGACAGTTTTACGGGTGGAGGAATCCGGAGAATACCCGGAGAGAACCACCGAGCAACGGCGAGCAACTGTCAGCTCCCCAACATACTAACTCCACACAAGCAGTGTTAGCATTGGCTGAAGACAGGTGCGCCATCGACGTGCAGTACGCCTTAGTACACGACGTCACCATGCCCCCAGATGAGCAATGGGGGTGAAGTGTCTTGCCCAAGGACACAACGCGGTTGCCGCAGGTGGGATTCGAACCGAGGACCTCTCGGCTTGCAGCCTGCACCTCTACCCACTGAGCCACGAGCCCACGTGAAGTGCGGTGGTGCAGCTTGCAAAGGTGTATTACACGTCGATATTACACGCGCTTTCTGCCATGCTAATAGGAAAGTCCAACAGTTACTCATCTCTTCTCGGTGGTTCTCTCAGGGTAACTCTGCTTTATCCACCCTTAAAGTTATTGATATAACCCTGACTTTTTGAAAGTGTCGTTAAACTCCAATAAATAAATAAATGTGTGGATTTCAGATTATAATATTATTATGATGAATAAATATCCACGGAGCCACGTTCCAACGTTGGTCCAGTTCTTTATCAAGTAGTAGTGGGGCACCCCCCCCCCCTCCCCATAAAATTACAGTGCCCCTCCCCCTCAAAATGGGAAAATTAAAGCACCAGAGGGTCCCATATTCAGCCTCGGGACATTGAATTTTCAAAATTTTCTTGGGTAGCCACCTCCCACACTCCCATCAATGAGAGGGAGATACCGTAGGCCTAAGGTGGGGTGAGTATGGCCTTCCCTTTGGCGGGGGTTCGGGGAAGCCCCCCGAACCCCCACCAATGGGAGGGCCATGCCCCCCCCCCCCCCCCCACACACACACACGTCAGGCTAGCGACTTTGGGATATGCCTGTGGCATATATCGACCTGGCACCCCTCAATAGGAAATCCTAACTACCTCCCCTGTTGTCAAGGAACGTAATTATAGTACCAGTCAACCTTTATCTAACATGAAAGGACGACACTTGCAAGCAAAATTCTTGAAAAACTAATATTTTTTGTTTTGTTTTTGCTTAAAAAACATAGATTATGACCCCTCATTGGGACGAGCTCAAGGAGCTTGCTCCAATGAGGGACCATCGGCTATGTTTTGGAGACAAAAAATGAGAAAAAAATAATGAAAATTGAATGGTAATTTTTGTGAATAGCGCTGACCGACGTTGGGTAAAGGTTTATAAAAGAGGCCATAGTACAAATAGGGCCTTCGAATGATGAAATCATGTCGGTCGTCAAGTATTACGAGTTATTGTAGAAGTTCAATACGGTATCAAGACGGGGTGGATGGTCCAAGTGAGGGAGCTAGTAGAGAACTACTCATTGGAGGTCTTGGGTCTAGACGTTGGGGCAAACCAGGGTAAAAAAAAAAATCGTCAGAGAAAGGGTCATGGAGGATTGTAACCGTAACTGGCGAGAGGGGTCAAATCAAAGAGGTATTTGGGTGGCCTGCGTGATAAAGAGAAGCCTGTTTTTGAAGAGTACCTTGATGGCACCTTTGGGGGGTCGCTGTTGTTCAAGCTGAGGTCACGGTCTCTAGAGCTTAGGGGAAACATTGGGAAAAACAGTGAAAAGGAGTGCCAGATGTGCACAATTTGGGCGTGACGGAGTCCCTGGAACACTTTCTTCTAGAATGCCCAAAATACCAGTCTAAAAGAATAAGATTCACTGGGAGTAGTATGTCTCGTATGTTTGAGGACCCATTTGGGGGACCTCGGTGGGGGACCTCGGAAGTGACGTCATGTCACGTGACGTAGTGGCGCCATGTTGTGTTGTCATGGTAACCCGCGTGAGCGGCCATATTGTGACGTCATCTCCTTAGTGATACGTGGTGTTAGTGCGCATGCGCAGCGCGTGTTGTTAGGGTGATACGTGTTTCCGTCGTCCATTTTGTATACTGGAGGCCGCCATCTTGGTTTCTATGGTAGCACGTGATTGCTATGTTACCAATGGCTTCTAACAAGACAGGGGTATGTTCGGAGGGTGTGTTCGATTGTAGAAGAGTAAATCTGATTACCACAAACAACCCGACAATCCCTCCAAATCACCAAAATCCACCCAAAATCACCGAAATTGACTTTATTTCCCCCAATTTATCGGCTTAGCACGTAGTGCTATAGTACTAAGGGGGTACAGGGGGTGCGTTCGATTGAATAGGAGTAATGTTCTGGCTTAGAATTCTCCCAGAATCCCTTTTTGGATCTCTATCCCATGACGTTTTTCCCCTATTAAGAATAGCACGTAGTGCTATGGGACAAATTTACCCAGAATTCCCTGCTTCTATCTATATATGTGATAGTTTACGTCTATCTGGCCATGTTCCTTTGTTCTAGAGTATACTCCAGTAGCGTAGAAGAGCCTATTATTTGGAACAGTTTACCTTATTATTGCTATATTTAGCAATTTCTGGTCTATTCTTGTTAGTTCTGACCCTATTCCGTGTACTCTTGTTGTTTCATTTATCTAACTAACCAATCAGATTGCTTGATTTCCCATAATGCAGTTATCTCCGTTGTGTATAACAAAAGCCTATATCCAATGGCACCCCAATTTTAGCACCCCTTTTTGAAAAACATATGACCTTCGGCACCCCTTTTTATCACATAGGCACATGCTTTATGTGCCAATATGTGCTTATGTGAAAAGGCACAATGTGACAAAATATGCCCTATCACATAGGCACATACGGGTATTTGAGGATACCTATGGCCTGGTATTGTATTATTCGAGGATACCTACTAGAGAATCCTTTTTTTTGTCATATGTGCTTATGTGAAAAGGCACAATGTGACACAATATGCCCTATCACATAGGTACATGTTTTATGTGCTTATGTGAAAATGCACAATGTGACACAATATGCCCTATCACATAGGCACATACGGGTATTTGAGGATAGCTATAGCCTAGTATTGTATTATTTGAGGATACCTATCAAGGATACCTTCTGGAGAATCCCTTTTTGTCATATGTGCTTATGTGAAAAAGCACAATGTGACACAATGTGACCTATCACATAAGCACATGCTTTATGTGCCGATATGTGCTTATGTGAAAAGGCACAATGTGACACAATGTGCCCTATCACATAGGCACATACGACCAAAATGGGATTCCATAGCCACAGGCGTTTTCGAAAAAGGGATTCCACAAATGGGATTCCAAAAAAGGGATTCCACAAATGGGATTCCGTTTCCATCTTGTCGCCAAAGCTCCACCGCCACTACTGGTCTATGGTCTATCAGTCCTATCATTAGGTTCAACAACAGTCTTGTTCCACTGCGGCCTTGTACCAGTACTATTGTCTAAACTACCATCAATTACTTCCTAGCTATACCTTCGCTGAAGCTTTCAAAATGTTCCATCTGATTTCCCCTGTATACATATAAGGCATTCCGTAAGTGGCCCAGTCCGTAAAAATTGGATTCCGTGTTTTTACATCGACACTCGAGGGTATTCCCATTCCCTATTGGAAGAATTCAGTTCAATGGTTTGTAGTTTAAAAATTCAGATCACATTTCGTTATATTTTCATTAAGTTTAAAAATTTATTCAGTTCAAAGGGTGCTAACATTGGGATATAGTTAAAAAATAGAATTCATTCTGTTCAAGGGGGTTAATTATATATACCTCCATTAGGGTTGTAGTTCATTCAAACAGTTCAAGAGGGTTAACATTGGGTTATATTTAGGGATTATAGTTCATTCAGGTGAAAACTTTGTTATGGTCAATTCACTTCGATCTTGGTTCTGTTGGATCTTCGTTCACTTCATTCGAACAGTTGTCTTGTATCTGTTCAGTTCGATTTTCGACACTTTGTTATGTTCACTTCGATCTTGGTTCTGTTGGATCTTTGTTCTGTTGTACCTTTATTGTTTTGTAGTGGTTGGTTGTCTCTGTTCAGAGTCTTGTAGTCATTGTTGAATTGGGTGTTATCAAACCCTTTCCATACCCTCGAGTGTCGATGTAAAAACCCGGAATCCAAATTTTACGGACTGGGCCACTTACGGAATGCCTTATATGTATACAGGGGAAATCAGATGGAACATTTTGAAAGCTTCAGCGAAGGTATAGCTAGGAAGTAATTGATGGTAGTTTAGTCAATAGTACTGGTACAAGGCCGCAATGGAGCAAGACTGTTGTTGAAGCTAATGATATGACAGATAGACATAGACCTGTAGTGACCTTGGAGCTTTGGAGACAAGATGGAAACGGAATCCCATTTGTGGAATCCCTTTTTGGAATCCCATTTGTGGAATCCCTTTTTCGAAAACGCCTGTGGCTATGGAATCCCATTTTGGTCGTATGTGCCTATGTGATAGGGCACATTGTGTCACATTGTGCCTTTTCACATAAGCACATATCGGCACATAAAGCATGTGCTTATGTGATAGGTCACATTGTGTCACATTGTGCTTTTTCACATAAGCACATATGACAAAAAGGGGTGCCGAAGGTCATATGTTTTTCAAAAAGGGGTGCTAAAATTTGGGGTGCCATTGGATATAGGCTTTTGTTATACACAACGGAGATAACTGCATTATGGGAAATCAAGCAATCTGATTGGTTAGTTAGATAAATGAAACAACAAGAGTACACGGAATAGGGTCAGAACTAACAAGAATAGACCAGAAATTGCTAAATATAGCAATAATAAGGTAAACTGTTCCAAATAATAGGCTCTTCTACGCTACTGGAGTATACTCTAGAACAAAGGAACATGGCCAGATAGACGTAAACTATTACATATATAGATAGAAGCAGAGAATTCTGGGTAAATTTGTCCTATAGCACTACGTGCTGTTCTTAATAGGGGAAAAACGTCATGGGATAGAGATCCAAAAAGGGATTCTGGGAGAATTCTAAGCCAGAACATTACTCCTGTTCAATCGAACGCACCCCCGGTACCCCCTTAGTACTATAGCACTACGTGCTAAGCCGATAAATTGGGGAAATAAAGTCAATTTCGGTGATTTTGGGTGGATTTTGGTGATTTGGAGGGATTGTCGGGTTGTTTGTGGTAATCAGATTTGCTCTTCTACAATCGAACACACCCTCCGAACATACCCCTGTCTTGTTAGAAGCCATTGGTAACATAGCAATCACGTGCTACCATAGAAACTAAGATGGCGGCCTCCAGTATACAAAATGGACGACGGAAACACGTATCACCCTAACAACACGCGCTGCGCATGCGCACTAACACCACGTATCACTATGGAGATGACGTCACAATATGGCCGCTCACGCGGGTTACCATGACAACACAACATGGCGCCACTACGTCACGTGACATGACGTCACTTCCGAGGTCCCCCACCGAGGTCCCCCAAATGGGTCCTCAAACATACGAGACATACTACTACTGGGTGTATAATGGGGAAGTGGGATGGGAGAATGAAGGACATGTGGTTAGTGGGAGACTCAAAGGAGAGAGTTAATATGCTAATCGGAGAGATTGGGAAGAATGGGGCAAGGGATGTCATCAAGCAGTTCGTCTCCGAGTGTTGGGAGGAGAGAAGAAGCGTGGGAATAGGGAGGCAGTTAGGAGTACAAGGGTAACCAAGGCTTTTCATAGGAGAACCACGACAAATCAGCGGCCGGCCAAAGTATTATTATTATTATACATTCTGCTTTAACTATTTAAAAACAGATTCTAATGAGCCCCCCCCCCCCCCCTCCAGCCCCCCCCCCCCCCCCCCCGAGATATTGACTAAGGTTATAAAGTACATTTTCAGTCTTGGGTAAACACATATCCTCAACTAGCGCAGAGCAAAATCGGGCTCCGCTTGCCATCTTAAGCTGGATAGCTTGACAGTCATTAAGCGGAGACTCCACTCCACTCGTGACATTCAATTTTAAAAATTATGGAGCTGGAACACAGCTTCTGATCTACAAGTTGGAAAACTTAACAGCTATCAAGTTGGGCCTTCGCCCGTGGATTGCAATTGAAAAGCTTGAGTTATCGAGCTGGAGCTCCTCTCGTGACCCGCAAATTGGAAACCTTAATAGTTATAAAACTGGAGCACCTCTCGTGATCTGTAAGCTCGAAACCTTAATAGTTATAAAACTACAGCTCTTCTCGGGATCTGTAAGTTGAAAACCTTAATAGTTATAAAATTAAAGCTCCTCTCGTGTTTTGTAAGTTGGAAACCTTGGTAGTTATAAAACTACAGCCCCTCTCGTGATCTGCAAGTTGGAAACCTTGATAATTATAAACGTAGAGCTCCTCTCGTGATCTGCAAGTTGGAAACCTTGATAATTATAAACGTAGAGCTCCTCTCGTGATCTGCAAGTTGGAAACCTTGATAATTATAAACGTAGAGCCCCTCTCGTGATCTGCAAGTTGGAAACCTTGATAATTATAAACGTGGAGCTCCTCTCGTGATCTGCAAGTTGGAAACCTTGATAATTATAAACGTAGAGCTCCTCTCGTGATCTGCAAGTTGGAAACATTGATAATTATAAACGTAGAGCCCCTCTCGTGATCTGCAAGTTGGAAACATTGATAATTATAAACGTAGAGCCCCTCTCGTGATCTGCAAGTTGGAAACCCTGATAGTTGTAAAACTAGAGCACCACTCGTTATCTGTCAGTTGAAACCTTGATAGTTATAAAACTAGAGCACCTCTTGTGATCTGTAAGTTGGAAACCTTAATAGTTATAAAATTAGAGCTCCTCTCGTGATCTATAAGCTGGAAACCTTGATGGTTATAAAACTAGTGCTCCTCTCGTGATCTGTAAGTTGGAAAGCTGGACTCTTTATCGAATTGGAGCCCGCTTGTGATCTGAAGCGCATAGTGGAAATAGGGGGGGGGGGTACTTTCTGGTGGACGAACCAGGCTATCCGTCACACACCGACGGCGCGACAAGAGAGGACGAACACTCTCGGGCTCTCCCCGGGCGAAGCGGGCGTGCCCGCTTCGTCCGGGTCAGAACCACCCCCCCCCGGGAAAGTTTATCGAACTCTATTATTAAAACAAGCAATTTAGTGGCTTTCCCGATAGTTTCAAACAGGTTCTCTCTACACAACAAACCCACCCATTATTGTATTACGCCACCCAGACGTTGTGGCGAAGCGATCGTACGATTGCGTTTTGCGTTCGATAATACCTATTAAATAGAGTCAGTTTTCATCAAAGAAAGTTACCATATCGTCCCCTGAGTTCCAATGTGTTCTATGTGCCTTCTGGCACATAGAACACATTGGAACTCAGGGGACGATATTCCTGCTGAACATGATGATAAAATTATGCTTAAATTGGAAGAAAAATAAATTCTATCTTTGGCATTTTTTTATGGGGGTGGGGAAAATACCCCCCCCCCCCCCCCACACACACACACTCTTACCCCGGCGGTTTCTACGCAACTGCATGTGATCTGTATGTTGGAATGTGTGATACTTAAAAGTTGAATTTCTCTCGTGATCTGCAAGTTGAAAACTCGCACAGTTGTTGAGCTGGGGCTTCGCTTGTGATCTGTAAGTCAGAGAGCTTGACAGCTTGTTTAACGGAAACTCTCCCCGTGGGATGGAAATCACAGAAATGGAGCTCCGCTCGTAATCTGTAAGTTCGAAACTTGAGAGCTATCGAGCTGGAACTCCACTTGTCATCTGTGAGTTGGAAAGCTTGAAAGATATCAATCTGAAGCTCCACCTAGCTGATTTTCCGACGGATCGATTGAAAGAGAGGCGAATCGCCCCTCCTCAGTCCACAACCCAATCCTCTCTTTAACGGGACTTATTTCGGAGGCCGACTTGCCAATTACGAAAGTAATTAAAACCCGATAACAGAGACCTTGGCTTTTAAGCTTCGACAACATAAAACTCATTTAACACTTTACACAACGTAACAGCCAAAACCGGCCAGCACTATTCTCAAAAATCGCCGATTAATTTCCATTTTTTGTCTCAAAAACATAGGTTATGACCCCTCTTTGTAACGAGCTCGTCGCGCTCGTTCCAAAGCGGGGTCATAACCTAAGTTTTTGAGACAAAAAATGAAAAAAATAGTTATTCAAGAATTTTGTAGCAAGTGTCGTCTGCTTTTCATGTTTGGTAAAGGGTTAACACTCTAACCAGCACAACGACCAAAATCGGTCTGCGCTATTCACATAAATAACCATTCAAAATTGATTGTTTTCTCGCATTCTGTCTAATGTACAAAGCTTATGACCCCCATTGGAACGAACTCAACGTATTTTGTCTAATTTACATAGCTTATGATCCCCATTAGAACGAGCTCGTTGAGCGCTCGTTCCAATGAGGGAGCATAAGATATGTTTTTGACGCAAAATAATTAAAAAAATAGTTATTTAAGAAGATTGTTTGCAAGTGTCGTCTTCTTTTCATGTTAGATAAAGGGTTTTATCTTACAATCAACATGTATTTTGTCTGTATTAACCCCGCAACTGCCGTGTATCCGACCCCCCGTTACAGATGTTTGTATCAGGGAGTCGGATACAAGCACGTTCCTTTCGCGTGAGTTCCGTTTTTCTTCTTTTTGTTCATCCGTACGAATAAATAGTTCGTTATATATTCGTCTACATTCTTGACTTATCCCCAGTATATTGTAAGATAAAATGACTATTACCATTATAATATGTGACTATTACCATTATTTTATTGTAAGATAAAATGACTATTACCATTATAAAATGACTATTACCATTACAAAATATGTATCCGTGTCACGCTCCGGGTTCTAAGGATAGATCACGACTCGTCTTCGACTCGTCGCGATCTGCCCTCGGAGCTCGACTCGGATACATATTTTTTACATCCAAATAATGGTAATAATCTCTATTTATCTTACAATCAACATGTATTTTGTCTGTATTAACCTTGCAACTGTCGTGTATCCGACCACCTGATACAGATGTTTGTATCAGGGGGTCGATACAAGCACGCTCCTTTCGCATGAGTTCCATTCTTTTTCTTTTTGTTCATCCGTACGAATAAATAGTTCGTTATATATTCGTCTACATTCTTGACTTATCCCCAATATATTGTAAGATAAAATGATTATTACCATTATGTGGATGTACAAAATATGTATCCGAGTCTCGCTCCAGGTTCTAAGGGTAGATCACGACTCGTCTTCGACTCGTCGTGATCTGCCCTTAGAAACCTGAGCGAGACTCGGATACATATTTTGTACATCCACATAATGGTAATAATCTGTATAATAAGAGCTTTGTATCAGAGAAGCTGGGGTCGAGTTGTGGTGGCAAAAAATGAATATGCGCTAGAACTTGAAACTAGGAATCAATCTGAGAGGCATAGATAGGGCAAACTGGTTAAACGTCGGATAACGTATATGTTCAAGTTAATTGTGCTGACACTGCACGAAAGTCGGAAATTCAAACAAGAAAACAATCTAAGGAGTGAAAGTCCTAAAAAAAACACTCGAGCAGGACTGGCTTTTGAACTCATCCAAGACATTCTTGAGTCGAACTCACCTACCAAATTTGGTAAAAAGCGGGTAACTTTTGTTCAAGTTATCGCGCTGATAATACCCGCAAGTCAGAAATTTGTAGGGTCATAAACTGTTTTTGAGGCAAAAAATGAAATTTTTTATTTATTCAAGATTTTGTTTGAAAGTGTCGTCTGCTATTCGGGCTGGTAAAAAGGGTTAACCCTTTGAGACTTTAATTATCTCGACGTTCAAACGTCACTGGACTGGAAACGCCCCTCCTCAGTCTGCAACCCAATCCTCTCTTGTGAAAGTAGTTGAAACCCGATAACAAATACCATAGCTGTAAAGCTCCGACAGCAAAAAAAACTCACTTAACACTTTGTTTGAAAGTGTCGTCTGCTATTTCGGGCTGGGTAAAAGGGTTAACCCTTTGAGACTTTCAAACGTCACTGGGTTGGGAATTCAGTTTCTTCAACGTTTTTTTTTTCAAAATGTGACGTCAAACGTCGGAAAGTACAAATAACAAAATATTTTTCACATTAGTGATTATCTGGTTGAGGGTTGGATTATTTTTGGTGGTCTGAATTTATTATTCAAAATTTGTTTTAAAACAAATTTATATAAACAAAATATTATTTGTGTTTGAATGAATATGAAATATAAACAAGGAAATTGTTGGCTTTTCTTCCGGTATCCTCATTTTTTGAAAGTCCCGATAGAGTGTCTGGCATTCAACCAGTTAAGAAGTCTTAACAGTAGGATTATATTAGTATTTTAAGCTGCTGCGATAACATTTGGCTCAACGTTTGTCACACTAAGCACTATTCGAGAGAAAATAGGAATTGAGGTTAAAACTTTAAAAAAATATTAAAATAATAACAAAACAAATGACCACAAAGTATCAACGCGCTGTTTGATTTCGTTCGTCATAAGACGTATACGGAAGACTCAAGGGGTTAAAATACATAGATCTTGAGAGGTTGTATTTTAGTACTGGTCCAAATCTCAAGCAGTGTTCGTCGCCGGTACGACTGTTTGATCGAGGACTGTTGACTTGACAGACCACTCTGCTCTATCATTAAATATTCAAAGACATCTTCTCTCATATCCGTTTGAAATAGAGGCACATAGCTTCTCAGATGGAGATCATCGTTCTGTGACATATCATCAAGTTCAATTTTTACCATACGAGATCATATTAAGAAGTTATCAAATGGATTATTTGAAAAACTCGGCGGGATAAGTCAAGTCTTGGCTATTCAGGCAGCATTAAATTGCGACTTTTAAAGAGTTTAACCCTTTACCCAACGTAACGACCAAAACCGACCAGCGCTATTCTCAAAAATCGCCAATTAATTTTCATTATTTTTTCTTTTTTTTTTGTCTCAAAAACATAGGTTATGACCCCTCGTTGGAACGAGCTCGTCGAGCTCGTTCCAATGAGGGGTCATAACCTATATTTTTGAGACAAAAAATGAAAAAAATAGTGATTCAAGAATTTTTTTTTGCAATTGTCGTCTGCTTTTCATGTTAGGTAAAAGGATCGAATTTTGTTATTATTTTTTTAATTGTTCAAACAATTTCAAACAAAACAATATCATGTACCCCCCCCCCCCCCCCCACACACACACACACTGGAACGAGCGCGTTATATATTAATACGATGCCGCAGGTATGTGGGATGACCTCTGTAGCAGCGACTTTATGGCCTGACTGTTCTGAATACTACTAAAGAATCTTTAGTCTACGAGAAGTGTGCCTCTCTCCGCACAGGAACGGTCATTTTGTGTCCCATTCTGATCGGAGGTACATTGTGCAGCATCAACCCCACAACTGATGCTGCCAGAGAGCATACGGACTCCTCGCGAACTTTCTTGACCGAAGATCGAACCCGAGACTTCTGACCAGAGGGACCAGCGCACTTATCTACTCGACCACCACCCTGTTTGATTTTAAACGGTTTTAAGATTCAAAATGATTCTTTTAGGGTTTCTTCTCCTTAAAAATCCCGCGCGAAATTAACGCATGAGCACAGCTAGGCCTCCCCCAAAATACCACCGGTTTCCTCACTCGACTTACTGATAACCCTGCCCTCTGTTTCAAAATTCAATGTGCCCATAGGACACTAATGCCTGAGGCAAAAAAAAAAAAAACCAAAAAAAAAAAAACAACAGAAACCTCAGAATATTTACCGTTTTGCACAATCAAAGGTCATAACTTAAACATTATTCATATAAAAAAACAGAACATGGCCTGTAATTATTTATTTATTCACTTATTAGTTGGTGTTTAAGGTCACATATTTCTGCACAGTGGCTAATCATGACCACGACAGTTTTACGGGTGGAGGAAGCCAGAGTACCCGGAGAGAACCACCGAGAAACGGCGAGCAACTGTCAACTCCCCAACATACTAACTCCACACAAGCAGTGTTAGCATTGGTTAAAGATGAGTGCACCTTCGACGTGCAGTATGCCTTAGCACACAGCGTCACCATGCCCCAATGGGGGCGAAGTGTCTTGCCCAAAGGACACAACGCGGTGAAGTGTCTTGTCCAAGGACACAACGCAGGTGGGATTCGACCCGAGGATTTCTCAGCTTGCACCTCTATACACTGAGCCCCCCACTCCCCCCCCCCCCCCACCCCACCCCCGGCCAGTAATGACAAGTGAAACTCTGAAATTCCAGACTATTATGCAGATAGTTCCTGAAACCCGCCACATGAGCAAGTGTTTGCAAGTTCAAGGGCCATTCATTACCGTTTTACTGGTTAACTCTTTATCTAACATGAAAATCAGACGATACTTGCAAACAAAATTCTTGAATAACAATTTTTTTTTCATTTTTTGCGTCAAAAACATAGCCTATGACCCCTCAGAGGAACGAGCTCGTTCAGCTCGTTCCAGTGAGTGGTCATAAGATAGTTTTTTGTGAAAAAAATGAAAAAGTAAAGAGAATTGAATGGTGATTTTTGTGAATAGCGCTCGCCGGTTATGGTCGTTACGTTAGGTAAAGGGTGAAAGTCTGCCACCCCCCCCCTTTGGAATCACAAAAATTCAAATCATTGTATACCAAGAGACCCAAAAGTTACAGCGAGTAATCCCCCTCCCAACCCCCAACCCCCAAAAAGACCCCCCCCCCCCCACAAAAAAACCCTTAAAAACAAAACACTGCAACGTTCTTGTAGAAACCGATAACTGTGGAATTACTAGCGCTTGGAGTGGCATATAATGAAACATTACCGTCGAATTCTCGACATAAGGAAAGCGGACAAAATTCGAATTGCATCGCTCCACCTAAGCCATAAAACTGCTGAAATTAAAACACAAAAAACCAACGTTTTGCCAGGGGCGTCATGCTAGGGAAAAATCTGGGGCGGATCGGTAACACTATCTAAGCGGAGCGCCACCATCGGTTGACGCGTAGCGTGCCCCAAAATTTCGGCAAAAAATTCCTCCCAGATTGCCGGAAATGGCACTTCCCAGGCCTTCACTGAAAATACCCCCCCCCCCCCCCAGAACCCCCCTCACTGAACTAAATATTTGAATTATAGTTTCCCGCTTTGAAATGTCGGAAGTAATGCAGTCTCTAAAAATAAACAGCCTTGGGAAAATAAATTGTTTCAATTAATGTTTGAAGCATTATATTGACATCTTGCATTATTGATGAATATTCCAGATAAAAAGAGGGTGATGTGTTGACTTTTGGACCTAACAAATACAATTTACATTTGGCGTGTTTTTGTAAGGAATTCCCTGGAAAATATGTGCACGTGACCGATACTTCCCTTGCTGTCAATTTTTCTCTCTTATTTGTTGCATGACCCCCTGTTTTGGGGTCAGAAAAAGTTGTCTGAAGGGCTATACTTGACAAAGATATTTGAATGCCAAAATTAAAGTGATGCGATCATATTTCTTTTTTGCCTGAACGTTATAATGGTCGCCTATGGGAAAATATTTAGTTCCGTGATACCTACAGCTATGTACAATCAAGGGAAATTACTCTGAAAGTGTTTGCTCAAAATATCCGAAAATCGAACATGACCTTCAAGTGAAGTTGAAAAATCGAAATCATTTGGCCAAATGAAACTACAGTTATCGTGCGGAATGCTCACGGTCGTACGGACAAGAGTAATATTTAACCCCTTGGCGCAAGCAAAGGCAGAAAGAAAATACAGTTTATGAGGAATCATTAGCAAAATTGTAACTCTATCCACAAACCACATACTCAAAACAAGGATACATTTTTACGAGTAACAATTATTAGTATTGGGAAGTTTCAAAACGTGCCGTTGGATTCATATTTCCACGTTTTCTTCTCCCGGGATGACATTCGTATTGTCTGAAAGACCATAACTATAAAATGCGTAGATATTAAAAGAAAACGTTTTCTGGATGATAAGTCACTCGAATAAAAACGTTTCCAGAAATAGGGCTCCCCCCACCCCCACCCCCAATGCTGAAAAGGGCTGAGAATCAATTCTTCAATCACTTATTTTGTTTTCTTGCCGAGTTGTTTCTCATCGATGAAAGTTCGTGTAATGGAGCACTCCACGGAGATTATTTCCGAAAAATTAAACCTACTAGAATATACTTCTTAACCCTTCACCTAACGTAACGGTAAAAAAGGCCAGCGCTATTCACAAAAATTGTCATTTTTCCTTATTTTTTCATTTTTTGGCCTCAAAGACATAGCTTATGATTCCTCATTGAGCTCGTTCCAATAAGGGGATCATGAGCTATGTTTTTGTCGCAAAAAAATGAGAGAAAAATAGTTATTCCATAATTTTGTTTACAAGTACCGCCTGCCTTTCATGTTAGGTAAAGGGTTAATGGGAAAAAAAACTTAATTTGAACCGAAGGTTAACGCTACTCTGTGTGTGTAATAAATAAATAAATAAAAAACACATTTTAACAGATCTTCTTTTGGATTAATTTAACACAGAAACAATTATTGAAAGAAACACCCCCTTGTGAACCTCATCAATAGAGATGCCTTTCCTTTTTGTGGTGGGTTCAACTTTACTAGTATAAAAAGCCCTGTAACAAACGCCTACTTTACGGGTCCCCTAAAGTAGGCAACATAGTTTTAAGCCATTCGTTAATCCTTTACCTAACACGAAAGGCAGACGATAATTGCAAACAAAATTCTTGAATAATTATTTTTCCCCCATTTTACGTCAAAAACATAACATAGCTTATGACACTTAATGAGGGGTCAGAAGCGATGTTTTGAAGACAAATGAATGTGTCAATGACACTGTAGCTCAACTTATCAAGACATGTACATGTATAGTATGTGACACACCAATGGCAAAGATCTAGGTAATGACCCGATAACAAAGGTATATATAAAGTATTGTAGCGGACTGTACATAAATACTGACCGTTGCCTGTAGCAAATGTATAGGTAAAGTATTGTAAAGGTGGGTGACAGTCAGATGCTAAATTAGAAAAGAAATCTTTGAGTCCCAGAGTGGGTCTGACTGAACCCCAAAATATTTGTTCTCATAGCACAGTGATAACAAATGCACCCCAAAACACACTCATTCCTGTCCCAAGCTGAAAACAAAGGTACCCAAGAAGTTTCATGAAGCTCAGTTCATAAATACGAGCTGTATAGAAGTTGTGACAAAAAACTGATTGGACCTAATTTCGGTACAAAATTGCCACTGGCAGTCATCTTGAATTTTGGACCGCACTCAGAAACACTTGTTCTCGTCCCAAGGTGATAACAAAGGTACCCAAGAAGTTTCGTGAAGATCGGTTGATAAATACAGCCTCTAGCCCGAGCCGTATTGACATGTGCACTTACAGTGTATAAGTAGCACTAAATAAATCAAAATTCATCTAATTTGCATAATTTCTGTACGAGAGAAAATCCCGTACTGTATGTGATGTATTCCATTTTACTAAACATTCATACAAAAATTTATTCAAATCAGAACTTTCATACAGAAGTTCTGTACAAAAGACTGACTACACTAATTTTAGTACAAAATGGCTGTGGTGGCCATCTTGAATTTCGGACAAAACCCAAAAACACTCGTTCTCATCCCACGGTGATAACAAAGGTACCCAAGAAGTTTCGTAAAGATCGGTTCATAAATACGGCCTCTAGCCTGAGCCGTATAGAAGTTGTGTGCAAAAAACTGATTAGATCGAATTTCGGTACAAAATGGCTACTGGCAGCCATCTTGAATTTTGGACCGCACTCAGAAACACTCGTTCTCGTCCCAAGGTGATAACAGAGGTACCCGAGAAGTTTCGTGAAGATCGGTTGATAAATACAGCCTCCAGCCCGAGCCGTATTGACATGTGTACTTACTGTGTGTAAGTAGCACTGAAAAAATCAAAGTTCATCTAATTTGCATAATTTCTGCACGAGAGAAAAACCCGTATTATATGTGATGTATCCCGTGGTACTAAACATTCACACAACTTTTTTTTTTCAAATCAACGCTTTCGTAGGGAAGTTCTGTGCAAAAATCTGATTGCACCTAATTTTGAACAAAATGGCTGCCATCGGCCATCATGAATTTCGGACCGCACCCAAAAACACTCGTTCTCGTCCCACGGTGATACCAAAGGTACCCAAGAAGTTTCGTAAAGATCGGTTTTAAATACGGCCTCTAGCCCGAGCCGTATTGGTATTTGCACTTACAGTGCTGAAGGTAACACTAAATACATCAAAGTTAGTCTAATTTGCATAATTTACTTACGAGAAAAAACCCGTATTATATGTGATGTATCCCATGGTACTAAACATTCATACAAAAACTTATTCAAATCAGCGCTTTCATATGGAAGTTCTGCGCAAAAATCTGATTTCACCTAAGTCTGTACAAAATGGCCGCCAGCTGCCAACTTGAATTTCGGATCGGACCCCAAAACACTCGTTCTCGTCCCACGGTCATAACAAAGGTACCCAAGAAGTTTCGTAAAGATCGGTTCATAAATACGGCCTCTAGCCCGAGTCGTATTGAATTGTTGACGGACAGACGGACGACTGGCCATGGCGTAAGCTCAAATTTGGCTTCGCCAAAGTTGAGCTAAAAATGAAAAAAATACTGAAAATTGAATGGTAATTTTTCTGAATGACGCTGGTCGGTTTTTGACCGTAACGCTGAGTAAAGGGTTAGACTTGACTTGTGTTGTAGTAGCGATATAAAGCCATAGATTCTGGAAGGTTTTTTGTTAATTTAAAAGAGGAAGGTGTTTTGTTGTCAAGGGTGGGGGGTCCCTTGACCTGGGACTGAGGGAGGGGGTAAGGTATGCTCTTTTTCGTCAGAAGTACACTTGTGGAAGAGACTTTATTTCCCGATAACAGTAACTGAAAAATCCTCAAGTATTCGTTTTTAACGTATTTTACGTGTACCAATGTCTGTTGGGTGGGTGGGGGGGGGGGGGGGGGGAGTGTAATGTAGAGCTGAAACGGTTGGCTCATTTTCTAAACCGACTAACCGAGAGCTATAACAGGATAATATCCGATTATCCGTAGCCATTATTTCATCGAATCTGGGATCAAAATTATAGGAATTCGAAAGCCGTATTCTCAGAAAGTATTCCGTAGTGTGTATACAAACGAACGTTGTCGAGTACTCGACAACGTTCGCTTGTATACATACTACGGAATAGTTTCTACGGTTACTCAGTTCTCACGGAAATTGCCGATCATTAACGAAGTCTTGAACGCCAAAGTCGATTATTTCTCAATATATACAGCGCTGCTTCTAGGTGTAATCTACGGTTTAACCGCGGAATGACGATCACTGTCGATATTTCGTTTTTTTTTAAATCGGTTAGGTAGGTAACCATTTCAGTTCTAGTGTAATGGTACAATGGCAGGATTTGGTCGACAGCCACCAAACGAAAAGCAAAACAAACAGATGTCACAAGGAACGATATATATATAAAATGTCAGTACTATTGAGTGTCACAACATATGGTACGTTTTACACTCCCGATATTGACTCATACACAGGCTCCAGTGCCCTTATTGATACCCGTCCACCCTTACCCCCGAATGCTTACGGCGCCCTTGTTTATTGGTCATTGTAATCAGTGGGGTTTTGTCCATTTTTCTCAATGTGGATCTTTATCTGTCACTTTATCTGTTACCCGAAAAGTATCTATTCTCTTTGCAATGTTGGCTGAGGGTTAACCCTTTGAAAGACAGTGGCCCTTTTTTCCGGCCCAGAAGCAAGATAAACATACTTTAATTAAGTAGGATGGCTGTTGAGTGAATGTGTGGGGTAGACCAATTAATACTTTAAATGTGCAGCCCCCCCCCCCCCTCGCAAGGGCGGATCCGGGGGGGGGGGGCTCCACCCCTATTTTTGCCACAGCCATGTCACAATACAGCATTTACTTTCCGAATGAGAGCTCGGAGTTGAGGAAAACGCATGTTTCTGGTTGCATTTTTGTGAAATTTTCATGAGGGAGGCCCCCCGTTCCCTCACCGGCGGAGGGGATACCCTCCTCTCGCGCTCGCCCCTACTCGCTGCTTTGCGGATCGGATGATGCTTCGCATCATATGGTCAATTGCCCCCACCTATTCCAAATTCCTGGATTCGCCCCTCCTGTCCTGGCTGCACGTTGAAAATATCAATTATCAATTGGTCTACCCCCCCCCCCCCCCCCAATAATGAATGTGGACTTTTCCAATTGCCGCCATTGACCTGACATGGACGAAACCACCAGAGTTCAAAGGGTTAAATGCTCGACATAATTAAAGACGTTTTATGATCATAGTTAAACAGTGAAATTGGGAGAATGTCACGACGTGACAATCTTTACGTGTCATTTTGGTGGACTAATCCTATTATAACAAACATAGCTCCCACTTCTCTGGCATAGTTTACCAAGTCGCGAACGACTAAAAACTCATTGTCATAAAACAGGATTATGGTCATAAGGTTAACTCGGAGTCGGACAATTGTGTTGGTGGTTCCGGGGATTTATAGAGAGTAATTGCTTGACTAGACTGGTTACGTGAAATAATTCATGAGAGGCGAGGGACGTTGTACAAACACGAGAGCGCGAATTCGCACGAGTGTTTTACAATATAGTCCCTCGCCTCGAATGAATTATTTCACGTAACCAGTCCAGTCAAGCGATTACTCTGTTTATTACTTTTCGTTATTAACGATAATTATATTATTTAACCCTTTACCTAACGTAACGTCCAAAACCGACCAGCGCTATTCTCAAAAATCGCCAATTAATTTTAATTATTTTTTCATTTTTTGTCTCTAAAACATAGGTTATGACCCCTCATGGAACGAGCTCATCGTGCACGTTCCAATGAGGGACCACAACCTATGTTTTTGAGACAAAAAATGAAAATTTTAGTTATTCAAGAATTTTTTTTTTGCAAGTGTCGTCTGCTTTGCATGGTAGGTAAAGGGTTAAAAAAAACAAGCAATGAAGTCACCATTACACCTACAACAAAGTGTCTTCGTTTGCGCACAAGGATACATGACCCAATTGTTGATTGCATAATTCACTTGTGAAGTTATCGTTTACAATCAAATCGGGAAATCCCAGTAAATCACACTTTGGAATGTAATAAATAGGATTATGGTCATAAGGTTAACTCGGACTGGGGCAAGTGGGTTGGTGGATTTGTCTGTCATTGGTGATTCGGGGATTTATTTATTTATTGAGGTTTATGGTCAAATTTCTGCACGATGGCTACTTCTGATTTATTTATTTATTGGTGTTTAAGGTCACATACTTGTGCACAATGGATAATCATGACCGTGACAGTTTTTCGGGTGAAGGAAGCCGGAGTACCCGGAGAGAACCGCCGGGCAATGACGAGCAGCTGCCAGCTCCCCAACATCGTAACCTCACACTGCAGCATGCAGAGGCAGGGTTAGATTGGTTGAAGACGTGCGTACCATCGACGTGCAGTACGCCTTAGTACACGGCGTCATCGAGCCCCAATGTGTCAATCGGGGTTAAGTGCCTTGCCCAAGGACACAACGTGGGAGTCCGAATTGATCGCTCAGACAGTCACCCATCCAATAATTAACCGGCTCAACGTTGCTTAACTTCGGTGATCTGACGAGAACCGATTACAGCAACACCACCGCGCCCGGCTACTCGTGATAACAGCATGAATATAAAGACAAGTTCAGCCAGTCGTTTATATACCCATGTTGCCCATTTTAAAGGACTTCCACCCATGGCATTGGTTACCGGTTCCTATTTTCCCAGTAAAACAGAGCTTCTTTACCACAAAACAAGTACTGCTTCACCAAGTACTGCTTCACTTCCCGGGGTTCCCACGGGAAGGTTATCCGGGGATATTTTGAAGACATCGGACAGATAGAAGCAACGTGGAGCTATCCGATACAGGGATCATGATTCAGGGGTGTGGTCCCTCTGAATTTCCTACTGCACCCCCACCCACGGCTGCCGAACCTGCACCTTTGCCCCGCCCCTGCACCTTTGCCCCCCCCCCCCTGCACCTTTGCCGCCCCCTGCACCTTTGCCCCACCCCTCCCACACACACACACACACACACACACACTCACTCCGGGCGAGAGTTTTTCATCTGCTTACGACGGTGGTGGTGGCGGTGGGAGTGATACCTCTCCCCTGTCGTCGTGTCCCAGTCTGGGCAACTATTTGTCTTCATCTCGTAAAAGACCTCGGAAAATTTCTCACGTGGTTGAGCAACAGTTCCCGATGAAATAAGCTGTTGGATAACCATGAAAACATTCTCTCACGTATATTCTCACTTCGATAATTCTTAGCTTTTACGTTATTTCTTGGGAAGCGCTCAGAGAAATTAAAATTAACACAGGAAAACGTGGCGAAACTTTTCTTGTGGTATACCTACAACCTATTCCAGCTGCTACTATATGCATAGGAGACACACTTCCTCCTCCACTGCACAATGTTGACAGAAGAGCGCGATCGCCTTCTACAAAACATCCAAAACAACAATCAGTATTTCAACAACATGACTAATGCAGCAAAAGTCAAATAAATCTTACAACTGACAACACCGAATGCATAAACAACGTTGCACATTTTGTTTCTCACGATCTTCATAAAAAGGGTGTGTGGCAGCCCCAAGTCAATAACAACACTCTAAGTTAAGTCGAAAGTCTTTTTGTACCGCCTTATGTAAAAATATGACTTTTCGTCTTTTTTTTACCAATTTAATGTAATATTAATCTTGATGTACATTTGACCATAATAGTGTAGCAGTACAATGAATAAATAATAATAAATAATTTATATTTATTTATTTATTTATTATGGTTTAACGACATTTTAACAGCCGGTGACAGTTTTACGGGTGGAGGAAGCCGGAGTACCCGGAGAGAACCACCGAGCAACGACAAGCAGCTGTCAGCTCTCCAACATCGTAACTCTGAACTCTGCATCGGGGCACATGCTGGGTTAGATTGGTTGAAGACATGCGCACCATCGACGTGCAGTAAGCCTTAGTACACAGCGTCATCGTGCTCCCATGTAGGCAATCGGGGTTAAGTGCCTTGCCCAAGGACACAACACGGAAGCACGAATCAGTCGCTGCAATGGTCACCCATCCAACTACTAAACGCACTCGACGTTGCTTAACTTAGGTGATCTGACGAGAACCAGTCACCGCGACGCCACCGCGCCCCTTAATTTATAAATATACAAGTCAGAAAATAAGCAGACTGTCATCTGCAAAATGAGGACCCCAGAGGGTGAATTTAGTGATGCTACCCTGTATAGCAGGGTAACATCACTAAATTCACCCTCTGTGAACCCCAATCTCAACCAAAACAGAAAGAGGTACCCAGAGGATAAATTGGCCCACTGTATGAGATAGTATCATCAAATTCACCCTCTGGGGACCTCATTCTGCAAATGTCAGACTACTTATTTTCAGGCATGTATATATAGCACATTTTCGTTGGACAGCTATTTTTCGACGGACGGATTTATAGAGAGCAACCGCCCCCTGCCCCTGTCCCCACATGGTCCCGATCAATTTCGGACCTGCAACAGTGGAGCCCACTTAATTGTATATCTCTTAACTGAATAATCCTATTAATTAAATTTAATTTCCCACCCCAAAACCATTTACCATACCTCCAGTACAAATTTGACCTGTTAATTGAATAAAGGTTATAGAGTAAACCTCTGTTAATTGAATAAAAAATAATCTTGTAACCAGTCAAGAAATTACCTTGACTCTCCCCAGTTTTCCTTTGTTTATAGATCAATTTGGCCTCAGTACATCCAATGCAGGCATTTAAGCTATTATATCTTGTTTGACAGAGCTCATGGAGCGCTGTCAAACAAGATATAATAGAATAAAGGCAAGATTATCCCTAGACTACAGGTAAGTGACACAATCCCTGTTAATTGAATACTTCTGTTAATTGAATAATTGTCATTGGCAAAGTGGCTATTCGATTAACATGACTCCACTGTACTAGGTGAATGCTTGCATGTATAGATTAATATTTCTTTATTTGTGCTTAAGGTCATTTTCAGAATCTATCGCTATATCATAACCGCAACACGTGTATAAATTCAAATTTAGCCAACCGTCCATACCTATTCTGCCCATTTTAGGGAGCGGGGTGGCTCAGTAGGTAGAGGTGCAGGCTGCAAGCCGAGAGATCCTCAGTTCGAATCCCACCTGCGGCAACCGCGTTGTGTCCTTGGGTAAGACACTTCATCTCCATTGCCTGCGTGGGGCCACGATGGCGTTGTGTACTAAGGTGTACTGCACGTCGATGGTGCACTTGTCTTCAACCAATGCTAACCCTGCTTGTCTGGAGTTAGTATGTTGGGGAGCTGACAGTTGCTCGCCGTTGCTCGGTGGTTCTCTCCGGGTACTCCGGCTTCCTCCACCCGTAAAACTGTCACGGTCATGATTAGCCATTGTGCATAAATATGCGACTTTAAACACCAATAAATAAATAAATAAATAAATATATTATGCCCATTTTAACCCTTTACCCAGCGTAACGGCCGAAACGGGCCAGCGCTATTCTCAAAAATCGCCAATTAATGTTCATTATTTTTTCATTTTTTTGTCTCAAAAACATAGGTTATGATCCCTCGTTGGAACGAGCTCGTTCCATCGAGGGGTCATAACCTATGTTTTTGAGACAAAAAATGAAAAAGAAAGTTATTCAGGAATTTGTTTGGCAAGTGTCGTCTGCTTTTCATGTTAGGTAAAGGGTTCAAGTACTTCTGTCTCAGGCGTTAGCTTTACCAGACAAACAGAACTTGTTAACAACAGTAAACAAGCACTGCTTCACCTTCCGGGATTCTCACGGGGACGCACAGATAAAGAAAAGGAAGGTTTGTATTGATCTTATAGAAATGTAAGTATCTGCCTTTTACGATCACTCACCCATACCAAATTGATATGTCACCTAAACACTTTAATTTGATGTGCCGCCCCATAGTTTGACCACTTGAGAAAACCCATTAACATCGAATTTACATTAAGTGTTCGTTTTACAGCGCCCACTTGCTGAGTTTGTTGACGTCTGCTATGGAAGCTAAAGGTGATGTCTTGACGCCTTGACAAATAGCATCTACATCTCACATTGCGTTTACTCAAAACACATCAATAGCCCTAAACATCTATAGGAATATCATCTTACCTGTTGCTAATTACTAGTGATCGTCTGCGTTGAGACCGTTGCCCTGAACTTTTGACTGGAATCAGAAGACAGATAAGATCCCGTACGGCTCTAGCAGTGGAACTAAAATGAAAGTAGGGGTGATGATATGATATGATTTATTTTCTAACTTATTTCCATTTTCATGGAGGCAAGTTACAATGGTACGAAGAAAAAACAGTTATATATTGTACAGCACATGTCCGTGTCAAAATAGCCTGATAAATAAGTATTCCATACTCTCTCTCTCTTTCTCTCGCCCCCTCCCCATCCCCCCTCTCTCTCTCCCTCTCTCTCTCTCATTTATGTCTCCTGGTTCAGAGCCAACTTGACTGAGTTTTGGTGATGTCATGCCACTTCCCAACATGCACCGCGGAGATACCTGGGCGAGATTGAATTATACAGCACATACACATACATACACATTACACACACTCATCTATATGCACAAGTACAAACACATGTGTGTATATATATATACATATGCATATATATATATCTATATAGGGGTGCGGTGGCTCAGTTGGTAGAGGTGCAGGCTGCAAGCCGAGAGGTCCTCGGTTCGAATCCCACCTGCGGCAACCGCGTTGTGTCCTTGGGCAAGACACTTCACCCCGATTGCCTACATGGGGGCACGATGACTCTGTGTACTGAGGCGTACTGCACGTCGATGGTGCGCATGTCTTCAACCAATTTAACCCTGCCTGTGCTGTGATGCAGAGTTCAGAGTTACGATGTTGGAGAGCTGACAGCTGCTCGTCGTTGCTCGGTGGTTCTCTCCGGGTACTCCGGCTTCCTCCACCCGTAAAACTGTCACGGTCACGATTAGCCATTGTGCATAAGTATGTGACCTTAAACACCAATAAATAAATAAATAAATAAATATATCTATATACTTTTGTAAACAGCCCCTAACCCAGACATCGTCGCGGTGAGGAGTTGGGGAAAGATAAGATAGATGAACTGGCCTAGAGTTGCAAGAAATATAATTATTTCCACGTTTTTTCTTTTGATATTTCATCATTACGTATAACAACTTAAAATATATGCCTACAATCAATGACACGTAGCATTAACCCGGTGTGACTCTTCCTTGCAAGGAAACGTTATAACGAAAGGTAGAAAGGGCTTTTGCATTTACGTCGAAAGATTTTGAATGCGTATAAAATGCAAGGAAGAGAGGTGAAGACTGAAGATTCACTGATTATTCTTCTTAAAACCCTTTTCTACCACAATCTAATCTGGACTTCTCATTCGCTACATCCAGACTCGTATTGTGTTGCTTCCATGATTGATGTATAGTTGAAAACTTACCCCTCACGTGGAAACCCCTGGAGTTGAGCACTGCTTACTTCCGGTGATGAACATGTTCCTATTTGCCGGTATAAATCAACCCTTTTCCCAATATAGCAGCCAAAGCCGGTCAGCGCTATTCACATAAATCACCATTCAATTTTCATTATTTTTTTTCATTTCTTGTCTCAAACCATAGCTTATGACACCTCATTGGAACGACCTCATTTAGTTCCAATGTGGGGCGTAAGCAACGTTTTCGACGCCAAAATATGAAAAAATAGTTATTTAACCCTTTACCCAACGAATCGTCCGCATCTGCCCGCGTAATATGCAATTCGGCAGCTGAAAAAATATTATTTTTCGAAAAATTTCAACAAAACCATATCATGTGACACCTCTTTTGGAACGAGCTCGTCGAGCTCGTTTCAAAGAGGGGTCACATGATATGGTTTTTGTTGAAATTTTTTTTAAAAATTAAAAAAATGATATTTAAAATAATAAATTTTTAAATCGCCTGTGTTGGGTAAAGAGTTAAGAAGATTGTTTTGCAAGTGTCGTCTTTCTTTCGTGTTAGGTAAAGGGTTAACAAGAGCTTTGTATTAGAGATGCTGGGGTCGAATTGTGGTGGCTAAAAAGGAATCTGTGCCAGGACCCGAGACTACTGAAACAAGGAAACAATCTAAGAGGCATAGAACAAATGGTTAAACATTGGATAACGTTTTGTTCAAGTTAATTATCGTGAGTAGTAGGAGAAATATTGATCGTACCTGTTCGGAGAGGGAATGGGGAGGACGAAGTGACGTCATAGTCACGTGACCCATTTACGTCATGTTTAGTGGTCATAGTAGACCGCGTGAGCGAACATCTTGTGATGTCATCCTCATAGTGGTAGGTGGTCTCAATGCGCATGCGCAGCACGTGTTGTTAGGGTGACACGTGTTTCCGTCGTCCATTTTGTATACTGAAGGCCGACATCTTGGTTCCTATGGTAGCACGTGGTTTTTACGTGAACTAATGACCCACAACAAGACGGGGGTATGTTCGGAGTGTGCGTTCGATTGAATAGGAGTTAATCTAATTCCCCAAATCTTCGTTTACTTCGTAGAATTACCCAAATAGACCCGACAATCTCTCCAAATCACAAAACAACCACGCAAAATCACTTCATTTGGTAAGGATTGTAAGGATTTCCCCAGAATCCCCCTTATTTTCAAATAACAGGCGCGTTCCTTTGTACTAGAGTCAATCTAATTACCCAGAATACTCTGGTAAGTCGTAGAATGGTCATAAACAACCCCGACAAGCCCACAAAATCACAAAAAAAATCACCGAAATGGCTTCGGATTCCCCCAGAATCCCTTTTCCCATTATTAGGCGCGTTCCTTTGCATAAGTAGAGTCAATCTAATTACCCAGAACCATCATTTGCTTCGTAGAATTACCAATTAAACCTGAATTTCCCGCCAAATCAACAAAAAATCACCGAAGCAAACTTGGTGAAACGTCTTGGTCTTATAATTACCAGTCGGACTGCTCCATTTCCCGTAAGCTGTACACACCTATACATAGTTATCTCCCCTGTGTATAACTAAGTCCTAAATGGTCTCACAGAACTAAATATTTTCCCGTAGGCAACCATTATAACACTTATGTGGAAAAAAATATGATCGCATCACTTTAAATTAAATATTTAAATACCTACATAAAGTACAGACCTTCACACAACTTTCTCTGGCCAGAAAACATGGGGTCATGCAATAAATAAGAGAGAAAATGCACCAGGAAGTGAAGTGCCGTCCTTGAACTCAGTTTTTTCTGGGAATTCCCAACAAAAATACACAAATAGTTAACTGAATTTTATGGACCCAGAAAATACTTAGAAAATCTCTTTTTTCTTATGAAATATTCAGTATTGTTGTAAAAAGCTAATAAAATGCTTTAACAGTTTTCTCAAGCTATAAGTTTTTTTTCTAGGAGTCTTATTTTAGACTATGATGCAATATCCTACATTTCAAGGCAGATCACTCTAAACTAAATATTTAGTTCCGCGACACCAAATGATTCCTTCGACCATGAGTCAATCGAGCGGGAACAGACATTGCTTGAATGGCTCAAATCTCATCGAGCAAATAAGCCATGGGGTAATTACTCGAAAGAGTGACTCTCATGCCCATCTGGTTATTGGAGGATGACATGGTGATGTACTTTTGGACGATACCCTTTAGAGAATACTTATCGGTGGATATCTAGTCGAGGATAGTAATGGCCTCTAGCGTCTGTTCATTTCCTTGCATCTTTACCACCCATATCTTCATAGGTCTACAACCACTACTACCGACATATCCATTCCATAGTCATCACCAGCTGTCTTATGATCAAATCCTACGATAGTCACCCAGTATTGTAGTCTTCTATCGCCCTTACAGACTTGTACGATTACAACATTCAGGGGAAAATGTAGGCTTTTCAAGAAATGTGCAGCTTCTAATTAACACGGCCGAGGATATTTCGCATTTAAATTACCTCCCCTATTCACAATACTCACAATGTATATAATTTCTGGAAGCTCTGAATATGGCCCTTTCTGGAGACAGCTGTACACAACAAAAATCTTACAATATCACTCAAATACATTCAGCCGAATGACACAGTTGATGGCTAAAAAAATGGCTCTAAATGGTCAAAATGCTCTCATTTTTGGGATAAATCTCCAATTTTCGTGCATCGATAGTGATAAAACTATGTTATAGGAATTCCTCATTCCTCCAGTGATGATTTTACAGCATAACATGATCATTCTGACAAATAAAAAACATATGGGTTTCTTATTCATTTTTTCAGAAGGCTGTCTCAAAGCAAATTTACACAAAAATTATCCCATTTGTAAACTGCAAATTGTCAGGTCCCAAACAGGTCTGGGTTAGTCATTCAACACTTCCATGTGACATTGACCCCCCACTTGAAATGCACTTGTCAATACACGGTTTGAATCAAGACCATAAACAGATTATTTTGGCCATATCACCATTAATGAGAATTATTTACTAAATCCACACCACCATAAACTAAAACCATAGCTCAAAATAGCCATTTGGCTGAGGATATCCAATAACCTCGGATCTGACCTTTTAATAGGAAACGAGACCTAACTATCTTAGATTGATCGACTGACTTAGACTCCCACCCCATCCAAAATAAGCCATCAAATATTTGCTTGAACGACTGACTCCTCTTTCGACTCGCGTGCTCATCTGGGTATTGGAGGATAGGACATGGTGATCAGGGGTGTAGCCAACAATTTCTTTAAGGAGGGGTCGCCCACAATGCAACTCAAGGATGAGAAGGTCTGACAACTAAAAAGACTGACATATTGGCCAGAGGCCAACGGTCAAGTTGGAGGAGATTATGGGAGGGGATCAGGGGTGTAGCCAACAATTTCCTTAAGGAGGGGTCGCCCACAATGCAAATCAAGGATGAGAAGGTCTGGCAACTAAAAAGACTGACATATTGGCCAGAGGCCAAAGGTCAAGTTGGAGGAGATTATGGGAGGGGGTCACCCCTCCCATAATCTCCTCCAACTTGACCTTTGGCCATCGGTGGTGATCCTGTGGGGACGAAGCCCCCCCCCCCCCCCCCCGGAAAAAAATCTTCATTATTTGATATTAGCAGTGATCAAAGATTCCTTGCTGAGTGAAAGTGAACCAAATTCAATGTGGACACGTATTAGATTGCTCTGGAGAATATCGGCCGCGGACCTTTGGGATTCGGGGGGGGGGGGCGTACGACCCCCATGACCCTCCCTGACTACACCCTTGGCGATGCACTATTGGGGGACACCTTTTAAAGAATACATATCGGTGGATATCAATTCGAGGGTAGTTCTGGCTCCTAGCACCTGATCAGCTGCTGTTTTCAAGACCACTACTGATCCTTCATAGCTCCAAGACCACGATTTCTGACTTGTCCAATATCGCCATTGTCTGACCTATGATCGACTGCATTCACCCAATACTATAATCTTCTCCATCCCTAACAGCCTTGGGGAGACTGGGAAGAATAGGGTTCGGGATGTCATCAAACATGTTCGTTTCCGAGTGTTGGGAGGAGAGAAGGGATGTGGGGAGGGGATAGACTCCGATAGAGACGCATTTGGGAGATCAGGCTTAATCAAGGCCTTCCCACCCGAGAATCGCGACAAATCAGCGGGCTCCAAAAGTATTAATATTAATTATGCAGAATTTATTGATCACTAATAAGGCCTCACAAAGTAGATCTTCTGTTTCTCAGACCATTTTTGTAAAATTGCATACTGGCGGGCGGTTTTTTATTTTATTCTTTATTTCTGTAATTATTTCTTTGCCATTAAAAAGTTCATGTTCTTGGTTTGTTTTATGTTTTAGGCCTCAAAATCTACCGAATAGCATGGATGGTGGTGTATTACATCCCTTAAGTGCAACAAGGCTTTGCAATGCTAAAGCATTGCAAAGCCTTGTTGCACTCAAGGGACAATTTTACTGACTAGGGTAGAATATCAGATATAAACCATTTCATTTTTGTTTTTTAAGTTTGGATTGGTTATAATAAGAGAGCATGCGTGAGGGACTGAGAACATATTTTTAATGTTTTTAGACCTAATCACAAATTAGAAATTATTTGGTTCATAAAATAAATAGGTTAGCCACAAACATTCCAATCATTTGCAGTTGTCTCGACGAATAATGAACCTAGTCTTCCCTAAAGCGAAGGCGGTTTGTTTATAAACAAAACCTGTATGAGTTTGACGAGCGATGATGGATGGACAATTATAAGGTCATTCGCACACCTTTTCAGTCGACCTGAGAAATTTCCCATAAGTGTGAAGTGGAGATTTTGTGGAGTACCTTGACGGGTCATTGCTCTTCAAATTGAGGCCGAGGTCGCTATTCCTCAGTTGATAGTAAAAACAAGACTACTATTATAGGTATCACGGAACTAAATATTTTCCCATAGGCGACCATTATAACACTTATGTGGAAAAAAATATGATCACATCACTTAAAATTAAATATTTAAATACCTACATAAAGTACAGACCTTCACACAACTTTCTCTGGCCATAAAACTGGGGTGGGGGTGGGGGTGGGGGTGGGGCGGTCATGCAACAAATTAAAGAAAAAAGCACCAGGAAGTGAAGTACCGTCCTTGAACTCAGTTTTTTTTCAGGGAATTCCCAACAAAAATACACAAATAGTTAACTGAATTTTTTAGACCCAGAAAATACTTTAACAGTTTTCTCAAGCAAAACTTTTCTTGGAGTCTTATTTAAGACTATGGTGCAATATCCTAGTGCAACATTTCAAGGCAGATCACTCTACATCAAATATTTAGTTCCGCGATACCTACACGAGATTTTCCTTCATGGCGGGTGGAGTGCTCAACAGTGCATGCTCCTGGTTCGCTGATCGAATTTGAATCCTACCTCAATATACTTCTTAAAAATAAATAATAAACAAACGTTTTACTTAGAGATGGGTAATAAACCGAAAAACCAAACCTATACCGAAAAACCGAGCCGAACCCATCTTTGAATACCGAAACTGTCTGAATTTTCAAATTTTCCTATACACTTGCTACTTATAGGGCTTTGTAGAGACTGAACAGAACTTAACGGGTTCATTTCATGAAAGAAGTTGTCTGCTTTTTCTTCAACTTTAAGGGCCTGAACAATTGTCCAGAATTACCACTAGACTATGGGAGCGCGGTGGCTCAATGGTAGACTGCTGGACTTCTATTCTAGAGGTCCCGAGTTCGATCCTCGTCCGGGACGACCCGCGTTATGTCCTTGGGCAAAGCACTTTATCCCGGTTGCCTACATGGGGGCACGATGATGCCGTGTACTGAGGCGTACTGCACGTCGATGGTGCACGCGTCTTCAATCGCTGTAACCCTGTTTGAGTGGAGCTTGGACAGAGTTAGAATATTGAGGAGCTGACAGCTGCTCGTCGTTGCTCGGTGGTTCTCTCCGGGTACTCCGACTTCCTCCACCCGTAAAACTGTCACGGTCTCGATCAGCCATCGTGCATAAGTATGTGACCTTAAACACCAATAAATAAATATAAATAACCACTAGACTATAACCCGTGCATGTCCAGTTGCTTAACAGTGATTTCTTAACAGACAGAGAAGACTTGACTAAAAATCACTGCTTAGGTGATTTGTGTAATTCGTTCCCTGAGTTCCAATGTGTTCTATGTGCCTATAGGCACATAGAACACATTGGAACTCAGAGGACGTATTGTCGGCAGGACCGCCAAATGATGGCAAGTCAAGCAAGGACACATGCTCTCAGATCACAAACCCTGAAATAGGCCTTTGAAGGTGAAGGTCCCTTTGGAACAAGTCGCAAAATTACTGTAGATATGATTTGTGTTGGCAAAAGAATGGAAATGTTGAGTTCACTGGCCGTGACATTTGTGGCGCTGTGGTAGAATGATGCAAGAACAACTTATTCTCCAATTTGGTATTACAGTGGAACCCTGTTAATTGAATAGCCACTTTGCCAATGAACATTATTCAATTAACAGGAGTATTCAATTAACAGGAATTGTGTCATTTTCCTGTATTCTAGAGATAACTTGGCATTTATTCTATTATATCTTGTTTGACAGAGCTCCATGAGCTCTGTCAAACAAGATGTAATAGATCAAATGCCTGTATTGGATGTTCTGAGGTCAAATAGGTCTATAAACAAAGGAAAACTGGGGAGAGTCGGGGTAATTTCTCGTTAGGTTACAATATTATTTATTCAATTAACAGGAGTTTACTCTATAACCAATATTCAATTAACAGGTCAAATTTGTACTGGTGGTATGGTAAATGGTTTTGTGTTGGGAAATGATATTCAATTAACAGGGATATTCAATTAAGAGATATCCAATTAAGTGGGCTTCCCTGTATCAGCAAATCTATATCAAGTCAGATACCGAACCGATACCGCAATATAACCCCACCCCACCCCCCCCCCCCCCCCCAAAAAAAAAAAAATTACAGAAATCGATACCGAACTAAACATTTCGATACAGCCCATATCAAGTTTTTATTTTTTAAATGAATATAATAAACGATTGCTTTTCATGCACATGACTACTCCCCTGCATGCATACACCAAAATGTACTACTGTCGCGACGAAATTGCCAGTTTTTTTTTGTTTTTTTTATAAATTTCGCGGATCAGACTTCAACCAGGAACCTAGAATTATTGACGTTCACCCCAACCTACGGTGCGTCACACTCCAAACCGGGACATACTATGTGGAGGAATTCCGAGGAATATCCGCATTCAGAGAAAATGTCGGCTTTCTGATGGCCAACGATTTTTCCGGCAGACAACAAAAATTTCCCGAGGAGTGGGGAACCGGTCCCGGCCTCCTCCTAGCTTCTCCCCAGGGTTTATGTCTGGGTACCAACCTATTTTTTTTACTACTAAAAAGACGAAGTCCGTTTTGCTATTTCATAACATTGCTCTGATGTCCACGTTTCCCGCGCTCGGAATCATATTTTTTTAACTAATCTTTTTCTTAGTTTTGCATTTTCACTAACAGTGGATGGGTGCGGTGTTTAGAGTACCCGATAAGGTGGTGCCAACGATACCCTTCCCAGGAATCATTTGTTTCAAACAAATCTTTTTCTTAGTTTTACATTTTTCCTAACAGTGGATGGGTGCGGTGTTAATGGTACCCGATAAGGCGGTGCTAACGGTATCCCTCCCACCGGCATGCTATTTAACCCTTTACCTAACACAAAAGGCAGACGACACTTGCAAAAAAGTTCTTGAATAACAATCTTTTTTCATTTTTTTTTTGCATCAAAACAGGGCTTATGACCCCTCTTTGGAACAACCTCCACGAGCTCGTTTCAATGAGGGGGGGGGGGGGGGGGTCATAAGCAATATTTTTTAGACAAAAAACGAAAAAATAATGAAAATTAAATAGTATTTTTTGTGAAAAGCGCTGGCCAGTTTTGGTCGTCACGTTGGGTAAAGTGTTAAAAAAATAATAAATGAACAAATAAATGTAATGGTTTGTTCGGTGATGAGAAAGAAAACTCACTTGGTAGAGCGGGTTTGTCAATAATTTAATTTATTACTAGTTATTACCCCAAACACCCTCGGGGCATATGTTATTCCGTGTCAACTTAAAGACAACACAAAACTGAGGCGAGCGATCAAACGTCTTGATTTCACAATACAAACAAATAACATCTTTAAACTCCATTCATCAACTTTTACTTACGTCGTGTCAAACTTACATAAAAGATGTATTTCTCATACTTTAAACATCTCGATTTCCTCCGATCTATTCCCAATACAATTTAAAAGAAACATGACGCTCTAGTGGGCCTGGTGAGCCTACCTGGGGCCCACAATGACTTCAAACCCACGTGTCTTGAGTCAACATACAGTTTGTTTTTTGTAAATAAATTGACTCTCCACCAGGGTCGTATAGGAACCGGGGATGCCATGGTGGTGTGGGGGTGGGGGGGGGGGGGGCATATATGTTAGACCAACATTATCTTTACCAATATTTATTATAACACCATCATCATTTTACCACCATCAGAGGATTAGGGTGGGTGAGGGCCTCACGACTGAAACTTTTCCGTAATTGCAATGGGAAGTAGCCAGACATGGATGTTGGAACGTTTTTACATTTTACTCTAAAGATGTGACCCAAGATTCCCTCGTACGAGTCGTCTCTTCTACGGCCTTTAACTGGTTGGGCACTGAAAACCCATATTTGGGCTTTCTTCCGAAGTGCAGGTACCACATCTTAATGGCTTCATATTCTGTGGATGGGTTTCACATCATATATTTTGAAGTGGAATTGATGTCGTCTGCGTGATATTGCTTTGCTACGATTTATGGGAGAGTGCTTAAAGGCACTCTCCCATAAATTATAAAAAGACAAAGACATGTGAACAAATTTGTTAAACAAAACTAATTTAGTTCTCTACCAGTCAGAGTCAAGAAAAGTGTACTTTTTTTTTTAAAAAAAGATGACCACTTTTATTTATTGGTGTTTAACCCTTCTCCCAATTGTAAAGCCCAAAGGCGGCCAGCGATATTCACAAAAATTGCCATTTAATTTTCATTATGTTTTCATTTTTTGCCTCAAAGTTAAAAAAACATAACTTATGGCCCCTCATTGGAACGAGCTCATTGAGCTCGTTCCAATGAGGGGCCATATGCTACGTTTTTGACGCCAAAAATGAAAAAAAATAGTTATTCAATAATTTTGTTTGGAAGTGTCGTCTGCTTTTCGTGTTAGGTAAAGGGTTAAGGTCATTTTCAACATCTTGGGCTACATCATTACCGCAACATAGGCGAGTATGAAGTGAAAGTTTAGTCAATCGTTGAAACCTATGCCGCCCACTTTAGAGGACTTCCACCACAGGGGTTGATTCCGGGTCCTAATTCACCAGTATTTATTTATTTAATTTTTGGGTATTTGTAAGACAACATATGTCTGGACAATGCCCAGTCTTTTAGAGGACTTCCATCCCAGCCATTTCTTATGGGGGCCTATTTTACCAGCAAAACAGTGCTTGTTTACCATAGTAAACAAGCACTGCTTCGCTTCTAGGGGTTTCCACGAGGAATTTTACTAGCAAAACAGAACTTGTTTACCACAGTAATGAAGCACTGATCCACTCTTGAGGTTCCCGCGGGGTACTTTTCTCAATGGAGACGCGCGTTAGTCCCAAACATATTTGTGCATTATATTCCAACCATCCTACTAAAGTACATGGGGCACCACTGATATATATCAGTGTGAAGATGTCCTTCTATGATCGTGCACCCCCTCCCCCAACCAGTTAGGAAAAGCTTCCTTTGCCCCTGCTTCCATATTTTGAAATTTTAACTTCAGACTCACCTCACTTCATCCCCGTATAATAGAATACCTATTTGCAAGTACAAACTTCACGAGGCAGATTGCAGAATTAATTAATTGACTAAAGGACACAACGCCAATTACATGCTTCTTAACTTGACCTTCCTGCCCGTCTATTTATTTATTTATTTATTTATTTATTCATTAGAGTTTAACGACACTTTCGACAGACAGGGTCACCTCGTGTCGGACAGTTTTACGGAAGGAGGAAGCCGGAGTACCCGGAGAGAACCGCCGATCAACGGCGAGCAACTGTCAGACTCTCCGACGTACTAACTCCACACAAGCAGGGTTATCACTGGTTGAAGACAGGTGCACAATCGACGTGCAGTACGCCTTAGTACTCAACGCCACCGTGCCGACACGTGCGCAATTGGGATTAAGTGTTTTGCGCAAGGACACAACGCGGTTGTCGCAGGTGGGATTCGAACCGAGGACCTCTCTTCTTGCAGCCTGCATCTATACCTACTGCGCCCGTCTAATAATTTCGGTGGAGATAACTTTATGGAAAGACGATTTTCATGACGAGATATGTCGGGGATGACAGATGTAGCCTTGTTCCACTAAAGAGATCGCAATCCAATGGTTTGTGCGCTGGGGCAGCATTGGGCTTGTCCTCTTTCAGCTGTTTACTTATAAGTTGAATTTTGCCAGACCATCTGCCCGCGACCGATGGGAAGAGCATGGATGGACATGTTTTGACATGATTGTCACTGACTGGTTCTTTTTGATTTTTTTTGGTCTTTTTTTCCTTGGTTATGATTTTGGAGAGGTAGAGTTTTCCAAAGTTATTCGATCATACTGATGAATTTGTTGACGGTGTCCTCACGTTGTTGGCGGGATTCCATTGGTTCTTCCTTACACATTTTTTTCTGCTTCGCGGGTCCATCTTGCTCCCAGCTCGTCTGGGGTCTCCCTGTCATCCCCCGAGGGAGCCATCTACTCCACAAAGCTATGGTTCTGGGAAAGAGAGAATGTAGGACCCAAAGGCTCGAAAACGCTATCATTCGCCCCCTCCTCGAGCAGCGAGGGCATGTCGTCCACCTTCTCCATGGAGGAAAACATCGACGTAGAGTTAAGCACCCCCTCCTGTGCAGAAAGAGTCAGTATAGTAGGTGTCTCTGGGACGAGAGATGTGGAGGTGGAGAAAGGAATTCGAGCCTTCTTTTCCTTCCTTCCTTCTTCCTCTTCTCCAAAAACTCGGTCAGTCGGTGTGGTCATATCGCCGTCTGGCAGAGGGACCCATCTTTCTGTTGTTGTCACCATCCACCCAAATGTCCACATCACTCGGTGTGGTGACCAGTGTGAGAGATCCACCCACGAAAGCTGCTACACCTCCCAGAGGACGGCGATCCAGTTGTTCTGTCCAAATCCACTGCTAAGTAAATTGTACCCTCATGCACTTGGATACTACAAGTGGTACCCTGGGTAGCTTCGCGTTTAGCCACGTCTCTTGAGCCTCAGTTGGAAGTTGCACCTGATCAGTAGATGTTCTCACCCCGGTGTCCAAGGTGCAACTGGAAGGTTCCATAACCCACTCAATGGATGATTTTATTTTTGTATTTTCTACGGTATTGCTATTTATTCCCTACCGTTATACTAGATCATCTCTGAAGATGTGGAAATCTGTTATTTATCTTGAAGACAACTGTAGAGGTATAAACATTACGGGAGTCATGTAATCCTGATTTATAGAATTTAATTTGTATTCAGATTTACCCCGGGGCTTTACTGTCTATTGACATCTTTTCGCATCAAATGTATGTATTAATCTACACATTATATAACGGTCACTATATACTGTCTTCCTGTTAATTGTTATTTCGTGTTGATTGAATTGAATTTTGTTGAAGTTAGTTTTTAAGTTTTTTTGTCAACTATCGGTAGATATCATTAAAGAAAGTGTCACATCCGTGTATGTATTCTTACAGTCTTAAACACTTTCAATGCTAGATTGTCAACCTCGGTTTATTTATTCATTGATGTTTGCACATATTTCTGCGGGTATACGGAACGAATCCCCCCAGGAACTAATCCCCCCAGTCCAAAACTGTGTAAGTGGACTTATTCCCCCAAGTCGAATTACAGACTCAGAACTATTCCCCCCCAGTCGATGTTTGAAGGTGGAATAAATTCCCCCAGACACAAAACAAGGATCAGAACTAACCCCCCCCCCCCCCCCCCCCCCACTCAGTTTTTGGACATGTAAAAAAAATCTCCCAAAGGAAAATAATAGCAGCCAAGAGGATGATGAACTTCGTTAATAAGCCAATTTCGAAACTGCCATCTTTGGACTTTAATCTATGCAAGGTCACAGGTCGCGAGGTGTAAACAGTGCGATTTCATTGCTAACAACGCGTTTTCTTGGAATGTTTATACCTCGCGACCTGTGACCTTGCATAGATTAAAAGCCAAGATGGCAGTTTCGAAATTGGTGAAATGTTAATATTAAATAAAAATCTGGTATGTCAACAGTATTGTTCTATTGACTATGAGCAAATCATCCACAAGGCAATACATTCTATGTTAGGTCAGCACGTGAACATTCAGGGCTGCTTCTACCACCTAACCCAGTCTAGTTCCGAGTCTGTAATTCGACTGTGGGGAATAATTCCACTTATACAGTTTTGGACTGGGGGGATTAGTTGCTGGGGGGGGATTAATTCCAACATTCATTTCTGCGCAGTGGCTAATCGCAGGGATGAGATTTTTCAGCAAATTTGCTGATTTCAGCGAATTCATGCCCCAGATGCTGAAATTTTATTTCTATAAATTTGCATGAAAATGGTCTTTAAGACCATTTTCATGCAAATTTATAGAAATTAAATATCTTTCAACCAACAGGTTCACTCCGTGTTCTTAGATGTTTTTAGGAAACCCGATTTTCACAAATTTATCCTAAAAATGTGGGAATTTTCACAAATTTCAGCGAATTTTGTTGCTTGTCATTCTCATCCCTGTAATCGTGACCGCGGTGGCGCGGTGGCGTTGCGGTAACCGGTTCTCGTCAGATCACCGAAGTTAAGCAACGTCGAGCCCGGTTAATCCTTGGATGGGTGACCGTCTGAGCGATCGATTCGGACTCCCGCGTTGTGTCCTTGGGCAAGGCACTTAAACCCGATTGTCCACATGGGGGCACGATGAATCCGTGTATTAAGGCGTACTGCACGTCGATGGTGCGCATGTCTTCAACCATTCTAACCCTGCCTGTGCTGCAGTGCGGAGTTACGATGTTGGGGAGCTGGCAGCTGCTCGTCGTTGCTCGGTGGTTCTCCCCGGGTACTCCGGCTTCCGCCACAGGTAAAACTGTCATCTACACGATATGACCTTGGCTGTTAATGTGTCGTTAAACCCTGATAAATAAATAAATGAATGATCGTGACCGCAACGTGGTGAATCTGAAGAAGATTTGTAAAGTTTATTCCTCATATTGTTGAGCTAAATGTTAAGTTCTCACAGGCATCCCAAATATTAACTAACCTAAGGTTCTTGATTTGAAGAACTTTGAATCTGACCTCCGTAACGATGTTTTATACCATGATTACCTATTCTACTATATATAAAAAGTCTGTGACATAAATTTTAGCTTTCCACACCAACCGTGATGAACACGTCAGTAATATTAAAATTTACACCTGCAGTGAAACTACATCCAAGATGACCTTTGGCGACCTCGTCTTGAACGCAAACTTGACTTAATTTATCACTCGTCGCCTCGTGAAATGAAACCGGCAATTATTTATTACGTTTTTAAATAAGTTTTTCTCATAAGATACCACTAATTAACAAACATAAGTTGTCTCATGTTAATAAAGAACCCATAACTCGAAATAGTATGTTATTATGTTATTAAAATGAAAAAGGCCCAGTAGTTTCGTTTTCTGTTTCGTTCCGGCGATAAAATTTCCAGCGGAAGTACCGCCCACGCGTGTGAATATTGATTTATTTAACATTTAAACTCTTATTAACCTAATAATCATGGTAGACATTAGACATTACTGTCGATCTGTTCGGACGCTCAACTGGATTCTCCGTGAGCAACACTAACAACAGCAAAATAAACCTACCACAGAAGCTATCCGACATGTTAACATGTCTGAATGTGGGTAACACCAGAAACTGGACCATCCATGTTTCTGGTGATACCTGCCAGGTGATACTGGACTTTCCAATACCACCTGGAATGGCTCCAACAAGGAGACAAAAGAAGCCAGCAGCCGGACCATCGGCCACGCTGGGGAGTGGTAGCACCTTTGCCCAGTCGGGCTCTGGTCCACACTCGGAGTACACTGAGAAAACCAAGTGTAAGAAAAAGAAGCAAAGCCCGTCCTCTCTCTCCAGTTCCATCTCCAGCCTGGACCTCCAGGCTAAACAGGAAGATGACGAAGAAATAAGTAAGCTTGCCCACGAACTGGAAGAACAGATCATGGGCACTGAAGAAGAGCCAAAACAAACAAAAGAGCTCATGGAAGAAGCCACTTTACGAAACGAGGTTCGAATCGAGCGCAAGAACGACATGAAGGACATGGAAAACCAGCTGGCAGAACTTAGAAAGGCAACGGCGGCACTACAATTAAACGTCGCTTTTGCAACATCACTAGCGCAAAACAGGACGATAACAGAACCTCCACCGCCAATAGTCAAGGAATCGCCACCTCCACCTCCAAAGAAGAAGCGGAGGAAACACAAGAAGTAGGAAGAAGACCAGCCGAGCAGCCACCAGTCCCACTACGAGCAGTACGTGTACGAGAAAGAAAAACACCGACATCTATCCACTTATGGGATGCACGTCGCATCCCCAAGTGCAGACTCTTTCGCAGATGATCATGATATAAATAAAATATACCCAATGTAGCTTGGTGTACCAAATGTTCACCACTCGTGGTGAACATTTGGTACACCAAGCTACTATGAGTATATTCTGTATGTATACCCAATATCAAAAGATTCTCATAAGTGGTTCTGGAGAAGTTTTAAACATTATTCCTCATACTGAACTAAGTTAAAACAGGGATCCCAAATATTAACCCAGGGACTTGGTTTGAACAAACTTAAATCCGATCTCCCTAAGGATGCTGTCTACCAAATATCAACAGATTCTGATTGGTAGATCTGAAGAAGATTTTTAAAGATTGTTCCTCATGTTGCACTAAGTTAATATTCGGGCCCAAATATTAACTGAGCTATTTGATTTGAGCGAACATGAATCTGCCCCCGGTGCCGATGTTGTAAACCAATTATCAAAGGATGGTGGTTCCGTAAGGAGTACTTCTCAAATTACACAAAGTTAATATTTGGACTACTGTATTGGGCCAAAAAATGAACTGAACAGAAGGACTTAATCTGATCAGTGGTTCTGGAGAAGATTTTTTTTTGTAATTTCAGCAAATATGCTGACTCGGCATATTTTCGATTCCCTCTATTGCACCCAGTGACACAACCGGTGGATTTTTTTTTTCATTCCATCCCCCTTGTCCAAAGGATGATGTTTCATACCAAATAACAGTTCCCTGTTCCGTGCAGTTTGGGAAATATGGGCGTTTTGAATCTTTTTCTATTTTTAACTTCTGAGGCTCCTACGGTGATGTAGGAAATACCCCTTTTTACATGAATCAAGTAGTTATGATTCAATAATACCAAATTTGGTTAAAATCAACCCATCGGTTCAGAAAATAGAATTTTTGGGCGAGTCTAAACATTTTGCCCTCTCATTACAAGAGCAATTATTGCACTACGAACTTCGTTTAAACAAACTGGATTTTACACCTCAAAAGAAAGCTCAGTACCAAATATCATGACATTGTACCCATCGGTTCAGGGCATTTTTTTTAAATTTCGGAGCATTTTCCCTACCCCCTCCCTATGGGGCAGGGAAAGTTGATTTGAACAAAATCAAAATTCAATGTGGAAACAAACAATCGCCTCAATTTTAACTGAAATCGGTCCAGTGGTTTTGAAGGAGAAGTGGGTGAAAGACGACGGACGGTGATTGATCACTATAGCTCACCATGAGTCGATCAGATGAGCTAAAAACCGTAGTCTGACTTTCCACGGAAATTATGAAATCTTCAGTGACCCTTGGGGGTCAGGAATGTGGCGACAGGGGGTTGGGGTGAGGGAGGGGGGGGGGGTGTCTCCTCCCACCCAGCTAGGAGTATTTTTTTTAAACAGTTGGAAGTTCCGAGGTCAAAAATCAAATAGTTGGAAATTCAATAAATTAGCATTGTTCATGAAAAATATTAAAATTCCAACTAATGATGAGAAATTTTGATCTTTTATTGCCAACTGGGAAACTTGAGTTTCAAATTTCCTACTCTAAAATTGACATGGCCTCAAAAGTTCGACTCTGACATCAATCCGGTAAATTTTCTGACCCAGACACATTATAAATGATGCTTTTTCCGTTTCAGGGCTATTGAAAATTTTCAGAAGGGTTCATATCCCTTTACCGAACGCAGGCGATTTCAAAATTCATTATTTTAAATATCATTTTTTTAAATTTTTTTGAAAAATTTCAACAAAACCATATCATGTGACCCCTCTTTGGAACGAGCTCGTCTAGCTCGTTCCAAAGAGGGGTCACATGATATGGTTTTGTTGAAATTTTTCGAAAAATAATTTTTTTTCAGCAGCTGTATTTGCATATTACGTGGGCGGATGCGGGCGATTCGTTGGGTAAAGGGTTAAAAGATATCACCCAGTGCTGCAGTGCAACCACCTATCGAAACCACTCACAGTTGGAATTTACACCGGTGGCACCCCCTCCCAGCTGAAACCCTCTAGCCACACCCCTGTTGGGGGTTGGACAATTTTTACTGCTTTACTATTGTACAACCTGAGGGCTTGATAGAGTTTTCTTCTTGAATTCTGACTGCCTGCACAGTCAAGACCAAGAGATGGCAATATACCGAAAAGCCGAACCGATACCGATATCATGGCGATACCGAAAACCGAACCGAACCAATCATTGAATACCGAAAACAGCTATATTTTTCAATATACCAAAAAACGAACTGATAACTTAACCCTTTGAACGATGGTGGTATCTTCCATGTTGGTTCATATGCAGCAATTAGAAGAGTCCATATTCATTATTTGGGGTAGACCTTAGGGCTGCACGTTGGAAATATTGATTGGTCTATCCCACCATTAACTTAGCAGGCATCCCACTTAATGAAAGTATGACATACCATGCCCCTGGTTAAAAGGCCTCTGGTGTTCAAAGGGGTAAGGTATCAGCTAGAGATGGGCAACATAACGAAAAACTGAACCTACCGATATCATGGGGATACCAAAAAACCGAAGTGAACCAATAGGTGAATACCTGAACCGTCTGAATTTTCAAGTTTTCTTACATTCTCTATTTATAAGTCCCCGTTGATGCTTGATAACAGTTGAAAGGTTCATTTTCATGAAAGAAGTGACTGATTTTCTTTTCGGTTTTATTAACCCTCAATGGACTGAGCAACTGTCCTGAATTACACTACAACCTGCACATGTCCAATTGCTTAGCAGTGATTTCTTGTCAAATCTTTACAGGCAGCCAAGACCTGTCTAGAAACCACTTCCCGGGTGTTTGTCTATTGTCAGCAGGACATCCCAAAGATGGCATGGTCAGGGCACATGTTCTGAGATCGCAAAAGTTTGAAATAGGTCTTTAAACATTAACTTGGGAGACGACGCACATAAGCCATGTAAACACGTTCAAGAAGTCAATGTTTGAGGACTGCAAAAATAATCGAGATCATAAACTGAGAACTTACAGGTTGTTTAAAAATGACTATTCAATGGAAATGTACTTAGTGGAAACGAACTCCTTCACATCAGCAATCATAAGTTAGATATTGAGAAAGGGCGACATAATCAACCGCCGAAGCCTGTTGTCTACGGGATATGTACCCACTGTGAAGCTAACTCTGGGAAAATAGAAAACGAATACCATTTTCTTATGGAATGTACACATTATTCAGAGCTTCGATCAGAACTATTTGTTCTGATCAGCAATGAGATCGACCGTTTTAGAGATCTGAGTAAACTTGAGAAATTCAAATTAATATTTGAAAATAGAACCCCTGTTTATGCCATAAAATCTGCAGCGTGATCCGGTATTTTTTCGCCAGACGATTATGATATGTTTAGTGATGTGTATTGGAAATTCTAGTTCACATCTCCACGTTCTTTTGCGTATCAAATTAATAAAAAAAATATAGTACTTTGATCATGGAATTTATTTATTTATTTATTGATGTTTAAGGTCACATATTTATGCACAATGGCTAATCATGACCGTGACAGTTTTACGGGTGGAGGAAGCCGGAGTACCCGGAGAGAACCACCGAGCAACGACGAGCAGCTGCCAGCTCCCCAACATCGTAACTCCGCATGGCAGCACAGGCAGGGTTAGATTGGTTGAAGACATGCGTACCATCGACGTGCAGTACGCCTTAGTACACGGCGTCTTCGTGCCCCCACGCGGGCAATGGAGATGAAGTGTCTTGCCCAAGGACACAAAGCGGTTGCCGCAGGTGGGATTCGAACCGAGGACCTCTCGGCTTGCAGCCTGCACCTCTACCTACTGAGCCACCGCGCTCCCTTGATCATGGAAAATTGGTGGATGAAATTGTAATGTTTTGAGTACAACTTTTGTTCATGTTACTTGTAGATTCTCGCACACTGTCCTGTAGATGACATTTTATGCTAATAAATGTTACGTTATGTTAAGCCATAGGCTTTCTATTGAATCGCTATCACCTGTTGTATTTCCTATTTACGTAATGTATACAGACCCATTGTTATTCATTTATATTCAGTCTTCTAACATTTTTGATGTATACATTTTTCTACAATTCACGAATAAATATTGTTTAAACTAAACATTAAGGTGCATTCAGAACAAGTCACAAAATTATTTATAGTCGCAAAATCCTTAGGTGTAGACAGCTTACATGGGCATTAGCTTACTTCTGGATCCATTTTCCAATAATGTTATTATTATTGTGTAATCTCTGTTTTTTGTACTTTTTATATTGTTTGATTGGAAATAAAATATTGTCAATCACAAAATTACCGTAGATTTGATTTTTGTGGTCGTAAAAGAATGCCACTGTTGAGCTCATTCGCAGTTTCATTTACAGCGTTTTGGTAGAATGTTTTTCTTGATGTACTAATGCGCAAAATGTGGAGCTCATTGGCAGTGTCATTTATAGCGTTGTGGTAGAATGATACTACAAAAACTTATTCTGTTTTTCCTGATGTGAATTCCTCTTTGGTACTATCAGCAAATCTCAGTCAAGCGAGATACTGAATCGATCCCGAGTGATACACCCTAAATCGACACCGAACTCAAAATACCAATACCGCCCATCTCTACCAAGACCTGATGAAAAATCGCAGGCAGGATAATTCGACATTACACAAGATTAACATGCAGACGATCTGTTGTGAGATTAAAAGTTGACGACGCTCTGTTGTGAGATTAAAAGTTGACGATCTGTTGTGAGATTAAAAGTTGACGATCTGTTGTGAGATTAAAAGTTAACGATCTGTTGTGAGATTAAAAGTTGGAATTGTCGCCAAAGATTTAAATAACAGCAATGAGTTCCACGTCAAATCTATAAACAGGGTTCGTACACCCTTCAGAAATAAAAATTCCACTTCTTTCAAGGGCTTTTTTCAAACATATTCCAAGACCTTCTAATACAATAATGCCGACCCTATTTCATACTTGCGTACCTGTTTATAACATAATAATACCTGATGCAGATTAACCCTTTACCCAACATAACGGTCTAAAACGGTCAGCGCTATTCACAAAAGTCGACAATTAATTTTCTTTTTTTTAATTTTTTGTCTCAAAAACATAGGTTATGACCCCTCTTTGGAACGAGCTCGTTCCAAAGAGGGGTCATAACCTATGTTTTTGAGACAAAAAATGAAAAAAATAGTTATTCAAGAATTTTGTTTGCAAGTGTCGTCTGCTTTTCATGTTAGGTAAAGGGTTACCCCTCAATGGACTGGGAAACTGTCCCGAATTCCCACTGGACTACAACCTCCACATGTCCAATTGCTTAGCAGTGATTTCTACTCAAATCTCAACAGGCAGCCAAGACCTGACTAGAAACCACTGCACAGGTGCCTTGTTTATTGTCAGCAGGATACCAAACTCCAAATTCAAATACCGCCCATCTCTACCAAGACCTGATGAAAAATCGCAGGCAGGATAATTCGACATTACACAAGATTAACCTGTAGACGATCCGTTGTGAGATTCAAAGTTAACGATCTGTTGTGAGATTAAAAGTTGAAATTGTCGCCAAAGATTTAAATAACAGCAATGAGTTCCACGTCAAATCTATAAGCAGGGTTCGTACACCCTTCAGAAATAACCGACTCAATTAAAATTACATCACGTTTAAATACTGTATAAAACTAAACATGCTCGAGAATAAATAGGGAACGAGAAGGTGAGCTAACAGGCAGATTAACAGTTTAACTGTGGCCTTCTACCAGAAAGGGCTGCCTTCACCGATTCAGCTAAAAATTAGATCATAAGCCTATTCAATAACTGCATTAAACAAAATGTGCTATTTCTATTTTTTATGCTTTACATATTCTATTGAAAACTAATTCTGCCTTCTTCTTTTAAGCAGGTACACAGAAGAGACTTTTTCACCAGCACCCCAATAACTGCTATGGACACTATAACCGTTATGGAAACTGTAACCCCCATGGTTCCTGAACATCCTCCACTCCATCCCTAAAAGTGGTCGACCACTTCAATGGAGGCGAGCTTTGGTCCTGCCTCTGCCCCTTTTTGTAAGCGCATTGCGCATCTTTTGTCCCAACCCAATAGGATTATAATGCAGGCCTGCCCCCGAACCAGGGAAGTTCGGGTCTTCTTTCTGATGGTCCCCGAAAGGGGTCGTTGTTGTTTTCTTTCAAAGACGTCCTACCAAAACAGAGACAGCCTGAGGCAGATTATACTTGCCAGTGATGGCCATCATTCTAAACCATCTCAGAAGTGGCAGACTTTACTTGCCTGAAAATAAGACTACTGCACCCTCGGGGAGAGGTAGTACCTTTGTGAGAGGACCCAACCTCCCACACTGGTCTTCACCCGAGGGTTCAACCTACATCAGTTAACGAAGCCATCAAGCCGTAACCGGAGACACCTGCCGAGTACCTGAACCTGTTCCTCCTTCAACACGCCTCGACATGTGAAAACTGACCATATACAGTCAACGAGGGTCGAAAGGGGCCTGGTCCTCAAACCGTTCGGCGCGTGAAACCATTCGTTCGTTCAGAAATAAAAATTCCAGTTCTTTCAAGGACTTTTTCCAAGCATATTCCAGAACCTTCTGATAAAATAATGCCGACCCTATTTCATACTTGCGTACCTGTTTATAACATAATAATACCTGATGTATGATTAACCCTTTACCCAATGTAACGACAAAAACCGGTCAGTGCTATTCACAAAAATCGCCAATTGATTTTCATTTTTTGTCTCAAAAACATAGGTTATGACCCTTCTTTGGAACGAGCTCGAAGAGAGACAAAAAATGAAAAAAAATAATTATTCAAGAATTTTGTTTGCAAGTGTCGTCTACTTTTGTGTTAGGAAAAGGGTTAGGGAGGCACGCTCTGTTTTTTTGTTTGTTTTTTTTTTATAAAAAAACACAGACTTTATGCACTGTCAATCTATGCAATTATGCAAGTTATTACAACAATTTTTTTACATGACACGCTAGATTATTGACAATACATATTTTTCAAGCACTTTCCAGGACTTTACTACCGGAGATATGATTTTCAAGCTCTTTCCAGGCCCTGGAATTTCGATTTTTTAATTCAAGCATCTTCAAAAGGACCTGTACGAACCCTGTATATTCAAGATAAAATGTGGTGAAAAGGGAAGGGGATATAGCGAAGGGGCGGTGATGGTGATTGTCGTTATTAATCATGACTATTGACCATCGCTGACCCAACAAAGTCGGCAGTGATGCCCCAAAAGCATCATGCATTTATTTATTGATGTTTAAGGTCACATACTTATATGCACAATGGCTAATCATGACCATGACAGTTTTACGCGTGGAGGAAGTCGGAGTACCCGGAGAGAACCACCGAGCAACGACGAGCAGCTGCCAGCTCCCCAACATCGTAACTCCGCACTGCTGCACAGGCAGGGTTAGACTGGTTGAAGACATGCGGACCATCGGCGTGCTGTACGCCTTAGTACACGACGTCATCGTGCCCCCATGTGGACAATCGGGGTGAAGTTCATGGAAACCATCATTAGCAAAATTTTAATTAATGAAGCCAGGCCTGAAAATAAGCCGTCTGACATTTGCAAAATGAGGTCCCCAGAGGGTGAATTTGATGATGCTATCCCATACAGTAGGCCACTTTATCTTCTGGTTACCCCCTTCTGTTTAGTTTTGAGACCCTGATTCAGATTGAGGTTCACAGAGGGTAAATTTAGTGATGCTACCCTGCTATGCAGGGTAGTATCACTAAATTCACCCACTGGGGGCCTCATTTTGCAGATGACAGTCTGCTTATTTTCTGGCTTGAATGAAGCACTGGGTTATACCCGGTGCTTCATTAATTAAATTTTTGATGATTATTCCTATAATTGGTGTTTGGAATCTAATATATTATTGTGTCCGTGAAAATATTGCCCACGCGTGGAAAGTGACCAGTCCACAGCGGCCGTATTGTACGAAACAAATAGCGTGTTGGCACAGATAGATCCCAACTTTATCCTACGTTATTTATTATTTATTTATTGGTGTTTAAGGTCACATATTTCTGCACAATGGCCAGTCATGACCACAACAGTTTTAAGGGTGGAGGAAGCCGGAGTACCCGGAGAGACCCACCGAGCAACTGTCAGCTCCCCAACATACTAACTCCACACAAGCAGGGTTAGCATTGGTTGAAGACAGGTGCACCATCGACGTGTAGTACGCCTTAGTACACAGCGTCAACGTGACCCCACGTGGGCAATGGAGATGAAGTGTCTTGCCCAAGGACACAACGTGGTTGCCGCAGGTGGGATTCGAACCTAGGACCTCTCGGCTTGCAGCCTGCACCTCAACCTACTGAGCCACCGCGTTATCCCACGTTCATGTGAATTTCCCCCATGTACAGGAATTATTCTGCCCTTGGGACTGTTCAAGCCATCGATGTTTTTTTTCAGCCTACAGGCTGATTGAGATCGCTTCATTCCGCGTAACAAGCATTTGAAGTGAGTTTTCAAAACATCTTTTTCTGCGATAAAATTCGTTAAAACGATCGGCTGTCTTTTACCACCGACACGACTTGTACACGACAACCACAAAGATTTCTTGGACAACTATTTTTCATTTTTTCATTCCCCAAACGTAGCTTACATGACACCATATTGGAACGAGCTGGACTAGCTCGTTCCAATGTGGGGTCACTCATAAGCCATATCTATTATCTATAGGGCAAGGTCTGAAAAAATAATCTAAGGTTCCGCTCTACAGTTTCGCACTGTTGCAGAGGTAAAATTCTAAACATAGGGCATATGTTAAAACTGATGTCATGTAAATTGGAGATATATTCTAATTTCAGATATATGATTACATTGGGTTATTTGTGGGGGGCGCGGTGGCGTTGCGGTCACCGGTTCTCGTCAGATCACCGAAGTTAAGTCACGTCGAGCGCGGTTAATCATTGAATGGGTGACCGCCTGAGCGATCAATTCAGATTCCCGTGTTGTGTCCTTGGGCAAGGCACTTAACCTCGATTGTGAACATTGGGGCACGATGAAGCCGTGTACTAAGGCGTACTGCACGTCGATGTTACGCATGTCTTCAACCAATCTAAACCTGCCTGTGCTGCAGAGCGGAGTTTACGATGTTGGGGAGCTGGCAGCTGCTCGTCGTTGCACGGTGGCCTTTTCTTTTTGGGGTGACCTGCGTGATAAAGAGGAGCCTGGTTTTGAAGAGTACATTGGTGGCACCTTTGCTTTGGGGGGGGGGGGGGGGGGGGGGTCAATGTTGTTCAAGCTGAGGTAGCGGTCCCTGGAGCCGAGGGGAAAAAATGGGAAAAAACAGTGAAAAGGAGTGCCAGATGTGTAATTTGGGCATGGTGGAGACCCTGGAACACTTTCTTCTAGAATGCCCAAAATTCCAGTCTAAAAGAATAAGATTCGCTGGGAGTATAATGGGAGAATGAAGGACAAGTGGTTAGTGGGAGACTCAAAGGAGAGGGTTAATATGCTAATCGGAGAGATTGGGAAGAATGGGGCAAGGGATGTCATCAAGCAGTTCGTCTTCGAGTGTTGGGAGGAGAGAAGAAGCGTGGGAATAGGGAGGCAGTTGGGAGTACAGGGGTAACCAGGGCCTTCTCATCCGAGAACCGCGACAAATCAGCGGCCGGCCAAAGTGTTATTATTATTACTCCGGCTTCCTCCACCCGTAAAATTGTCACGGTCATGATTAGCCATTGTGCATAAGTATATGACCTTAAACACCAATAAATAAATAAATAAATAAATAAATAAATAAATAAATAAATAAATAAATAAATTTCCACTAGGTCAGATAATGTTATATGTTTTTAGTGGTTTTGAAAAATGTAACAAATGCTATGGCTTGGACAACTAAGTTGAGGAATATTCGCATTTGAAGAGAGTTTATGGCATGTCATTTTGGAGATGCCTGGAAAATTTATGGAGCGGAACCTCAGGCCTAGCATTCTTTAGGAGTGCAGGAGTGCTGCGCGTCTGTTGCACGCCTAGAAAAAATTGAGGAGGGCAATAGTTTGCACCCCCTGATTTTCTGGAATGCCAGACCTGTTTGGGACTGCCTTTGAAATCTTATAATTTCGTCCCCTGAGTTCCAATGTGTTCTCTGTGCCTACTGGCACAGAGAACACATTGGAACTCAGGGGACGATTTGTCATTGTTGCACTGATTCGCAATAATTCATGACCCATTCTGCGTCGCTTTTCGATACATTTTGAGTGTAAAAGACAGTCACATAAGAATTGAATGCAACATTTTGAATAACGAGATGTGTGTGTGTGCCAATTTTTCCACTATGTAGCTGAATGTATTACAATTTTTCAGTCACAATATTAATACCTTGAAGTGAATATAACCAAAATAGCACACAAGTTTTTGCATTGAAAATTTCAGGTGCAATTGCACTCCCAAACAATCTGAGGAGAGCAATTGTTTTGCACTCCTTGATTTTCTAGATTGCCAGGCCTGGAACCTGAGGGACAAACAACGGACAGAAGTGGTCGTTTTCTAAGATGGCAATTTATAACATAACATAACAAATATATAGAATTAACAAAATATATTTGCAAATGATATATAATCTTTCATTCTTGTTTTATATGTACGAAACAATATATACAATAACAAAATGTGATAAATCAGTGTTATTCAGTTTTCCGGAAATTGGAAATTCCAAGGTGACCCTCTTCCTTAGTTGTGTTAACTAAGTTCAAATATCTTTCAAAATAAACCATTTTTATTCCAAAACATTGTTCACAACTCGGACGTCGACCCCGTTCTTGTTATAGGTCACAAGGGTGTTTTGACATAACAAAACAAAGACGAATCTTTTTGATAAACGACCCCGTTGCACAGTGAGTGGCGGGTAATATTAGAACTCCCTCTTCCTAATTATTACGATGGGTCAGAGCAACATTGAGGAATATCAAGAAACGCCTCTTCCTTAACAACCATGTTCGCAGCACTCGAGTTTGTTTCGAGTTTTTCTTTCTGTCACTTTTTTTATTCACTGGCATTTGAGGTCATTTTCCGAATGTGTGGCTATATCAAGGTCGCACGACATATATGTTGTCAAGTTCAACCAGTCGTTTAGACCCAAGCCGCTCACTTCTATCACAGGCATCGATTATCAGGGTCCTCTTTTAACTCTTTACCCAACGTAACGGCATAAACCGGCCAGCGCGATTCTCAAAAATCGCCAATTAATTTTCATTATTTTTTCATTTTTTTTTGTCTCAAAAACATGGGGTATGACCCTTCGTTGGAAAGAGCTCGTCGAGATCGTTCCAACGAGGGGTCATAAACTATGTTTTTGAGACAAAAAATATAAAAAATTAGTTATTCAAGAATTTTTTTGCAAGTGTCGTCTGCTTTTCATGTTAGCGACTTATAGAACTGCTTTACCACCGTAAACAGTTGCAGCACAACACGCGCAACTCACGGGGAATCTTGGGCACTGTCGTTCTGACAACAAAAAATATAAAATCATTATCAGCATCAACGGCTATATCGCGATCATGTACACTATGCCACCCATCTTAGAGGCTCCAATCCCCGTGTGTTAGATTCCGGATCCTGCTATACCAGAAAAGAAGATCTGTCGACCGTTGTTAACGAAACTTCAACACTTCCCAGTTTTATCCGCGGGAGCCACTAGTTTATACACCACCCCCTTCACTGGGCTCACACCCTCAGAAATTGGTTACTGGGCCCGATTAATTATACCAGCCAAGCACTACTTGAGATGCACAGCGAGGGGGAATTCCCACACGCTATAAAATTTACAATACCCGAGAAAAAAGCAAAGGGAACGCTAATCTTTCAGCTCATGGACACCCGGGTGTCCAGGAGCTGAAAGTTTAGTCGTGTCGGAGCATTTTCTCCGATATGGTGAATGAACGTCTGGCGGAAAGTCCACTTTGACAGTGTTTTAATAGCAATACACTATCTAGTCCATAATGAGTGGGTTATAAGACACCATAGTTTGTTTTCAAAAAAACCATCACACATTCCACACACATGTACGGCGTAACTCGCTATGAAAATAGTTTACGCTTCAGGCATCAAGTCTGGAAAACTGCAATTACAACATGAATGTCGAATTAGATGGGACAAGTTCCGGGTTGTTTTGAAGATTAGTTTTATGAATAATAAAATAACCCATTCAGTCCAGTCTTTCCAAAATATGGGGAAGGGGTAGACCCACTCGCTCGCGATTATGTTGGCCACTGATTCACACATCCAAGGCCAATTCTATAACACTTTTACAATTTTATATTTTCAGAATTATATTTTTTATTTATGCCCATTAATGATTGAAATGAATTATTTCAAGGGGTGCGGTGGCTCGGTAGGTAGATAGAGATCAGGAGTGTAGCCAGCAATTTTGTTTAGGGGGTCGCCCACAATGCAACTCAAGAATGAGAATGTCTGGAAACTAAAAAGACTGAAATCTTGGTTAGAAGCATTGGCTAAAGGTCAAGTTGGAGATTATGGGAGGGGTGACCCCTCCCCTCCAACTTGACCTTTGGCCATCGGTGGTAGTCTGGGGGGGGGGGGGGGGGGAGGGTCCCCTGGAAAAAAAAATCTTTCAATATTTGATATTAGCAGTCAACAAAGATGTCATGCTGAGTGAAAGTAAATCAGATTCAATGTAAGTATGTATTAGATTGCGGACCTTTGGGATTGGGGGTCGTACAACCCATATGACCCTCCCTGGCTACACCCTTGGGAGATGTAGGCTGCAATCCGAGAGGTCCTCGGTTCGAATCCCACCTGCGGCAACCGCGTTGTGTCCTTGGGCAAGACACTTCACCCCATTTGCCCACGTGCATGGGGGCACAGTGGCGTTGTACGGCGTGCTGCACGTCGATGGTGCAATTGACGTTCTGAGAACCCGAGCCTTCACCCTACACCAATTGTTATTCACAATGTGACAACCAACAAGTGATATTTGCAGCAACAGGTTGTATGTTATCAGCCCATCCCTTTTCCTTTCGAAAGCGCACTCAAACACCAACAGTGGCAATAAAAACCGACAGTTCAATAACGACACCATGGGTGACAAAAGCACAATGTACCCACAAAGACGTCAATTTCCTTGCGTAAATACAGTCCAAGGTTTATTCAATCAAACGAGTTCTTTCCTTAGACGCACTGTTTAAGCCCCCCACAAAAGACTGAATGGATGACAACAGCGCTGTTTGACACAGTTGCTTGTGCCTTTTGAATAGTCTTGAAGCATGGACTAAGAAACGTTCCACAAAATTTCAAATATCGAGAAAAAATAAGTCAAGTATCATTAAAACGATGATAGCAAAAAGATTAAGGTCCACGAATGTGAGCAAATAATTTTGGGTTGTCTGGTTGCAGTCAAAGTAAACACACCTCAACGTACTATAATATCCAAGTGTAAACATCACTGTTATAAATAGAACAAAAATTCACGTCGTTGTAGAGTCAAAACAAGATAACAACCTCGGCGTGGGTTCAGAGGTTGCACTTGACCACGTTACAGCAAGCCCTGTATCCGTGAGGGCATAGATGGGAAACGCACCAAGCTATGCTGCTATCGAAAATCTGATTTAATTTACAGTACAAGTCAAAATAAGTTGTGGCGTAACCGCAATAAACTAAATATACACTCTAAATCGGTTGGGTTAAAAATCAACCCAAATCGACTGGGTTGAGTGAATATGAACCCAATTTGGGTTCATATTCACTCAACCCAGTCGATTTGGGTTGATTTTTAACCCAACCGATTTTAGAGTGTACTGCTGCTCCTGCACTCTTAGTGAAAACTTTCCAGAAAATGATATCAGCTTCTGGTCTTATCAGTGTATAGGAAGAGAAAGATACATAGTTTATTGTGGTTATCCTCCAACTTATTTTGACTTGTTCTGTATATAACAATGGTCCGTGCGCGTAACCATGACTCTACTTGGAGGGGGGGGGGGGGGGCAAAAATGATACATGAAAGGCCACTGTGTGAGGTTTCGGCCCCCTAGTCCTAACTACGACCCGTTGCCCCTTCGCCCCACTTCCCTTCGGGGGGGGGGGGGGGGGCGACCGTAGGACCCCCTCCACAAGACTTGAAATTCATGCGAGAATCAGAATCGATTCTCGCAAAATGTTAATTTGATTCTCGTCATAGATTCTAAAAGTTCTTTTAATTCTTGGAGGATTCTATTTTATTTTTTGCTTCCTCTTAATAAGGTAACGCGTTGACTTAGCAGCGGTGTCCAGTGAAGTCTTGGCTGCCTATGCATGCAGCCAAGACTTCACCAGAAAGCACTGCTAAGGTACTGTAACTTCCATCAGCAAGACCACTAGTCTCCTCTATGAGGCCCTGGCTGTTACCCCTCCTCCCACTTCCCTAAAAGGAAGTGGGATGGGAGGAGTAACAACGAAAGGGAGAGGGGTCCTTGTTAAGAATAGGCCTCCCACCAAGAAAATTTTGCAAAATTCAGTGCTCTAAGCGCTTATCGGGAGCATTCCAAATATCACGTCAGCCCCACCCCGAGAAAAAAATGACTAGGGAACCCTTATGATTGAATCCTGGCTATGCGTCTACGTAACCAGGTCGAATGTCCGAACTATTCCACCATCAATGCACAACTTGTCCGCCGGGCACCGGTAGAGAATAACTGCTCCACTTTATAAGGGTCCAATGGGGACTGACATTTAAATAGATTTTCGTAATTGTCGACCTGTGATGACATCTAATCTTGTATTCATTAGGGCTGTTCACGGGCAATTAACTCAAGTGTGTGATCACTTAAATGGCTTGAGAAAATACTCCCCATTGTGAACCCCAAATCGCTTTTTCCTGCTAAAGATAGTCGTGACAGTCAATAAAACCGAGAGAAGATTAACAACATGTGACCTAAAATACACCAGCTGGTTTTCCCGCGAATTTTCTCTGCGAACAAAGCAACAAGCGCATTTCACACGTTGAACACTGCAGACAAAAAGAACGTCAATTCAGGCCACATGTTTCAATACGCTGGATTATCCTTCGTCGAAACTGCGAAAAATATTACTCCAGACTGCTCCAGATGCAACCCGAGTTAGTTACAAGACAGAACAATCTTCTCATCACCAACCCTGCCAGATCGTCCCCGAGTCCCAATGTGTTCTATGTGCCAGTAGGCACATAGAACAAATTGGAACTCAGGCGTCGACATGTCGACGAAATATAATGACTAAATGCTGTCACCTTGTTAATGTTTACGATAACTTTCATTCAGCATCTAGGGCTATACCATGACCTCCCAACACAAGTCAGAAGTCAAGTTGATCAGATTCTTTTCTCCATACAGCCCACTTTTAAGAACCAGTTGTTGTACTTTTTCAATTTTCCATCAATTTTAGTTTTCTGCTTACCCACGGAAAAAGTGGGATATGGGAAGGGGGGGGGGGGGGTGTCTGCAGTTGTGGGGGATAGGGAAGGAACTCGGAACAACAGAGGTTCGGCCAGGTGTGAAAAATACGTTTGTTTTTTTTTCGGCGCTTGGACTCCGAGTAGGGCCTCTAAGTAAGCAAAAACGATACACATTTTGTGTGTTACTAGGGAGATGGAATGGAATATCATTAAAAAAAAAAAATGCTCCGATATCCTTTAAAACTCACCCGGACTCCAAAGGCCCCCAAATATTTGAGAAAGAATTTTTCAGAGCAATTTTTTTCTTCTTAAACGTTTACCCAACGTAACGGCCAAAACCGGCCAGCGCTATTCTCAAAAATCGTCAATGAATTTTCAGTATTTTTTCATTTTTTACCTCAAAAACATAGGTTATGACCCCTCGTTGGAACGAGCTCGTCGAGCTCGTTCCAACGAAGGGGCATAACCTATGTTTTTGAGACAAAAAATGAAAAAAAATTAGTTATTCAAGAATTTTTTTTTGCAAGTGTCGTCTGCTTTTCATGTTAGGTAAAGGGTTAAACGTTTGGAGGCCAATTGCACTTCATCCACTGTCTCCATATGGTGATTCGTCACTGCTTACCCAACTGCTACTTTTTTTATTTCTTTAAATTTACATAAAAATACCCTCAAAGACGATTTTCATACATGTAAATTCAAAGAACTGAAATGCCACCAAAAGCATTATTTCTATAGAATATTAGTTAGCTGGAGACACATTTATTTATGGTGCTTAACCCTTTACCCAACGCAGACGATATCAAAATTTATTATTTTAAATATCATTTTTAAAAAATTTCAACAAACCCATATCATGTGACCCCTCGTTGGAACGAGCTCGACGAGCTCGTTCCAACGAGGGGTCACATGATATGGTTTTGTTGAAATATTTTGAAAAATAATATTTTTTCAACTGCTGAATTTGCATATAACGCGGGCGGATGCGGCCGATTCGTTGGGTAAAGGGTTAAGGTCACATGGGGGCGCGGTGTCGTTACGGTAACCGGTTCTTGTCAGGTCACCCAAGTTGACGTCGAGCCCGGTTAGTCCTCAGATGGGTGACCATCTGATCGATCGATTCGGACTCCCGCGCTGTATCCTTAGGCAAGGCACTTAACCCCCATTGTCCATTTGGGGGCACGATGACGCAAAGGCGTACTGCACGTCGATGGTGCGCATGTCTTCAACCAATTTAACCCTGCCTGTTCTGCAGTGCGGAGTTACGATGTTGGGGAGCTCTCAGCTGCTCGTCGTTGCTCCGTGGTTCTCTCCGGCTTCCTCCACCCGTAAAACTGTCACGGTCATGATAAGCCATTGTTCATAAGTATGTGACCTTAAACACCAATCAATAAATTAAGGTCACATATTTCGGCACAATGACCAATCTTCACCGTAACATGGATATAAAGTCTCGTCCAGCCAATCGTTTATACCATGTTACCAATTTTAGTGGACTTCTACCCCAAGTATTGGTGACTGGGTCCTATTTTTACCAGTAAAACAGAGCTTGTTTACCACAGTAAACACGCACTGCTTTACTTACCGGGGTTCCCGCGGGGAACTGCATGTTCTTAACACATCGAAAAACAGAGTCGATAGAAAGGTTTTTTTTCAGGACACCGACCCCCCCTCCCCCCCCCCCCCCCCCCCCCCCCACCACACACACAAAAATCAACGACTATTAACTCTGGTGGAACGGCTGCAGGCATGCCATGTTACCATGTCGGAAACTTTCACCAACTTGTCTCCCTCATGACGGGGATGTTCTAGCTTTAGCCCTGCGCTCGGCATTGGGTTAAATTTATTCAAAAGGGGAAAAAATTATTTATGGATAAACAAAAATCGATAAAAAAAGGTTCTCTTGGGAATACTTCACCAGGTATCACGTGCAAGACATCCGACGTGACGCAATGCTCAACAAAGAAAACCAAAACAAAACCCAAACATAATCCACTGACAACAATAAAATACAAGGTCAAACACCAGTCACGTGATCATTTATCCAGATGTTGGATAACTTGGCTCTGTATCTGCAATGCTTTGCGAACGGTACCAGAAGAGAGACCACATGTTTTCTTTTATCACTGCGTGCATGTACATTGATTTCCAACAATGTGGCCTTTATATTCGGATTACATCAAACCAGTCAATGATCGAAGCAAACAAATACATGGAAGGTGTAGGCTTGAAAAAAATGTTTTAAACCCTTTACCTAACACGAAAAGCAGACGACACTTGCAAACAAAATTCTTGAATAACTATTTTTTTTTAATTTTTTGTCTCAAAAACATAGGTTATGACCCCTCATTGTAACGAGCTCGTTCCAAAGAGGGGTCGTAACCTATGTTTTGGAGATAATAAATGAAAAATAATGAAAATTATAATCGGCGATTTTTGTGAATAGCGCCGGCCGGTTTTGGACGTTACGTTGGGTAAAGGAGTAACTCCTTGCATGCTGTTGGTGGACATTCCTGCTCAGCACAGAATTTCTCTTGTTGCTGAATTAAGTATATTTGGGCACTAAATTAAAAAATTTCCTCCTACAAGTTGAATGATTTCTTGAGTAAAATCTGGATGAGTTTTTCATCAAATCTAGTCATGGCTGCTTTAAAGCAGCCATGACTAGATGTGATGAAAAAATCTCTTGAAAACACTCAGCGGATGAAGAGTTAACCTGCGATTTAGGATCAACAACTGCTACAGGTGTAGCGGTCACGATATTGCCACGCCCCCCCCCCCCCCGTGTGTGAAGGGGCGTGGCTATATTGTGACCGCAACACCTGTATAAAGCCAGATGGAACAATCGTTTATTATGCTGTTTATAGGACTCGAACTCCGATTGCCAGTGGCCGTGGAACTAAAATGAAGGGTGGGGGAGTGGAAGTGGTTCTGAGGTGCACTAAAAACAAAATGGCCTTGAAAACAAAACTTATGACCTCTCATTGGAACGGGTTCGTCCCACGAGAAGTCATAAGCTATGGTTTTTGAAGCAAACAATAATTAGGCGGGGGGGGGGGGGGGGGGGGGGGGGGCGGGTGCACTAATTATTTTTTGCCTAAAAAACATAGCTTTTCACCACTCGATGTATCGCTCTCCTTCCAATGAGGTGTTATAACCGATGTTTTGGGAGCGAAAAGAAATCTCAGAACTGTCTTCTGTTTGTGCTTGGCGAAAGGCTATAGGTCAAAATATAAATATTTACCCTGAATTTTTTTCCCCTCAATGCAGCCAGGAACTTAACCACTTCAATCTTATTTAACATGACACATCTAGCTCTGTCAAACAGTATGAAACGAAATCGAACGGGTTAAAAATTCAAAGTTGATAAGGGGACAAAATGGCTCCATGAAATTTTGGTAATTTGACCTCGACAAATTTTTTTTTTACAGCGTTTTGGATAAAATCGATTAATTTTAACCCCCCCCCCCCCCCCCACCCCCCATGAACATCCTGTGTGGATCTCTGGTACAGGGCGTGCGACTAGATATAAAAAATAAAACATCAATGAAATGCATTCCGACCCAGACTATAATATTAATTGAATGAAATAACAGAGATACTTGCGACACAAAAGCGAAATTACAGTTAATGGACCCCCGAATGAACTTGACACTCCATAAACTGACATTTACCAAAATTAATGCTTTTTTTTGGTTATTTTCCCCAGGAATTTTAGTTTATCTTTTGTCACCTGTAGAATGAAGTTCCCAGGGGATTAATTAATGGTGATGCTTGAGAAAACAGATTTTTAACTTTTTTTGGCCTAAGAGGTGTTTCCATAATGAGGTTGTCGTATTGTACATTTACTGAATTATAAAGCCGCTAATTCGGATCCAATCAACCGGGTATAATCGGGCCTGAAAATAAGCAGTCTGACATTTGCAGAATGAGGTCCCCAGAGGGTGAATTTGATGATGCTATCCCATACAGTGGGCCAATTTATCCTCTGGGCACCTCCTTTTGTTTAGTTTTGAGACCCTGATTCAGATTCACAGAGGGTAAATTTAGTGATGCTACCCTGCACAGCAGGGTAGCATCACTAAATTCACCCTCTGGGGGCCTCATTTTGCAGATGATAGTCTGCTTATTTTCTGGCTTGGGTATAATATATTTCTGCGTATACTGTCATAAATATTCAACGCAACGGTAATTCATTCAAACAAATCATAGCTCAACACGTTTTCCCATGCAGATTACATAACACGTCATCGATGCCCATTTATTATGGGATTTAGCGATGTTAATACTCCTCACCTTTCAAATCGTAGGAGTGGAGTGAAACCGGACACCGTTTTGGTAATTGATCCACTATTCATTCCGGATTTCAGATCAACGTTCAAATTTCTTTCCGATGTTGTTAACAAAAAAAGGACGAATTCCCAACGGAGATGTTAAATGAGAGCCAACCAAATTGACCCTTTCAAACCAGACATTCCGGACGTTGCTACAAGGGGAAGGGGCATGGGGGCGGGGGGGTACTAACCCCCCCCCCCCCCCCCCCCCGCATCAATCGTCAAATTTATAATAGTTCGAAGTCCTGAATTGGAAAAAGTTGGAAATTTCAGGACAGGGCGCTAGAGGAATTTTCCAAACATATCGTAGAGACTCGCCAAAATATGGAGTATTCATTTGTTGGTGTTTAAGGTCACATACTTCTGTACAATGGCCACCGTGACAGCAACACGGAGGCAAAGCCAAGTCCAGCCAATCGTTTACTTGACTTCCACCCCAAGCATTGGCGACTGGGTCCTATTTAAAGAGTAAAACAGTGGTTGTTTTCCACAGTCAACAAGCACAGCTTCACTTCCTGGCGTTCCAACGAGGGCAAAATATGGAGTTCTCAAGACTGAAAAGTTGTTAAAAGTCACACAAATATTGATATCCGTGGTTGTGTTCAACTAATGATAGGAACCGGCCACTACAATCGGACGATTGTGGGCAATCGGATGACAACGACAACGGCTCCTGGAACATCGATTCATCCGATTGTTGCCAAGCATTTTGTGATGATTCATAACCGCATTTTATTATCTTCTACAATTGTTCAATTGTTAATGTAAAATGATGTTAATAATACCATTCAGTAAAGTTGAGAAACAACCACAATGTGCATTCTTAATCTCTCTAGGCTCCCTTTTACGGGATATACAAGTTAAACGACATGTCAACCTTACAATTGAGCGTACTACTTGCGGAAATCGCCAGTTCATACCGGAAAAGTGAAGGTTGTACTCTATTGACTCAGGTCGCAGTAAAATTACCAGTCGCACGCACTTGGGCGGTAAACGTGGCTCTAAGAGCCACGTTTACCGCCCTAGTGTGCGCGACTGATAATTTTACTACGACCCCAGTCCACGAAGTTTACGTGAAAAATGTTCAATTTAATGTAGTTTTTTCGAGCCTCGACCTGTTGTCTAGTAGTACAGTTGCAATCGGAATCGGTCGATTGTGAGCTCAAATAACCGGTAATCGGTCAGCGACAATTTTTGGTAATCGGTTCAACACTATTCTGCAGCTGGAATTTGTGAGTTCCGAAAGCCCGAGTTGGACAATTTACAGTCAAGGGTGGGGTGCCAAATGGTATTCTTAAGTTCTGAACCTGCAGTTGGCAAAACTGACTCAAGGGATGGGTGGTGCTAACGAATATGAAATTTCCCACTTGTTTGAAACTGTGAAGTCGCAGTCGGAATTTTGCCTACTGGGGCTGGGGTGCAGGGAGCAATTAGATATCTCCAAATTGCCCCCCCCCCCACCCCACCTTATCCGAGACCCCATAGCAGCGTCCCTGCTGTCGACTTGAATGATATCGTCTTTAGCACTTCCGTCGACAGAGTAAGGGGCGGGTCTATCTGTATTTGTTGAAGGCTTAATAAAAAATTTGATCCTTAAATAATTGCTGAATATTAATAATTTGCATAATTTCCCCAATTTGGTGTTTACTTTGCTTACTGATGTTTCTTCACGCAAAATATTATGCATAACCAATTGATAGAGTTAACAACTGGAAACAATGTACACTTAATAGCAGGCGGAAGTCTGATATATTCAATATATATTTATAGTAACAAAGAAACCCACAATATTCCTCGTGGTGACATTTAAAAACAAAACAAAAC
>CM062293.1:22027038-22277038 GCA_031216915.1 Pictodentalium vernedei
CCTCATCTAGGAAGAACATTCAGAACGCTCTGCAGACAGTTGTTGTCATTGTTTCCTAAAAAAGCTTTAGTATATTTGCTATCCTTCAAACTACCTTTATTGTTTGGTGAGTTCAGAAGGTGAAAACTCTCGTTCAGTCTGTACTGAGACTCATCTTCCATGAAAATAATATTCATATGCCAACCGGTGCGAGAACTAGCCGCTAAGTTATTGCACAAAGAATCTTAATCACCTATTCACTGAGGCTCACTTAAAAGTTAATTAGAGGAGCATGAATGAAGAGTTCTTTCTGTAATTGAGGTTATTCCACATGCAAGAAACTATTTAACATCTCGAAAAACTTATAAAAGATATTAACGCCATAGAAGCTATGGATCCGTCGGCGTATTTGGCAGGCGAGAGGGACGCGGAAAAAGTGGGGAAGCTAAAGCATGTTCGGGAAGCCGAGAAACGAGGACCTGAAGAAGCATTGGCAACGTAGACCAAGATGGAATCTTTCTATTAATATCTCCATCTCCAAATACACAGAAGTAGCATTGAAATCGATAGAACTCGATGAACACGTTTAACACTAATCAGACCTACATAAGTTATAAATTAAAGCCAGGGGGGGGGGGGCGGAGGCTCCGTATGTAGAGGTGCAGGCTGCAAGCCGAGAGGCCCTCGGTTCGAATCCCACCTGCAGCAACTGCGTTGTGTCCTTGGGCAAGACACTTCACCCCCATTGCCCACGTGGGGGCACTGTGACGCTGTGTACTAAGGCGTTCTGCACGTCGATGGTGCACTTGTCTTCAACCAATGCTAACCCTGCTTGTGTAGAGTTAGTATGTTGGGGAGCTGACAGTTGCTCGCAGTTGCTCGGTGGTTCTCTCCGGGTTTTCCGGCTTCCTCCACCCGTAAAAACTGTCATGGTCATGATTAGTCATCGTGCAGAAGTAGGTGACCTTAAAACACCAATAAATAATAAATAAATAATTAAGGCCATCCTAGGTTACATCGACCATTTTAACCCTTTGAACTTCAGTGGTATCTTCCATGTCAGTTCAATGGCAGAAATTAGAAGAGTCCATATGCATTTTTTGGGGTGGTGGGGTGGGGGAGGGGTAGACCGATCAATATTATCAACGTGCAGCCTTGGGGCTGCACGTTGAAAAATATTGATTGGTCTACCCCACATATTTACTGAACATCCATACTATATAATGACGTTATGGTGTGCCATGTAACTGGCCGGAAAAAACGGCCGCTAGGGTTCAAAGGTTAAGGGAACACAGTTTTTCACCTTACCAATTTCATATTTTGTAAACAAGAGGCGAACTTTCAAGACTGTGTCATGAGTCTCATCTCGGTAATTCGATGATATGATTTTGATGTGAAACACTGTTGGAGAGGGCCCAGAGAGCCCCTTGCAACGGTATGTTACATCAAATTAGTTCATCGTCATTTTCAAAGAACACTGTTTATGGGAGAGTAAGTACATTACCCTTTACCCAACGAATCGCCCGCATCCGCCCGCGTAATATGCAGATTCAGCAGCTGAAAAAATATTATTTTTCGAGAAATTTCAACAAAACCATATCATGTGACCCCTCTTTGGAACGAGCTCATCGAGCTCGTTCCAATGAGGGGTCACATGATAAAGTTTAAAAATGATATTTAAATTATTAAATTTTGATATTGTCTGCGTTGGGTAAAGGGTTAATACCATAGCAGTTCATGTAAAGATATTTGTCCTAAGATCTAACAACGTAGAGGATCGATAAATCGGTCTCCTATTTTTTAGGTGAACGATAGGTGACCGAAACGACAATTTGTACTGGTCTACTAAATAGTCCCCTATAAGAGCCTTTCTGTTGCTATATATTGCAATCAGTGTTGAAAACATATTGCCCACAGCATGACTCGAATGGGATGCTACTTTATATCTCTGAAACCTTCGTCCCCGTAGGTAACATCAGTTGCTCCTATTGAACAGTAGAATATAAAAACTACATTGGAACCACTTTTAGTCCTATGGAACAATAATGCGACAGAAATCACATAGGGGCAGTCCGTGGCCCTATTGTAACAATGGTGTCAAAAAAGTTACATAGGAATCATCGATGGTCCCTCTAGTACAGTGATCCCTCAAAAACTATACATGAGATCGATGACCCAATGGGACCAACAGAAATCACATAGGGGCAGTCTATGGCCCTATTGTAACAATGGTGTCAAGGAGGTTACTTAGGAATCATCGATGGTCCCGCTAGTACAGTGATCCCTCAAAAACTATACATGAGATCGATGACCCAATGGGACCAACAGAAATCACATAGGGGCAGTCTATGGCCCTATTGTAACAATGGTGTCAAGGAGGTTACTTAGGAATCATCGATGGTCCCGCTAGTACAGTGATCCCTCAAAAACTATACATGAGATCGATGACCCAATGGGACCATCATTTCACGGAAATTACATAAGTTCCATACATAGAAACCATATTGGGATATAAAGGGAATTTAACACTGTACCAGATGGCTTTATTCACACTGATATCAGAATACCGAAATTTCAAGTAGCATTTTTTCCCATAATGCAACAAGGAATTTAACTAATTCAATCGTGTATGACAGAACTAAATTAGCTCTGTGAAACAAGACTGAAATGGTTAAATTGCTAGTGGCATTATAGGAAAATCTTAGATTAATATTTTGATGTTTCGACACATCAGTGTGCATGGGGTTAATGGGGCGTAGGGAAGTGTGAGTCTTATGGAATGGAAGGCTACCTCCTGCTGAAAGTATTGATCGTCTTTTTGTCGCATAGTTAGTGGAAAACAGTTGGTGACCAGAGCTATATTATTACCACGATATACTACTTAAGTAGTTAAAAGTACTTACCGTTAATTGCGTGCCAGAATACAACATAATGGTACGGCAATTATTCAAAATAGACGACGAGTGTAAAGGGAACTGCTACGAACAAGTGAATTGTGGGTAATTGTTGTCAAGGTGCTTGTTTGAAACGATCTTGTCAGCAGAGGTCTACAAACTAAAGAAGTTCATTATAATATACTTTTAAATAAACACATTGACCTTGAAACCGATGGCGATTGGTGGCCATCGCTGTTGCCTCACACGCGAATCAGTACTCTCAGCATATCTGTCTTGCCTGTCCTGGTTATGGCAGTGGTAGGGGGCTTTTTTGGACTTTTGGAGTTATGGTGGTGTTGAAATATGCCTATAGGCATGTTGACTCAAATTTGATGTGTTTTAGTGTGGCATTCTACTTTTCTTCTCTCCTTCTTATTTCTGTTTTCTGACTCTCGTAAAGTTGATTAACTATCAGCTTCCTTCTCGAACTTTGTACATACACAAAATTGGTTAATATTATACATACATTGTTTCGCCATTACATATATCTTTTTATGTAACTACTTGCAATTATATGTGATTATAAATTGTAATGTTCAATTGTATATTAAGGAAAGGGTATTATCTAAGTGCTAGGCACTTGTTATCCAATCCTTTTTGTTAATTATAACAAATAAAATATGTTTAATCTAATCTAAATAAACACATTTCTATTGGCTGGATCTAACACACGTGACTGGTACTTAAAAATTCATGTTCAGCGGTTTTCCAGTGAATATCAACTTTTTAAATATAGCTTTTGGAAATCCCCTCTCTAGTTCTATTTCAATCGACGTAATCTCTATAACATTGTTTATTTTTATATTATTCTGCAGATGATAACTATTTTATTGTTAAATAAAAGGATTTCTGGTTGATATAATTGAGCTTTTAATCGACAAATAGAAGAATGTTTTTTGGGGGATGGTGTACAGTACGCGGAGAGTGTATTATCTCTAAATCACCCGCAGAGTGGAGATTCCACCCGAGCAATAATTGCAAATTTGTTGCAAAGCATAACCAGCACCAGCAATGTTTCAGCCAATGGACCTCCGGGTTAAACCCGGAGGTCCATTGGCTGAAACATTGCTTGTGTTTTTTGGCGACATGTACAAAATTTGAAAGTTATAGCTTGGGTGGTAACTCCACTCCACGGGTGATTTAGTTACAATCCACTATCCATGTACTGTATATAATAAAACAGTTATGCACTTTTGTGGTGGTAAATATAATTTGATATGAACATGAAAAACTTCGGCTAAGTCCTCGGTCGATATAAGTTTTTTAGGTTCATATCACATCATATTCACCGCCACAAATGTCCATAATCGTATAATATGTGACAACAAATATATTTTTACTTCAATCGTACATACTGAGTCGACAATTCTTTTGCCGATTGTAGTCTATGTGCATCAGAAAACGACTGGTTTTAGGAAACACACACACACATTTGTCAAACATAGATTTATTCTACTTTTTACTGTTTCATCGGTTTTCCTGTAAAAAATGGGATTCAATTGATCTGCATGAAGAAAAATAACATAATGGTCTCTGGTCGCATTACCCTGGCGAACTGTTTGGTCTACATTGTTTAGTGCGTATGGAGAGCTAATGTATTGACTTAAGCCTAAATGTAGGAAGATATATTTCTGGAGGATTTAATGAATATAATTTCCCCCGTCCCGTCCCGTTTCTGTTCGGTTGTTCTATGTCTTAAGAATAAAAAGTAAATAACTCTTCACGCACCTAAACTTGGAAAAAATCCGCAATTATTGTTTGTACGGCACCACTCACAGCCAAAAGTCCTGGTCTGTAACTTTCTCCATTGGGTTCAGCCTGACTTCCCTTTGATTATTCTTGGGGGTTCCATGGGATCAGTTACCAGTAGTAAGGGAAGGTACTATGGCAAACTGATTTAATACTGAAATTCCCTTAGACATTACAGGGAATATGGCGAAGTGAGTCTAAAAAAATATGGTGAACTGATTTAGGTTCCGCTCCACAGTTTCGCACTTTTGCACAGAGGTGAAATTCCAAACATAGGGCATGTGTTGAAACTAAGGCCATGTAAAATAGAGATATATTTTTAGTATCAGATATATGATAACATTAGGCTTTTTGTTTGACAAGAGAATTTGAAGTTTTGGTCCCAAAGTTGGAGTCTGATACATAGGGGTAAATTACCAGATGAATTATGGGAAACAGTGGCTTCGAAAAATTGGCTGTTTTTTATAATGTAATTTTTACACGGGTTTGTTACCAGACAGGTAACTAAAAAATGAAACGGAAACATTTAAAATTTTTTTTGCATTTTAGAAAAAAGGGATGCTCTGTTCCAGGGGTAGGTAGGTGGGGCTGGAGGGAAAATTCTGCTTTTGAGGCTGCTAGGTGGCTGAAAATGACTGGTTTCGTCATTTTTTCATGCAATTTTTCAGGTTGAAGTCTTGCCTTTGACAATAAATTATTCCACCCACATTCAGATTGTTTATTTCTACTTAGTCAGATAGTGTTATATGTTTTTGTGGATTTGGGAAATGTAATACATGTTATGGGTTAGATGACTAAGTTTCAGAATATTTGCATTTGAAGAGAGTGTATGGCATTTCATTTTTGGAAATGCCTAGAAAACTGTGAAGCGGAACCTTAACACTGACAATTTCCGTAGACATTTTTTTAATTTTTTGAAATATTATGGCGAAGTACTTAAGCGAACTGATTTAACACTGAAATTCACCATAAACATTTTTTACGCCAGAGTGCCATCGGTCGATGGCACTCTGGCGTAAAAAATGCCTATGGGGAATTTACTGTTACTCCTACTAAGCCTGTTCAGTTAGAAAAAACACACAGATTATGAGAAGTTCATCTAATCTGTGTTGTGTTCTCATTGTCACATTTTCTTCCTATTGACCCGTTCGGTGGACAAGTCAATAAGTGAGAAAATGTGAAAATAAGAACACGACGTATTCGCCCCTTAGCCGGATAGACTAAGCGCGGGTGTCCATAAGGGACACTAGTCCAGTTCCGTCCCCGTAAAATAGTTCGGTCTGTTCATGCACAAACACCGTTCGGTTGTCCGGTTATCATAAAAAACCTAATCGAACCAGAAAATCAAAACCCATCCCGCTCTAATGCACTCTCCCATAAATTATAACAAGGCAAATACATACGGAATAAATCATTTCTCTTCAAAGATAATATGAAACACGTCCACCGAATTCGAAGCCTTTAAGTTTCGTTACATGTACTTCACGATAAAACCCCATTATGGGCTGTCAATAATCTATCAGTTAAACCACATATTTGTTTCAAATAAGAGTGGCGATGGATGGGTTAACCCAATAAAACACACATACAAGGTCAGTGCACAATTAGAGGAGCAGAACATTGCAGAAGTATTTCATAACATTATGGGAGAAATCTTTTTTGCAACATATTTTCCTCATTAGATCATTAATAAACACCAACCTTCCTGTTTATATTTAGATTCAGGTAAGATGGTTGGCCTGAAATAGATCATTTCCATCTGTAATCATGATAATAATTTAATACTAGTGTACTGAAGTAGAAAGTGAGGAGGGCGTTCCTAAGGTTTATAGATACCGTTATTCTCAACGCATGGCTGCAATCATTCTCTGTGTTGTCTGTTCTGAAACAAAACATACTTTGGGTAAATTTTCACCACACCGTCTGTTATGTTGTTACGACTTTTGCTCATGGATTTTCCAAATTCCTCTACAGTTCAGCTACAATGATAAAATGTTGCAACTCATCTAACAGAAACAGGGAACAATTTAACTGGCACAACTTAGCACTTTTGGGTGGCAGATTTTGAGTTCAGCGTCAAAGCCATTTCTTACGGCATAATCGCAGTTTGCGACACGGCGTTTCAACCGAAGATGTACAGATTAACAGATTATGTTTTCCTGGTATCATAGAAGCCTTTTGCTTCGTTTCCGAGGTCCAGTCGTAAACCTGTACACCTGTGACGCACCTTATTCTCAACAGAGGTACATTTTTCCTCACGCCCTTAAAACATTAGCAGTATTTGATATATGTGACAATATCTATGTCACACCTCAGTCCCACCTGGGATTAGATAACATGATTAACTGGACTGATACAGATTTATTACAATAGTAAAAACAGGTTCTGTTTACCTGGCATTGTGGGAACCATTTATTCATTTCCTTCAGAGCAGAGACGGCGAAAGTTCGATAAAAGTGGAGGGGCACAAAATTTCAAGGCTACCGTGGTTCGGCTCAGTGGAAGAAAAAGCTACAATCGTATACCGGTAAATCTACTGTGGCACACTATATTCTCTTGTTTAGATGAGCATGTCGCGATGTGGTCAATGTCTTGTTCATTTCTTCTACACTGCAAATAATATAGGTTCTCTTTAGAACCAAAACTGGTTCTAATCTTGTCCCTGAGATGGAACCAGTTCTGTTTAAACAGTATTTATTTCAAATCAAATAAATTTATAAAGATTAACAGTAAATATTAACAGAATTAAACATAAATTGAGGGGGTTTCAGCCGTAAGTTTAGAGCTTATACGAGATTGTCTCAAATCATTATTAAGCAAAGGAGATATGAACAGTTGGCATATCGAACCAAAACTGGTTCGATATGCCAACTGTTCATATCTCCTTTGTTTCAAAATGTTTGGCGACTGCGTTGAATAAGCTTCAAGTTTACTGCTGAATCTACTTCAGTTCATGTAATATTCTGTTAAAATTGAATGCTAATCTTGGTAAATTTATTTGATTTGAAATAAATACTGTTTAAACAGAACTGGTTCCATCTCGGGGACAAGATTAGAACCAGCTTTGGTTCTAAAGAGAACCTATATTTTTTGCAGTGTACTTCAATCATCTTCCAACCCGAAGGCTGGCCTTCGGGTTGGAAGATGGTCGAAGTAGGGTCTGATCCTGAAGTTTGCTCCATTTGAATTACATCAAACGAGTCCCACCATAAGCATTAACCCTTTAGTAGAGTCTATTTGTACGACTGTTCTCGCTTTGTGGATGTACCTTTTAGAGAAAATAACTACTGTGCTTATCAGCATCATATTGACAGTTTGTCTGTTCTTGGGGAGTTCTGGGCACCCAACGATTTTGGTGACTACCAAATGGCACAGTCAAGTAAGCACTCATCCTGTATACATCTAAAGTTGAATTGAAATATCTGACCCGTGGAGGTGGATAAATATATCTGTTTAGTATTATCTAAATTAACACTTGGAAACAAGAAGTCGGATCTCCGGCCGCCATTGTCTTACAGCATGCGCACTGACGCTGAAATTTCGGATCATAGTGAGTACAAATGCTAAATGAACTGAGCAGTTGTCTTGAGTCAGATGCCATCTGCTAAGGGTGGCGCCGATGGGCAGACGACACTTTATTACGAACAACAGCTAGGCGAGGAGTCTTGATAAGTTCGCTGTTAAGTCTTATTTCTCATGCTCGTACGTGGAGCATGAGAAATAAATAGGCAGAACGCTATGTGTGTTTGAATCGGTGGATGTTTTACATAACGAGTCGGAATGGCGTAGTCATATAAATATGATTACGCCATTCCCACGAGTTACACAACCCATGCATTAAAATTCATTTAAATAAACAAATTTTAATTCCGATGTTTAAACCCAAAGGTGAAGAGTCTGTCAGTCTGTTTGTTTTGACTGAAGCTGTACTGATCAAATGGATCGATAAAAAATTAAAACAACCTTTTCGGAACCAGTGTTTGTTGAAATTCGTATCGCTGTTTCTCTTCGGCTGGTGCCCATTCACGCCTAACCATTTGGTGGCCATTACTGTTAGTAAAAATATAAGTACAAATTTGCAAAACAGTTTGGAGAAACATATTTTCGAAGCATGTCAAGATATACGAAGATTTACCGAAATAACGTTGACCAATTTAGATATAACGGATCCACAAAACGAGACGGTCATGTGATAGGGTTAATGCTCTAGTTCAAGTTAGAAATGATAGGGTTTTTTAAAAAATATTATCTCATTTTGGTAAACTAATTTTTTGTGAACCGACTTTATTTTGCTTTGGACGTTTTCATTTTCACACTATGAGAAAGACTGTCGATATAATTGTATAACGAAATTTGGAAACTTTTCGAAGCGTAACTAATGACTCGATGGGAAAGGAACTGGTATGGACGGTGCTGGGAAAAAAGTTCCGGCTTGTACATCACCCATTGAATACAGAATCATTTATGTCATAGCGGCCATTCCGTTAAATACAAGGGTTTAAAGTTGAATGGATGTGTAATAAGAATGATGGATGGAGTTAGAGATCAGAAACATCCCTACTCGGAGTACATTGTCGCCATGCAGAAGGGTCCGTAAAATTCTGCATTACAATAAACATTCAACGTCACAGGAAGCTGCTGCAGCAATAATAACCATTATCATCATTTGCTTTGATTCTTACCGTATAAATGTTAATGGATTGAAATTGATTATGGCCCCTACCATTTAACATTGGAATCATATTTTTTTTCTCCCATCAAGTACCGACATATTTTGTGTTCACTAATTGATGAATTTACATCTCTCCGAAGTTAGGTCTACAAATCAATCATTTCGTACATGTAACGAAGCACACAGATCAATGCCAAACCACTGACATCTTCCTGAATCCGTCCGTCAATATCGTGTTGGTAAACGGCGGGACCGGCTGCTTCCAATAAGTGTTATTTAAGTGAGGAAATCGTGACTTTTAATTGTATGATCGAGTTTTCATTTGGTGCATCAGTACGCGCAGCATTGGGTTGATGTGGTGGCAGCCATTTTTCCGTTAGCTGTCGTGAAATTTATCGTACAGTGTCCAAACAGGAATCGAAAACTTTAATATGAGGATTTTCAAAGACGTTTTCTGGTTCTTTTCGTTTTACACACCCTCCCTGTTTTCAACTTGGTTGTGCGTCCGCCTGTGTTTTACATTTTTTTTCCCACCCAATAACTATCGAACGACAATTAAAAATCAATTGATTCTTGACATTCTTTTGTTCTGTATCGTTCGTTGAGTGCATCAAAGTGATGGCGCTTTGATGGACTCAAGGAGCGATACAATATCTTTGTCAAGTCCTAACTCATCCCGATTTTTTTTTCAGATTCGTTGAGGCAAAGTTGTTCTCGAAATTTTCAGAATGTTTTTTCCATATCAGTAGCTTTTGAAAGGGTGTTGAGAACTCAAGAGTATTTTCTGTGCATTAATTAATTAATTTATTATTTATTTATTCATTTATTTGGTTATTTATTAATTTATTATTTATTTATTTTTGTGGTTTAACGACACTTTCGACAGCCAGGCTCATCTCGTGTCGGGCAGTTTTAAGGGCGGAGAAAGCCTGAGTACCCGGGAGAACCACTACCAGCGGCAAGCATCTGCCAGGCATTCCGTAATGAGTTTAGGTCAATGTCACTGCGTGTATTCGACCTGTGGATCGTTTACCTGCATTTAAAATAATTTAAAATGCGTTTAAATTAAATTAGAGTTTAACAAAATTAAAACGATTTAATTTAAATTAAAATGAAACGGCGCAGCGCATAAAATAAAAAAAGAAAACATATTGTTTTTGAGACGGTACCAGAGTTTTTACTTCGTAACTGCAGGGAAATCGGACACGACATGACCCAGTGTCCTTGAACTCCCCCTCCCCCCCCCACCCACCCTTTAAAGAATTTTTTTTTAAAGTGTAGGAAAGTTTAAGTTTTCACGGGCGGCTGAAATCTTCTGCCACTCGTGAAAACTTATATTTCCTGACAGTCACTCGTTAAATAATTCTAGTACCTTGACTATTTCTCAAAAATAGTAGACGATTATGCTCTATCTTCATAAGAATTTATTTTATTATGTAATATCTCCATGTTAACTGGTTAGCTTCTGTCTCATTGGCTGTTATAAAGCATAATACAGTAATAACACTCCAACTGACTGCCGATTTGACGAGCTTCTCTGGTGAAAAAGCTTTGATTACCCTATTCTCCCCAATTTCGCACTATCCCACCACCTCTTCCCTCCCCCCTCCCCCAACACACGGAAACGAAGTGCTTTGTGATATCCCGTACCTCATTCTTCCCAATTTCTCCGGTAACCTATCCCTCTCCTTTGTGTCACCCAATTCGCATATTCTCCATTGTCACATGACAATTCCTCATTATACTCCCAGTGTATCTTCTGTCTGACTGACAGGGGCGTAATGCTATGGAAAAATCTGGGGGAGGGCCGGATCGGTAACACCATCTAAACGGAGCGCCACCATCGGTTGGCGTGTAGCGTGCCCCAAAATTTTGGCAAAAAATGCCTCCTAGATTGTCGGAAATGGCACTTCCCAGGCCTTCACCGAAAATATTGGGGGGGGGGGGACCCGGGCCCTACCGTGCACCGTTGGCATGACGCCACTGCTGACTGGTATTTTGGACATTCTAAGAGAAAGCGTTCCATGATCTCCATTACTCCTAAATTACACATTTGACACTCCTTTTCACCGTCTTTCCCAACTTTTCCCATAAACTCCGGCGACCTCGACCGCAGTTTAAACAACAGTGACCCCCCAAAGGTGCCATCAAGGGACTCCTCAAAACATAGCTTCTCTCTATCATGCAGACCACCCCAAAAAACTCTTTGTTTTTACTCTTTCTCGTCAATTACGGTCACAACTTTCATGTTTTAATATTAGTTTCTGCAAGGCTGTCTCTCAGCTGAGGTAGATCTGAGCTCAGAGCCCAAGTGGCCCTCTGGTGGCGAACAAATATTATTAATGTCGCTGATACACTCTAAAATCAGTTGAGTTAAAAATTAACCCAAATCGACTGGGTTGAGTGAATATGAACCCAATTTCTGAGCTCAGAGCCCATGTGGCCCTCGGGTGGCGAACAAATATTAATGTCGCTGATATTTTAGGAGCTCAAAAAGTGTACTTACGATCAGTTGAAGTTCCATTGTGCCCGAAATGCTCAAATGATCTATTTTCGGGTTACAGATAGAAAACAGGATGTGAAATTTAATTTAAAGACACCATAAATAAATCATGAATACATCTGATTTCAGATGATACATCTTTTCGAACTACATGTTTTGAATTTTCCAACTTTAATGGTGAAATGTTATATTCAAGAAGTGTAAACAGACAAACTAGATCCAAAATATCCATTCTTTCCGTGAGAATTTACGTTTTTTAACATAGTTTTTTTTTTAAACCGGACACCTGGTTGCTTGTAAGGTATAGTGAAGAGTAACATCATTTTTTTTCTTAAAACCGAAGGCAAACGTAATATGATATGACTTCAGAACATTTAACGGTTTCTTTTAAAAAATAAAATCTTGCTTATCATTTAATGTATTGCAAACTGACACCTCGGAACACGACTGTGTTTAGTTCATAAAAAAAAAATTGCTTGAGTTTATATGAACGCCGAGGTTGAGTGGTCGAGTTCCAGAGGCCAATATTTTGGCTGTATTCTGAAGTGCATGCACTGCAACATAAAAGCTTCATATTATTTGGATGTGCTTCGTATTATCTTTGAAGTGAAATGATTCAGTCTATATGGATTTCCCTTGCTACAATTTATGGGAGAATGCCTACTGGCATTCTCCCATAAATTGTAATAAGGCAAAGATATGTTATCAAGGTTTGATGACAAAAATAATTTAGAACTCAACCAGTCAACTAATAGAGTGTAGAAATAAAGATTTGTGAACAGGAAACCATTGTTATTCATTTGAATCAGATTGGTTCGATTTTCAAAACAGTTCGATTTTTAACATTCGTCCATATTGAGAGAAGAGGTGCTTTACCGACCTCACCTTAACACACGTTGTTAATTATTGGAGCGGGTTAGAGAACCTAGTCTGAACCATCGAGCTTTAGCAAGTAACCGTGTGTGTGTGCAACTGAGATCTTCCTCATTGATTCTTTCCAGCAGGAAAGTGAGAGAGAGAGAGGGGGGGGGGATAACCATGGGTGTAAATGAAGGGGTGTCGCCATGTTCCATGTAGCCGCCGAAAGGAAAGTGAGCCAAGTAATCATGAGAACTTCATCTTAAAAGCTAGATTCCAGCCATCATTTTGACTATGTGGTCTAGTGGTTTTGGTGTTGCCTCCTGATTGCCTGGTAGGGTTGCCGTTAGTACGATTCCCGGTGTAGGACCAGAAGCCTACATTCGAAATTCCCCAAAAACATAAGTGTGTCCTTCAACAGGCACGCACGCACGCACGCACGCACGCACGCACACACAACTGGCCATTTTTACGACGCCCCTCAATAGAAAAAATACAAATCGCTGGTGCATTTATCCTGCCTATCTGAAATACATGTAGACAAGATTAATACAAGTTTGTTTCCATTGATCAAGTCATTCGCGTGTTAGTAATATACTAATATTCAATATACTTGCACTGACCATACAAAGATGTACGTAGGTCCATCGATTCTAAATAATAAACTGAAGTGTAGTCAAACAAAAGCTCACTTTTTACAGCGACTGCGCACAAAACTGTTTTCGATTACAGCTGCATTCAACTTGAGCGAAGCCTCACTTGAGTGCCATGGAGAACTTCGCATTGTTTTCTTAATGGGCGTTTTGCTAGTTTTTTCGTTTTTTGTTTTCTTGTTTGTTTGGTGGGGGTGGGGGTGGGAGAGGGGGCGTTCACGTGAAATCAATCCAAACTATTTCAGTAGACCTGACGGCCTTTGATTGAGACGGCGTATTTTTAACCCTTTGAACCCTGGTGGTATCTTCCATGTCAGTTCAACGGCAGCAATTGGAAGAGTCCATACATGTGGTAGTGTGGTGTTTCATAACATTTCAATATTTATTTAATTTACAACTTAAACGTTATTTCAGGTTAGTTGGGATTAATTTTATTGTTAAAGGTACAGTATAAATCAGCTGTCGTTCCCTATTGGGAGAGAGATAACACAACTCATCTCACTTGCACTTGCACATGGCGTTTGTCTAGTTTTCTGGCGGGAAGTTATTTTGTGTCAGAAGTCGTTTGGAGTTTGTTTTGAAAAGGTGTATTTCATCAAGATTTATCTCAAAGAATTTATATAGTTTTGTTGGCTAACCGAAGTCGTTATGAATTGGTAAGAACTTAAATTTACTTCTTCGTTTTATAGTTGTAAGTATATACGCAGATCGATTGGCACTTTGTCCCGATCGCTCTGCATGTAGACTTACAATGAATCGTATATTTTCGGTATTAAAGTTATCTTATTTCAGTTTAGTCGACAGGATATTTTATAAAAGGTGATTTATGTATATTTATTATTACAGGGTTATGTTGTAGACATCAGATCAGATGGATGATGATTAAATAAAGAGCGGAGATATATATATTTAAATAAACTTCATTAACTGTTTTATTGTGTTTTGATTGAACGTCCACACTTTATTTTTAAACAGTAATTTTATTTCCTTCAAATATGAAATAGGGTTTGGCGAACAGGCTAAGCCTATTTAAACGCCTCCCCCTTACAACAATATTCAATTCTGATACAAAAACATGCAAACGGTCAAAAGTTACACTTTGACTTAGATGATATTACAAATCATTGCACTCTAAAATTGTCATACAATAATAGTAAGTGTGTGAAACTCAACTTCTTGATAAATTGTATGTCTGGACAGAAACTGGCTGCAACTTGTTTATAGAGTGAATGGTGGGCACTATGGTATCTGGCAAGATTTTCGAGCAAGTAAACATGCCTATTATTCCTATTTTAGATAGCCTGTTACGTAGGGAAGGTCATCATGTACAAAAAGATAAGTGGGACTGATGGATTCAGTAGTATCCAACGGGATGTGTGAGCAGTTGGTGACTGCTCACACTCACCACCAGCGATTATCGAATCCCCCAGTGTCGATTATATATTGCTGGAAAACCACAAAAAGCAAACTATTGGCCTCATTTGAATACTGGGGATCGCCAAAGAGAAGAGTATTTAGGGATACATTAACATTGTTTAATTTGTTTAAAAGGGTCTGTCTCTGGATCATGAAGAGAGGGCAATTAAAGATATAGTGTTCCGTGCTTTCATACCCGAAACCACAATCACATTTTGGATCATCCACAATAAATCTGTCAAATTTATGAGCATTAAGATTTCTACACCCCATGCGTATTTTCGCGTGGAGAATTTGACCTGCTCTGGAGCCCGAAAGATAATACTTGGGGACTATACGATCGTCACGTCCACACTTTATCTAAGATGTCTCGAGAGTTACACCCACACCATCTGCGATATATACATTACTAGAGGGTAGACCCATCAATATTTTCAACGTGCAGCCCCGAGGCTGCACGTTGAAAATATTGATGGGTCTACTCCACACATTCACTTAGCATCCTCCCTTCTTAATGAAATTATGACGTATAATATTCCTGGAATGGAAAAGCGGTCTCTCGCGTTCAAAAGGTTAAACATACATACTCACCGTGTTTTAAATCGATTGTTTTGAATTCAAATCCAAATCAAATGGTTTTGCGCGCCGAAGGCGCGCAGGGACGATATGGGGAGCCAGCCCCTTTCGACCCTCATTAGCTGTAGAATTTGAAAGTGTCAGACCGTGGTAAAGGAGAAGTTGTGGGTTGTTAGCGGCGCTTGTGTCTTTTCAGCTTCTTTTTCAGAGGTGGAGGTTTGGAAGGAGAGACAGTGGTAGTTAGTGTTGTTGGTGGGCTGCCTGATGGTGGTTGCTGAGTTTTGTATGGTCTGGTCCTAGCCGAGTCTGGAGTGGTTGTGGGTGATTGCTGAGTCTTTTGTTGTTGTAGATTTCTGGCGTCTATTAGTTTCTTGGTTTCTTCGACTTTTTGCATAAATAATTCATATTGCCTGTCCATCTGTTGTCTGTGAAGGTCCCCTTGTATCTTGTTATCCCGTAAGATGTTCTTTATCCTGTCGTCCGCATCCTGGCATTCTGGTTTAGAAGGAAGAGGCGAGTGGGGGTCAGGAAGAGGCGAGAGGGCAGCTTCCATTTCCACCTCAGTCTCCACAAACTCTTCCTCATCCGACAATACCGACTGGGAAGCCGGCATTTGGATGGGGCTTTCTGTGGGAGTGGGAGGGGAAGTGGTGACCGCCTCTGGCTCTTTCTTTTCCTCACCTTTCTCTTTCTTCATCTCCAAGAATGCCTCCAAGCGTCGGGAATCCCTCCGCTTGGTGGACGGGCTCTTCTTGCTTCTTCTCTTTTCAGGGCCTCCGGGCCTCCCCGGGTGAGGACCAGTGCGAGAGGGGATCCTCTCACCAATGGTGCTACCTCTCCCCGAGGAGGGTGGTCTTGGTTGATTCCGCAGGTTCAATCTTGAATTCAAGATTCAGATGGACGTTCTCGCCCATTTCCTGGATGGTCCAGGAGATGGGACAAGAGACGCCCAGAGCTGAGATGTATTTGACTAAACGAGCTGGTAATTCCAGGTTTTCCATTTCAGTTAGTTGGTGTTGACACTCTGAGTTCAGAAGTGTGAATGAAGAGCGTGAATGAATGGAAAATGAATGGTGACGTGCATCAAAATTGTGAATGGATTGTTTTGAATGTTTGCACATAGCGTTTTATACCATGATTACCTATTCTACCATATATAAAAAGCCCATGATATAAATTTTAGCTTTACACACCAACCGTGGTGAACACGCCAGCAATAGGATTTCAATAGTAAACATTTACACCTAAAATGGAACTACATCCAAGTTGATCTTTGGTGACCTCGCCTTGGATGCAAACTTGTCTAAATGTATCACTCGTCGCCTCGCGATGGGTAAAATTATTTATTTCGTTTTTAAATAAATTTACCTCAAACGATACCAAAAATTAAGAAACATACGTTGTCTCGTGTTAATAAAGTATCCATAGTTTGAAATAGTATGTTATTATGGTATTAAAATGAACAAGGCTCCGTTTCTTTTTCCATTTCGTTTTTGCGATAAAATTGACAGCGGCAGTACCGCCCACCGATGCTCATATAAACGAAAACAGATTCGCACGTATGTACGTCTGCAGTTGAGTAAAATGGAGAAAAAATAATAGCGACTCTTGATAACCTGACGGTCATGGTATAAATCAAATATACCTAAAGTAGCTTGTACCAAATGTTCACCACTCGTGAAGTGGTGTTAACCGCGCGCCAAAGGCTCGCTATTAACACCACTTCACCACTCGTGATGAACATTTGGTACACCAAGCTACTATGTGTATATTCTATGTATTCCCTCTATTACACACTAAAAACTAAAGTGTTAAAACTGACACTTTCAAGGTGTTAAACCCATTCTAACTCTTATGGTTTGATTTTAACACTCAAAGTGCAATGCTTTAAGCACTTAGACATTACAATCGTCAGACATCTGAAACTTGAATGGAAGGCATGTGTCTAGCATTGGTGGTTCTTCCAGAATCATCCATAATTTGATTTGCGCTTGGTGGGCACATAATTAAAAGGACACAACGCAGATGACGCGGATCAGGCTCGAGAGTTCGAGCCTGATCCGCGTCATCTGCGTTGTCTCCTTTTAAGTGTCGCGACATTACACTTATCAAGTGGTATTATTGTAACACCTGTCAAGTTTTGGGATATCTACACTTGAACAAAGTGCTAGTTCAGAACTTAGTAAGTGTTAAATACAGCACTTCAAGTGTAGTTTTTAACACTTTAGTTTTTAGCCTGTTATTTGTAAACATCTTCCAAACTATAAAAAAACAAGAGTCAAGAACACCTTCACGCGGGGTGGTGCTAGATAACATTGCCTAAGTGTGCTGTTATTTGGGTCATTTTAATCAGAAAGAGTAGCGCCAGGTGCGATAGTTCTATTGGGCGGGAGGGGCGAACCTGTGAAAGAATGAAGTTGACATACAAGTAGTAAACGACATGCATTCTGTCGTTGGCTGATGGTAAACACTTTCTTAAGAATGAAATGAAAATGAAAGTGGTTTGTTTTCGTAATATTAACTGACGCGCTCTTTCACCTTAATTAAACAAAGTCCAAGGTTATTGTTTTAATATTGGATATTTGGAACCGTGAAACTGAATGAATGCCAAATAAACATTATGAAAGGTAGTAATTATTATTAAGATATTATTTCAGTAACGTTCGTGCTAACTTTGAAATTTGTGGAAAAAATGATCGATTCTTTCAATCGTAATCTCATAGTCACTTTGTTGAAGCTCAAATTCGATACGAGGTCATCGGCAACGTTTTAAGAAACACAGTACTGAAGTGGCGGGTCCTTGCTGTAGTTTTGAGGGTATTTTTTGGTCAAGTCATAGCTGCCTGTTTTTGCAGCCAAGATTTGACAACAAACTACTGACAAGAAAAGACTCTAGGTGAAGAATACTTATTGTTTTACTGAAAAGTGCTGCTAAGAGCCACATCGTCGCCCGAGTGCTAGAATGTCCTATGTCCCTTATGGGACATAGGACATTCTAGCACTCAGGCACCGACATGTCTTGCCGTTTACGATGTAAGGGGAACTATCAAGGTGTACGGGTAAATAAATAAAGGTTCTGTGTTGTTTAGCCCTTCGAACCCTGGTGGTATTTTCTATGTGAGTTCAGTGGCAACAATTGGAAGAGTCCATGTTCATTATTTAGTGGTAGACCAATTCATATTTTAAACATGCAGCATTGAGGCGGCACGTTGAAAATATTGATTGGTCCCTCCAAAACTTTCACTTAGCAGCTATTCTACTTGATGATATTGTGTCGTATCATGTTCCTGGGACGAACAAAAGGGGCTCACGTGTTCAAAGGGTTACGGCAGAAAGTGCCTTGCAAATAATATTATTGAGAGACTCTCAAGTGTAGTCTTCACCCAGTTCGTTCATATCAAATAAAGATGGCTTTAACTTTATTGATGATTCTATGTATTTGCTAGAATGACTGCTGGGCTACTTGCGTTTTTGTTGGCCGAGACGAAATAGATGAAATTTCATTGGTGGCCAGAAACTGTTCTTAATGGTTTAAAGTTATGTAATGCAGAACCTGTCCAGCTAACAATGTTATAGCGAGACATTGCAGTTTTCATCCGCTTCTAGACTCTCATCTGAATATAAAATTACTTTTTGATACTTGACTCTGCTGGGACGATCGCTTAGTCACAAATCTTTCTGGTCAGGATGCCCTAGAAATGGAAATGTCTAGACACTGCACTTGAATGTTAGAGGTTATTTAATGCAGGGATGTAGGAACATTTCGAGCTTGGCCCATGCGCCTTAGTGGCATGGTGGGAATTCGATACACAAAAGTTATGTTTGTAACTCATGCACCTCTGCAGCAAGATAATGCTCATTTATGGCTCAGTATCTAACAAACTTCCCCACAGGATCGAGACAATGTTTCGGCTCCATGGGGAAGTTTGGTAAATATGGAGCCTAAATGTGCATTTTTCTCTACTGCGAAAGCTTAAGAGTAAACACATCGTAAGAGTAAAGTGTTTGTGCACCGCAGGGCGGAGAAAGCTCGATAAGGCGGAGGGGCACAGATTTACTCTGCTACCATGGTTCGACCCAGTGTGAGAAAGGTTACAATCGTATATCAGTAAATGTATCATGACGCGCTATTGTCCCTCGTTTAGATGAATAGGCCGCTGTATGGTCGCTGTCATGACGGTTTCTTCTACTTCAACTATCTTCCAACCCGAAGGCCAGCCTTCGGGTTGGAAGATAGTTGAAGTTGAAGAAAAGGCCCGACGCAACCGAAAGTGAGATTCTTTGACTAAATATTGTTCGGATTTGCAAATAATGTTACAGGAATGCCTGTATTTTAACACGTTTACATGCGCCCATTTAAACTGATAAACTCATTGTGTAAGTGCGAAACATATCTGCGGTACAAGTGGAGGGACATGTGCCCCTGTACCTCCTGGCTTCGCCGCCTCTGGTGCACCGTCTTTCTCCTAATTCCCCCAAAAGATTGTAGTGGCGGGTTGATGAAGATAATGTTGGCCAAAACTCTCTGTCTCTGTCTCTGTCTGTCTGTCTGTCTCTGTTTCTCTCTCTGTCTCTGTTTCTCTTCTCTGTATCTTCCCCTCCATCACTCTCTCTCTCTCTCTCCCTCTCTCTCTTTCTCTGTCTGTCTGTCTGTCTGTCTCTCTCTCTCTCTCTCTCTCTCTCTCTCTCTCTCTCTCTCTCTCTCTCTCTCTCTCTCTCTCTCTCTCTCTCTCTCTCTTTCTCTCTCAACTATTTCTGGGAAAAGGGTGGTGAAGGGGCTCTTACATCCCTGGCTTGAAGGGTCAAACTAGCAATATAATGTCGAGACGTTGCGGTCTTCCCCCAATTCATCACTATCAGTTGAATATAAGATTGATTTTATGGATGATTGTCTAACGACAAGACGATGCGTGATGCTTTGCCACATGTTTCTTTCATGATTGTTGAGACTAATTTATTGCATCAGACAATCTTCATTTTATATGCCAATAGATCGCGCACAGATAGCATCAGCGTTCGATCTGATAGGAATTTATTCCAAGAATATGCCGTGAATCAGGAACCGAATGATATTTGCTATAAACGAATTAAGAATCCATAAAGATATAAAAAATATAGAATAGAATTTCACTCCACCAACAAAAATCTGCTAAAAATCGTTTGAGCATGTCACGGTTACAAAAACACGCGACGTGTCGTATAGTTATAGTAATTCTTCCATTGCTGGAAGAAGAATTAGTATTCTTATAGTGTTTTTGAAAAGTATGCGCGGAAAACACCCCAAAGCAGGGGCGTAGAAAAGGGGGTTAGGGCAAGATAAGTTACCGAGGAATACACCAAGGGGACTCAGACCCGCAGAAAAGTTTGAATTTGCGAACTGAACGAACGCGGCCTCCTTGCATGTGTGTGATCAGTGGCAGTCCACATAGGAGACATTGCGATGGCATTTTTTGTATCATCCTCGTCGATTAGACAAAAATGGTTCTACCGGGGGGGGGGGGGGGGCATAAGGAAGGTTTCATTAGTTTGGCCCAATCGGAGAGAAGTTTGATTTGTTTGATTTTTGAAATTGAAGGAACGCTGTTTCTTTTGATCTGAGCGATCGATGGCAGACAAGACAGTGCCTGTGGCAGTCCACATAGAGAACATTTCGATATATGAGCAGTGTATGCAATCAGATCCATTTCGCCATTGGTCATTTTCAAGGAATTTCACGTACCAACAAGTGTTGGGCTGCATCAATTTTGAGAGCCTCAGAGGGAACCCAATAAGGGGGCCTACCGGGAATTTCCCCGGTGAACCATACGGCCAGTCCGCCTCTGGGTTGAAGTGACACCCAATAATTATTCCAGTCGGGACATTTTCCTCCTGTCTGGACTCATAGATGTCGATTCGCTCTTGTTGGTAATTATTTACTTTCTAACGAGACAACATTTGATACTTTGACTTGTGACACATTTTCAGTGGGTCTTATTAATGGAAGTCAGTGGTACTCGATTCGGGTTGTCTGCGACCAGCATGACCAGTTTGGAGTTCCGGTTCGGCACGTGTTCGTCGAATAAGAAATTACATCACGACTGCTACACGAACATTTTATTTATCCCCAAATAATTTTCATAAAAGTCTGGATTTCTTTTAACTGTTGTCAGGATTGATTGACTAATATCCCAACCACATCAGCAAGGCATGCATCTACGAAGGTACGGTACAGGCGCCCTGGAGTGGTCGTAATCCACGCGTGAGTAGAGATGTCCACGCATGCATTTACCAGGTAATAAAAGTCATCCTCAGCAAAAATTTTAATTAATGAAGTACCGGGTTCAACCCGGTACTTCATTAACTAAATTTCTGATGATTATTATTAATTAGTGGTTAATATATAATATTTTTGCGTCCATGGAAATATTGCCCACCCTTGGAAAGTGACCAGTCCATGTCATGTTACAATATTTGCAGTGCCGTATTAACCCATGGCCGGGCCCCTAGGCTTTCAGGTACTTCGGGGCGGGGCCCCCTCCTGCATTTCAATCTTTCACCCCACTACAGCTGACATCTTGACCCTGGTACGGTTGTCACTATACCACCGTTCATAGCCCTATATCCATTTTACGGGTCTCCTGAAGAATTCTACTCACAACTTGACATATTATTTAAATAAGCATTAAAATGATGTACTGTATATAAATATATATATAGTATACTTATGAGAGCATATATATGGATAAATACATATGTACATGTATCGCTACGGCGCAGAGTACAAAGTGTCTTTAAGCATTGGAGCCCTAAGGCGCTGGTAACAGTGCCTCAGCACAAAAAAAAAATGTTGACGGGCCCCCTGTCCCTGCCGGCCCCTAGGCTTCAGCTTAGTCAGCCTTATGAATAATACGGCCATGAATATATGTCAGTCGAAACTTGAGCCATCCCAGTCGGGACAAATCAGATTTGCACTTACACCCCCAGTCTGTCGTCTTCGCGACGCACCTGAAAGCGTGTGTGTAATAAAAAGCATCTGAAACTGTTTGCGACTTCTATACGAAATTTATGAGACTTGTCCGCTATATTCAATACCATCCGAACATTACAACTATTAAACAGCCAACTGGTAGAGAGCTTGATTATTTTGTCATTTTTAATTTATTAAAATCCAGTTATTTTTGTTGCAGTATGTTGGAGAGTGCCTATAACATAACAAATTCATATGAATATAGTTGTTTTGTTGCAGTATATTGCAGAGTGCCTATAACATAACAAATTCATATGAATATAGTTGTTTTGTTGCAGTATATTGGAGAGTGCCTATAACATAACAAATTCATATGAGCATAATCAGAATGGATGGTTTTCGCGCGCCGAAGGTGCTCAGGGACGCTGTGGGGCAAGCCCCTTTCGACCCTCTGTGACTGTATACCGTTTGATAGCTGCACGTCAGGACGTGTTAATGGAGGTAAATGGTTCGCATACTCGGCAGGTGTTCCAGGCTGGATGGTCAGTAGTGTTGGGGTGACTTTGTGTAGGTCGTTGACTGGACCCTCTGGTGAGGACCAGAGCGAGAGGGGTTCCTCTCACAAAGGTGCTACTCTCCCCGATTGTGCTGTAGTGTTTTTTGGGCAAGTGTAGTCGTGCTACTCTCCCCGATTGTGCTGTAGTGTTTTTCGGGCAAGTGTAGTCTACCACTTCGAAGTTGAGTCGTGGAGCGATATTTTATTGTTATCCCAATCCTTCAGCTTTCAAAGGTAGGTCGTTTGGCTTTTAGTTGTGAAAGGTTTCGTATTGAAATGTTAGTGATTTGGCTAATTCTATTTGTTTCTGTTGAAGAACGGTCTAACCCCAGACATTTGTTGCTACAGTAATAAAGGGTCTCCCGTGAATCACGATTCTACTCGAAAGGTTTACCTTGGCGCAATCGAATTTGGTGAACGAGATTCATAAATTTCATTAGAATTGCCACGAATTTGATAGCCGATTTTAACACTTTCGCTGAAGAAAGCGACTTTTGTCACCTATTTTATGATGATTATCTGTACGTTCTGACATGCGCAGAGCAACCCTACCATCTTGTTAGTTGTTGGAAAGGGCTCAGAGAGCCCTTTCCAACAATTAATCAGATGATAGAGTTTCAAGCATGTCATAAATTTTATTAAACTTCCTCGCAAACAGGCGTACGTAGAGGTCCTGCATATATTGCTAAAGTGAGCGTGGCAATAAAAGTGTTCAAGCATTAACTCTTAAGCCGTTGAGTATTTTCAAGATATTGAAATCTAGTCATGGAAGCTGCTATGGCTGTATGACTAGATTTGATGAAACATTAATCTAAATATAACGCAAGAAATCATTGGTGAAAATATCCATTCAGTTTACAGGCAGAAAATAGGATTAAATGTGCCCAAATTATATTCATTTCAGTGACAAGAGAAATCCTGTCCTGGGTAGGAATATTCGTCAGCAGCATGCAGAGAGTTAAATGCACTGTTGAAAAGATCATCGCTGTTTCATTAAGGTGTTTTGGTAAGAAGAAACTGCTTCCATTGCGCGTTACCGTAGAATACTGTTGTTTACAAATCCAACACGACATTTTGGATAATGTGGAAATGATTAATCGATTAACCTTTACCTGAACGGTTGCAGGTTTTTTTCCTGCTACGTTTTATACAGGTTAAAAGCTTGCCCATGGCAGAATTTTGGAAATCTTTTGTAGTGGTGGATTCAAGCATTTAGAAAGACAGAAATTACTTCCGCAAATCCTGCACAAAATACTCAGATCGTCCAATCAGTCACGAGTATTTTATATACGTTTTACCACGGTAACCAGTACCTAAATCCTCTAAAATGGGCAGCACGGGTATAAACAATTAGCTCGTCTTGACTTTATCTCCATGTTGCGCTCACGATTAGCCATTGTGTAGACATATGTGACCTTAAACACCAAAAGGATGTTTTTTTCATTTTACACGGTGCATATGGAGAAAAACACAAGCTGTTGGGCTGGCAGCCAGATACAGAAATGACGAGAACATAAAACTGCTGGTGCGTCGAGCAGCAGTCCTGCCGTTAGTTCCCATCCACCTAGTTGAGGATGTGTGGTTTAATGCTTTAGAGAGTAGTGAAGACAATAGTTCAGAAGTGACTCAATTTACAGATTATGTGACTGAGACATGCGTTGAAGGTTCACCCTTAGAAATGTGGAATCATTTTGATAATGACGGTGCCCGTACCACAAACAACGTTGAAGGATGGCACAGCAAAATAAACAAATTGTGTGGGCATTCACACCCAAATATATTTTCATTAGTGACTTTATTAAAGCAAATCCAGGCAACAAATGAGGCCAGAATTATTCAGCTGCAAGCTGGGGGAGTACCACGCCCCCAAAAAAGAAAATACACGCAATTGGATTCTCGTCTTTCATTGCTGAAAACCCGCCTACAAATGGGAGAAATTGACATTATGACATATGCAGATAAGGCTTCAGATTTAGTTCATTTAGAATAAATTTGGTGCTAGATTTTACTTGCAGTGCTCAATGTTCAGTGTTGTGTATCTTCTGATTTTTGTTTTTGCATTTATACCACTGTGAATAAAGGATTGTTTGTCCTTAACATATCTGTTCTTCTCTATTGAAAAATTCTAAGGGAACCTGTCCCAGCTCTTCTTCACTTTTACTGTTTCTGTGTTACTAAAGCTATTAATAAAAATTTTAATAACACAGAAACACTTTGCTGTCAGAGAAAATTAATAATCACCAAATATGAAACAGAGTATAGCTTAATTGGGGATTAACACCTATTGTTCTCCTTAACATCAATTCTCACTCAGCCAACATTTTTCAGCTTATCTGGTTACCCCAAAATTAAAAATGTTGGCTCCGTGAGAAGACACCGTTTCAGTGTGGATTAAATACTACTTAGGGGTACGGTGGCTCCGTAGGTAGAGGTGCGAGCCGATAGGTCATAGGTTCGAATCCCACCTGCGACAACCGCATTGTGTCCTTGTGCAAGACACTTCACCCCCATTGCCCATTGTGTTGTGTACTAAGGCGTACTGCACGTCGATGGTGCACTTGTCTTCAACCAGTGCTAACTCTGCTTGTGTGGAGTTAGTATGTTGGGGAGCCTGATTGCTCGCCATTGCCAGGTGGTTCTCTCCGGGTATCCGGGTTCCTCCATCCTTAAAAGAGGAATTAACGAAGTGACCCTGGCTGTCGAAAGTGTCGGAAAACCACAATTGATAAATAAATAAATAAATAAATAAATAAATAAATAAATAAATAAATACTACTTGAATATCTATAACTGGTTTGCGAAAGAATATCTGTGTATGTTTGCGAGTAAAGAGACGTCACGTTAAATGAACAATAGTCTTCGCGCAAACTCCACGAAAATTAGGTAAACAAATAGCCCTCAACAACGTCGAATTCCGAACAGAATTAGACTGGTGGTCTGAGAGGTTGGGCAATTATGTGATTTGTCGGAATAATGATTTCCAATGCAATTAATTGTCAGTTCGATGTGATCAAGTGAAATATGTCAATCTGATGATCTTCATTTCTGTAAATACAGGAGTAAAATGGAAACAAGTTGTAGTATTTGTGCAGATTTCGTCACCATTTATCATTTTTAGTCCCTCGAGTTCAACAAGGCGCCATCTACAAAGCTACAGTACGGTCGCCGTGGATTGGTCAGTTTCCACGAATGGACAATATTTCCATGGACGCAATAATATTAGATTCCAAACACTAATTACAGGAATAATTTTCAGAAATTTAATTAATGAAGCACCGGGTACAACCCGGTGCTTCATTAATTAAAATTTTAATGGTGATGATTTTTACCTGGTAAACGCATGCGTGGACATTGTATTGACTTACATCATTGTTTTGGTAAAGGCAAATAAAAATGATGATGGTGATGATGACATCACTGCCCTCGCGTGGATGACGACCAGTCCACGGCGACTGTACTGTAAAGCATTGTAGATGGCCCTTGTTGCAATCAAGACGCCACGAAGCATTATAAATGCGGCTCGTTACGCCCAAGGGAAGATTTGTATTCTGTTGGCGTCAGGTGGCATCCAATACCTTATAAATCAAGTTGATATTTGGCGAAAAAATAACGTATAGAGAATTTTTAAAAAAATACTCATAACCAGTACATCAACATAGGGAGCTCGCTGGCTCAGTGGTTACGTTGTTGGACTTCAATCTGAAAGGTCCACGGTTCGATCCTCGCCAGGGGTAACGACGCTGTGTACTTGGGAAAGACAGTTAATCCCGATTGGTCACGTGGATGTACGATAGCGCAGAATACTAAGGCGTACTAAACGTAGATAGTGCACATGTCTTCAACCAATGCTAACCCTGCTTGTGTGAAGTTAGTGCGTTGGGGAGTTTGGCAGTTGCTCGCTGCTGATTGATCTTTCTCTCCGGGTACTCCGGCTTCCTCCATCCGAAAAACTGTCCGAATGATGTGACCTTGGCTGTCGAAACTGTCGTTAACCCCCCCCCCCCCCAAAAAAAAAATAATATAATAGATAAATGAATTTAAATAGTACATCGACACGGGGAATGGGTGATTTTATGCAAGAATAAAAACATCCCTCCAAGTTTATCCAAAATAAACTTACCCCAATTGCCCACGTGGGGGCACGATGACGCTATGTGCTGAGACGTACTGCACGTCGAGGTGCACATGTCTTCAGCCAATCTAACCCTATCTGTGCAGTGTAGTACGCAGTATCGCTGTGTAGTGTGTAGTACAGTCGTGGGTTATGATGTTGAAGAGCTGACAGTTGCTCGTCGTTGCTCGGTGGTTCTCTCCGGATACTCTGGCTTCCTCCACCCGTAAACCTGTCACCGACACGATATGACCCTGGTTGTTAAAGTGTCGTTAAACACCAATAAATAAATAAATAAATTAATAAATAAATAACTTGGGTTGAATTTAGTGCATCAGAGAGAATTTTCCCAAAATATTGTCTGCACATTTTCTACATTTCGAACAAGACACCCACCCCTACTAACATGTGACATTTTCCCAGATTAAGCCCAATATTCTCACATATAAAGCCTCCTGATGTTGTATTTATGTTAAGAGTGTGATGTACAACATCATCTTTAAGGTTTGAAACACAAATGATTGGATATATTAGCTGATATATTGATATATTTTTAAAAAATTCAAAAAATTGCACAAGTTGGAAATGCACATTTTTGGCGCACTCAAGAGACCCACCCACCCCCACGTCACGTCTTGCAAATTTTGGGTGCCCCCCCACCCCCACCCCCCTGCCTCAACCATGAGTTCTTCGCCACTAAGTTTGAACTTGAATGTGAGAGACAAAAACGATACTCACTGTTCCTCGTCATTGATCTGTATATTCGTTCAAGTGATATTGGCATTTTCTTGACCTGAACGAAAACCCTTTTTGTTGATCTTCGATAATTTGGTACCAGCGAGTGGTCAGTTAGGTACACTGTTACTTGCCTGTCACTGTCATTTACAGTAAGCATGAACAGTGAGCTGCAATAAGTCAAAATTTTAGCAGTGCACATGGTCTAGTAAGTTGTGGATGAATTGGTGAGTGCCAAGATGTAGGCGGCAGATTGTTGTAAAATGTCAGTCAAGTATGAGCTTATTTAGAGAATTAGTTACTAAAGTCTTTCGCTGTTGATTCTTACCACGACATACTTATGCACCTTAACCCTTTGAACTCTAGTGGTATCTTCCATATTAGTTCAATGGCAGGAACGGGAAGAGTCCATATTCTTTATTTGGGGGTAGACCAATTAATATTTTCAACGTGCAGCCTTGGGGCTGCACGTTGAAAATATTGATTGGTCTACACCGCACCTTCACTCAAAAGTCAACCTACTTAATGAAATTATGAAGTATCATGTTGCTGGGCCGGAAAAGCGACCTCTGGGGTTCAAAGGGTTAGACGCCCTGTATAATGAAACAATTGTAATGTGTATTGTAAGCACTGGCAACATTTAGTTCTAGTTAATCGATTTTTCCGTTGCAAGAGTTCTTCTTTTACCATACCTTCTTCATCACTTTTGGGATACTTGCAGAGTGGCTTAAATCCTCTTTTAAAATTTACAGTTGGCATGTCTTGGAAGAATTTATGGTCAAATCATTCATAACGTGTCATCCAATGAATACTTTTAATTACATAATCGTCTTAATCCTTTGGGTGGATCACATACTTGCTAACGGAGAAGTAGTTTCCCTACATTTTCCTCGTGTGATGGTCTGTATATCGGGTAGGTATGGAATATATTGTTTGACATTCAGTGCATTACCTATTGTAACTCCTGGAAGTGCCGGTTTATCGTGGTAAACAAGTTGTCTTTTATTGGTAAATTACACTCCAAAATCAGTTTGGTTGAAAATTAACCAATATCAATTGGGTTGAGTGAATATTAACCCAATTGAATTCATATTCACCCAACCCAGTTAATTTAGGTTGGGGAGCGCGGTGTCTCAGTAGATAGAGGTGCAGGCTGCAAGCCGAGAGGCCCTCGGTTCGAATCCCACGTTGTGTCCTTGGGCAAGATACTTCATCTCCATTGCCTGCGCGGGGGCACGGTTGTGTACTAAGGCGCACTGCACGTCGATGGTGCACTTGTCTTCAACCAATGCTAACCCTGCTTGTGTGGAGTTAGTTTGTTGGGGAGCTGACAGTTGCTCGCCGTTGATCGGTGGTTCTCCTCGGGTACTCCGGCTTCTTCCACCTGTAAAACTGTCACGGTCATGATTAGCCATTGTGCATAAATATGTGACCTTAAACACCAATAAATAAATTAATAATAATAATTTAGGTTGATTTTTAACCCAACTGATTCAAGAGTGTAGGGTTCGGTAACGAACGCTTGGAGTGGAAGTCTTCTAAATTGGGCATCATAGATATAAACGATTGGCTAAACTTGGATATTCACTTGTGTTGTGGACTTGATATAGCCATACACGTTGAACGTGACGTTAACACCAATAAATAAATAAATCGATAATAACGAACCGGCCAATTTGAAATTGGCCATCAACACCCCACCTTTATACAAGTAATGCACGCATAGTTTGTACTGAGTGCATTGCACACCATCTTCCGAAAAGGAATATAACTATACGCTCCTTTCTTGTTCACTGAAACTTAACTCTTAACCCGCTGAGTATTTTCAAGATATTTTTCATCAAATCTAGTCATAGCTGCTCATCAGCAGCCATGACTAGATTCGATGAAAAATTCAACTAAATATGACTCAAGAAATTATTGGTGAAAAAATCCATGCCATTTACAGGGGGGAAATCTGATTAAATGTGCCAAAACTATACTTATTTCAGTGATAAAGGGAATCCTGTCCCGGGCAGGAATATCCACCAGCAGCATGTAGGAAGTTAGGGACGCAACTATCAAAACTGTAGTTCAAGGATCACCGGATAAACTATACGGCGGTTCATAGACAGGATGTCATATTTGGGGTTTTGACATCCATCAAAATGGCCGTCATCGGCCATTTTGTTCTAAAAATAGCAGCTACACTTTCAAGTGAAAACTTTCAAACGGTGATTCGGATTTTGTTTGTTTTTGGTGTGAAAAACATTTAGCTCAATATCATAACAGAGTATACGGGTTTATCTCTCATGCATAAATTATTAAAATTTTAGCTTTTAAAAGTGTTCCGCCTGAGGACAAAAAAACCTCTAAATCACCCAAATCAACAAAACTTAATAAATCAAGGCAGGTTATTAATTCAATGGTGTTATTGACAAGCGGGAAAAATATTACATTTTGCTGCGTTTTAAAGCCATAAAAAATGGCCGCCATCAGTCATTTTGTTCTAAAATAGTAGTTACACATTTCAAGCAAGTACTTTCAAACGGTGATGTGGATTTTTATTATTTTTGGTACAGAAAACAGCTGGCATAATATACTTATACATGTTGTTCTCTCATTTGAGCTGGCTGTTCAATAAACGCAGCGGGGAAATGGGTTAACGACGATCTCTGTTTTCTTTAACACGTTGAACCCTGGTGGTATCGTCCATGTCAGTTCTATGGCAGTAATTGGAAGAGTCTACATTCATTATTTGGGGGTATACCAATTAATATTGATTGGTCTACTCCACACATTCACTTAGCAGTCGTCCAACTTAATAAAATTATGATGTATCATGTGGGGGCGCGAATAAACTTATGACGTATCATGTGGGGGCGCGGTGGCGTCGCCGTAATCGGTTCTCGTCAGATCACCGGAGTTGAGCCACGTCGAGCGCGGTTAGTAGTTGGATGGATGACCATTTCATCCACTGATTCGCACTCCCGCGTTGTGTCCTTGGGCAAGACACTTAACCCTGATTGTATACATGGGGGCACGATGACGATGTGTACTAAGGTGTACTGCACGTCGATGGTGCGCATGTCTTCAACCAATCTAACCCTGCCTTTGCCGCGGTGCAGTGTTCAGAGTTACGATGTTGTAGAGCTGACATCTGCTCGTCGTTGCTCGATGGTTCTCTCCGGGTACTCCAGCTTCCTCCACCCGTAAAACTGTCACCGACATGATATGTCCCTGGTTGTTAAAGTGTATTTATACCGTAATAAATAAATAAATATGACGTATCAGGTTCCTGGACTGGACGAACTGTCTCTCTGTTTCAAGTGGTTAATTCGCCGATGCCTCGATAGACAATTTTTGAATCTTTTCAAGAGCCTGCATTTTCAAGCTCGTGCATAATAAAAAAATGCTTCTCGATAAAATATGTATTCTCGTGAACATTCATGAAATAATCGCTTGTACCATCGCAAACAAGTGCACCTCCAGGCGGTGGAACAATATATACGGCCGCATATGACGAAATTGCACTAGTCATGACTAATCAACCATAAAAAACAGTATCTGTTGGATTATCGCGTTGACAACCAAAAGTCCCTGAAAATCCAAGATGGCTGCCGTGGTGGCCATATTGGATATGTCAGAATGCTGGTTATCGAAAGTAACCATCCTCTAGTGTTGGATCTATAGTTTTCAAGTTATCGCGTGGACAATGAAAAGTCCCTGAAAATCCAAGATGGCTGCCATGGTGGCCATACTAGATATGCCAGAATGCTGGTTATCGAAAGTAACCATCCTCTAGTCATGATTAATCAACCATAAAAAGCAGTATCTGTTGGATCTATAGTTTTCAAGTTATCGCGTGGACAATCAAAAGTTCCTGAAAATCCAAGATGGCTGCCATGGTGGCCATATTGGATATGCCAGAATGCTGGTTATCCTCTAGTCATGACTAATCAACCATAAAGAAACAGTATCTGTTGTATGTATTGTTTTCAAGTTCTCGCGTGGACAAACAAAAAAGTTAATGGATGGACAGACAGACGGACGAACGAACATTGCCATACCATATTACAGCCTGCTCATATTATGAGCGGCCGTATAAAAAGCTAGCAGTTCAGCATATTGTTGCCGCCAACTGTAAGAAACTAAATAAAAAGACATTCATTACATCTTAAGTATTTGCAAATCGTCCCGTGGTATCCATTCTCTTGCTATCGATCTGTCTCATTCTATTTTCCGCTATATGCCGGGTACGCTTCTGTTAGTCTACAAAACAACGTTCTTGTGCCGGTATTCGAGTGCATCCACGTCTCAGGTTTACATTGTGTACACGACAGTGGCATTATATGCCACTACGTAATGTCATTAGTGGAGGAATTCGATAATTTAGTGAACAACGCGTTGAATCTATAAAACTGTTCTAATTAACATTGTTCACGAACGTCTTGAAAATGCAAACGCCTTGTATAAGACGGATGTTGTGATAGGCATTTTGATAGTATCGAAGAAACCGATTTTTTGGCAGAAGAAAAAAAACAACTAAACTAAAATCAATAGGCTCCTATATTAAAACACTTTCTTAGAGTGCAGATGGACTGCGATTGTGATGATTCTTTAAAAAGAATCGAAAGAGGCCCACACTACGTGTATTTCATTTTGCGTTGTCAAACATTACACAGTGTGCTGCACTCCACGCATGTTTTAAAGCGTCATCAAACGTTATACATGACTTAATACGTTAATACATACTATTAGTTACCCCGTGTCTGATCACGTGGTACGGGTTTTTACCTACCCGAAGCCAGCCGTATCCCATGAGGCCGAAGAATGATCGCACGTGCAGTTGCTACCCTCAATACAGATTTGTATTTTTTCTTTACGTTTTTACCTACCCGGAGCCAGCCGTATCCCATGAGGCCGAAGGCCTCGTGGGATACGGCTGGCTTCGGGTAGGTAAAAACCCGTATCACGTGATCAGACACGGGTAACGAATTTATCTATTGACTTTCCGTTTTAGAAGTACAATCTATTTCATGTGTGAACACACACAGCATGAGATCTTTTATCTTCCATTGTTATACAGGTTTCTGTGGAATTTTTGTGCAAAAGAGTTTTTGTGAAAATATGCCGATATGACTAGTATAAAAAAATTATTGAATTTCTTTTTTTTTCTTTTTTGTCTCAAAAACATAGCTTATGAACCCCACATTGGAGGGTACTCGACAATCTCATTCCAATAAGGGGTCATGAGCTATATTTTGGAGATAAAAAATTAAAATATAATACATGTACACTGTAAAACTGGAATGACGCGTCTTCTACGGGTATGGACAATTCGTAGATTTCGGAACGAGGCTTCCACTGGGTATGGGAAATTTGTCAGTGGCTGGGCGGACGTTATCGTGGGTTTCAATGAATATGGTCTCATACCACGTATCTATCAACCAATCAAATCAAAAAATTCACTTTAGTCAATAGATAAAGCCACTATGATGGTTTCACATGTCAAGGACAACGCGCATTGAAGTCCAGACCTCGTCTCTGGGCATATATCGACGAGTCCGTTAGGATGAGTCGATATATGACCCAGAGGCGAGGACGCGACCTCGTTACGTCATCTCGAAAACCCACTTGGAGGTAATAACCAATTTATCTTACAATAGTTCCCTCTTTCTTCACATGTTCGCATATATTTTGACAATCATCCGGTGTTTATGAATTGATTTTTTTATGAATAAAGATCATGACGTCATGATATTACGTTCTTGGGTTGTACATGACGTAATCACCATTCATTGTTCCTCTTGTACTATAACATCCGAAGTTTATAGTAGTGCTTCAGATGTATTTTTTTTGGTTTCATTTTTCAGCTTAAACGCATGGTAGGGGGGCGCGGTGGTGTCGCGGTAACCGGTTCTCGTCAGATCACCGAAGTTAAGCAACGTCGAGCGCGGTTAGTAGTTGGATGGGTGGCCATTTCAGCGACTGATTCGCACTCCCGCGTTGTGTGCTTGGGCAAGGCATTTAACCCCGATTGCCTACATGGGGGCACGATGACGCCGTGTACTAGGGGGTACTGCACGTCGATGGTGCGCATGTCTTCAGCCAATCTAATCCTGCTTGTGCCGCGGCGCAGAGTTACGATGTTGGAGAGCTGACAGCTGCTCGGTGGTTCTCTCCGGGTACTCCGGCTTCCTCCACCCTTAAAACTGTCGCGGTCATGATTAACCATTGTGCATAAGTATATGACCTTAAACATAAATAAATAAATAAATAAATAAATTTATTTCGCTGAGTTGGTGATTTTTTTATCATTTAATTACTTTTATCAAAACGTTGTCCTTGACATGTGTAATTAGTGTTTGATGAGTGCTGGTAAAAATGGCAGTCCCTTTTAGAATTGAATGATCGCACGTGCAGTTGCTACCCTCAATACAGATTTGTATTTTGTCTTTACGTTTTTACCTGTATTGGGGAAAAATCATTCTTGTTGTTAGATAAATAGAGATTATTACCATTATGTGAATGTACAAAATATGTATCCGAGTCGCGTTCCGGGTTCCAAGGGCAGATCACGTCGAGTCGAAGACTCGTCGTGATCTGCCCTTAGAACCCGGAGCGCGACTCGGATACATATTTTGTACATCCACATAATGATAATAATCATTTTATCTTACAATATATTGGGGATAAGTCAAGAATGTAGACGAATATATAACGAACTATTTATTCGTACGGATGAACAAAAAGAAAAAAAAAATGGAACTCACGCGAAAAGAACGTGCTTGTATCCGACCCCCTGATACAAACATCTGTATCATGGTGTCGGATACACGACAGTTGCGGAGTTAATACAGACGAAATGCATGTTGATTGTAAGATAAATTCACGAACGACACGTGTTGGTGGAAGTAACTGTGTACAGTGGTTGTTAAAGACAGACGTGTTGGGGAGATCCTCCTTGCCCTATGATAAGACTATTTTCAAACTTGGAGAGATCATTGTTTTTTACACATGCCCATAGTGGGGCGAATAATCTTTTAATTGGCGCCTGTTGCTCCGCGTGGCAGCCACAGATCGAGAGGTAATAAACAATCCACACTAACTTTCATCTTAGGCCGTCTCCTGGTGGTGGCTAGCGCTCTGATTTTGTTGTCGGGACTCGCAAATCTCAAAGCCTCACTGTTGGGTACACAGAATATATATAAAAGAGAAGTGGAAATATAGAATTAATAGGTACTAGGGACGGTAATCAGATTTAAACTACGAGTAGGATAAGGGTTTTGACCACTTATTCTACGAGTAGTTTAAATCTGATTACCACCACGAGTAGTTATGTCTCACCGTGACGAACCCACCCGTTTCACTTTTGTTGGGGTGCTTCTTATCCTGAAGGGGTTAATAACTTTTCCCCGAAAAGCATAAATCAACAGGGGTTCACTGAAAACAACAATTTTAATACATATATAAAAAATTAAATATGATAATTTGTGGCTTACATGGAATCCAAAAGAATAAGAAAACAAAACGCCAATCACCCCCTACCCACACAGTTTTTGAGTCACTTTCGGGCCCGCATTCTCTGTTGTCGCTGGTTTTTCCTCCTTTTCGCTGGTGTTTGTTCCTTGGCCCCCTCTTCACTTCACTCATTTCACTGCCGTTGTACGGCCACTACCTTATTGTCACTTTACTTGACGCTTTTCACACAAGCAGTCGCCACCGTTGTAGTTAAACTCTCTTGAACTCTCCCTTACGTTTGTCTCACAATAATAATGTTCATACAGGCAAAGCCTACTCTGCCTACGTGTGGCTTCCCTTCTAAAACAGGTAATGCCATTTACCTAAATGCAAATTTGCTTCCTGACCTCGTACTTCGTGTTTCTGAACGTACTGTCATATATGGCCACCGACTTGGCCCGCGACTGCTCCTATTCTAAATGTGAGCTCTGTGGCTCCCCTACATAACAACGTGCCTATACTTTCGAACCGATGCGGCACCTCCTCTAACCTATAGCATGGGACATCCCCATCTACACGCAATGACCCACAGCCTTACACACCTTCAGACTGGAATGCCATTTTCGAGAAATCCCCCGATTTTTATATAGATAGCCAGAACATTAATTCTCAGTTTAATCGCTTCTCTTGAACTTGGCCGCTTAGATCTATCTTAATTTAATATTCGCTTTAAAATTCCTTTGAAAGACTCACATTTTGGTATCTTTTGACATTTCGGAGGCAGGATAGATGCTTAATATGGGTGTGTGTCCAGAACATACACTCTAAAATCAGTTGGGTTAAAAATTAACCCAAATCGACTGGGTTGAGTGAATATGAACCCAATTGGGTTCATATTCACTCAACCCAGTCGATTTGGGTTAATTTTTAACCCAACTGATTTTAGAGTGTATGCGATGCGCCGTTTACACCATAATTACCTCTTAACTGGTCATAATTACGTAGATAATGATTACAGAAGAATACTGGCTTTTACTACGTTTAATGTTTTATCCAGACCGCCCATGTGGCGTCCAACACATGCTCAATAATGGACATTAAATTTCCCGCTTTATTACCACCGCTCGAATTATTTCTGGTCTGCTCAAATGGCAAATCGGTTTTCGGGGGTCCGTCATATACCTATCTTTACGTTTTATGTTTAACCCATTCAGAAAGATTATCGAAAATATTAACATTTTTAAACAATAAAATCGCAACTTTTAGCGATCACCTTAACAGTCAGTCAGTTTGTTTTTTCCAACCTGCAGCGTGAGAAGAATTAAATTGTAGATTTGTCTTATCCTTGAGAACAGCCACTAATATTTTTTTGAAATATTTAAAAACAAAAATCTCCACCAGTTTAACTGTAATTTCTTATCATTGTTGGGTATCTCAGATGACATGAGAGAGGTTCCAAATAAAATATTTTTTCCGATGAAGGTCTAATACCCAGAGCCCCCACCCCACCCCCCCTCCCTCCCCACGTCCACTCAACACCACCAGACCAGAAGTACTTTCGGTGCTGGCATTCTAGTGGTTTGGCGCCTTCGACCGGGGCTCGCAAAATCTACGGTCGGTTCTGATCGTCCCGACAATCCAGTCACACGATTGAAGTCAGACACAGTCCCGCTGTGATACTGAAGAAATCATTTTGTTTATCTCGAAAATTGCCACTTCTAATAACAAGTAATCGGAAAATGGAAAAACATTCCAGTCAACTGAATGTTATGCAATGAAATATTTATAAGAAATATCTTTATAATAAGAAAACATAATAGTAATTCCTCGAGTTGTCAGTTAATCCCCCATTTCCGACTCAAGTGTTTATGCATAACTTCTTATGAGTTTTTTTTTATTATTTCTTAGCAGACCTACTGCTTAGGAAAATATACCTTTTCAGCACTGTCTAGAAATCTGTTTAGAAATCACAACTCAAGCATAGAACGGGATAGATGGAATGAAATGAATAATTTAAATCTCAGATTAACAACTTACAACATCAAACTAGATAATATAACAATAACATGATTTTGGGGGGCATTATGGTTCGTTGGCGGCCCTGCAGCAACGATGAACAGCCCGAGGGTTTATTAAAGGCCCGAGACGAAGTCTCGGGCCTTTAATAAACCCTCGGGCTGTTCATCATTGCTGCAGGGCCGCTAATGAATCATGATGCCTGACAACAATCATGTTATTACTATTATTACCACTCCCTGTTACAGCTAACCGCACGAAGGAATTGCAGGAAGAAATAACCACTAAAGTCGGGTTCGATATTTCTATTTCGATCGTGCGTTCGACTTCAGTTCAGAAATAGCAATGGAAGTAATTCATTAGACAATGGAATCTAAAAATAGCCGGGCGCTAATGGCTATTTATACCATTATCGCCCGCGGCCCGGCTCATTTGATGACGACACTGAATTTATGGAGTTTTAACAGGCCTCCAAACGTATGTTAATCGACCAGTAACTTATAGATGGAGTGGTAATAATAGGACTTTATTTTACTAACTTTTAAGTTTCTCTGCTTATCCAATCTGACAAATTGTTTTTGGAGTCTATCTGTTCGATGAAAAGTTTAGTAATGTAGGCGATGTGTCATTTGGAAATCGTCTCGTTTATTCAGTGGATGGCCATTGACATCACATCAGCCCTATTATACTTGCCGGTGCACATAAAGAAATTTTGGTTCCTCCAAGAACCAAAACTGGTTCTTCAATTTGTCCTGGATAACAGAGCTAAATTTGGTTACAAAGAATCAAACGTACACATGTTCTGGTTCTTCAATTTATACCCATATTGCCCATTTTAGAGGACTTGGTGACTGGGTTCTCCCAATCAGGTTCCTAGTGGTCCTTTGTGGGATGTTGTTCCATTCTTGGACCAGCATGGCACCAAGCCCTGGACACTTCTTGGCTGGACTGGACGGGGTGAAATTGCAAGCTGCAACTCATTCCAGATATGTTCGATTGGATTGAGGTCAGAGGATCTTGCTGGCCAGTCCATACGCTCGATCCCCTCCCTCAGTCGGTACTCCCCGACAGCATGGGCAACACGAGGACGGGCATTATCGTCCATCAGAATGGATCTATCACCCACTGCACCTGCATACAATCTGACGTAGACATCCAGGATCTCATCTCAGGATGCTACCACCATCCCGTCTTATTGGTATGTCATACTGCTGAAATCTTGCATTAAGGGCTTCACTAACCTGATGATGGGTAGCCCCCTGCTCCACCATCCCTGCAGCCCGCCACATTTCTGCATCAGACAAATGTCATTTGCATTTGCCATACTCAATCATTAAATCATAAGGGTTTGTGTTGAAATGGAGCTTGAATACCCTACACATGTCATGTACATGTAGACAGTACACGAATACATCATGAAAATCAAGGGATACATGCTTTCCATGACTGTCACGAAAAATCTGCCAAGAGAGCTAATGTAAACACTGGGTACCATTTCAACACATTCCTCAATCATATCCACCAAAAATATCGCAAATATGTCACAAGCAAATTTCACAATGATGTGTCAAATATTTGGTGCTTAGCAAACTTTGAGTAGTATATATTTGGGACGATACGACGGTGAATCGTTGCACTCTTTATAAAGGCAATAACAAAATGGGAGCAATACTTTGTAAATTAAAAAGCGTAAAAGTGCTTCAACTGTATATACTTTACGCATTTTTATGCATGATTGCTAGACGAACACGATGTACATCATCTAAATATAAGTAGCCTTGTAATAAATAGTGATTATTTACTTTCTGCATAGCCGTAATGATAATATTGAAACACGCAGCTGCAGTCAATCGATAAAATACCTTTGATTATCTTTCTGTATTAAAAAAATAACACAATATAGATTTAATTCATAACCGGTCTCTAACGGTCTTACCCTTCTGTTTACGTTTACTTTCGTTAATGACTTGACTCGTGCTCTCTCGTACAACCAAGGTATATATATATAAATACATACGAAGGTCTGATCGATGTGTATGTGTTTCTGAACAGCTGGTTTGTCTATTGTAAACACCGTTGCGTTGTTGATGTTGAGATTTCATAATAGTGTAGAGAGGTGAAAAAAGAGGAAACTGAGTTTATGCTGCAAATCGTTGCCTGAGTACTAGAATGTTCTATGTCCCCTATGGGACTATGTATTATCTCCCCTATGGGACATAGAACATTCTAGCACTCAGCCGACGAAATGTGATCATAATGTCGTGAGCATTGCGCTAGGACAGATACACTCTCGTCCTTCTTTATTCTCATATTCCTGAATTTCTTGTTCATCACAAGACACTGAAGAACCAACTGCGCATTGGCGTTCTCCTCATGCGCCTCTCCCTCTCTTTCGATGGGGGCGCAGTGGCTCAGTAGGTAGAAGTGCAGGCTGCAAGCCGAGAGGTCCTCGGTTCGAATCCCACCTGCGGCAACCGCGTTGTGTCCTTAGGCAAGACACTTCACCCCCACTACCCACGTGGGGGCAAGGTGGCGCTGTGTACTAAGGCGTACTGCACGTCGATGGTGCACTTGTCTTCAACCAATGCTAACCCTGCTTGAGTGGAGTTAGTATGTTGGGGAGCTGAAAGTTGCTCGCCGTTGCTCGGTGGTTCTCTCCGGGTACTCCGGCTTCCTCCACCCGTAAAACTGTCATGGTCACGATTAGCCATTTTGCAGAAATATGTGACCTTAAAAACACCAATAAATAAATACTCTCTTTCGATTTATCTAACGTTCCCGTTACTTGGTAAATCCAGAGCAGTACCCAAACGTCACCTCTGTTCAGGTTCATGCGCCGATATTTCCCTCGTAGATTCCTGCCTTACGGTCATCGATGCAGAAAGTGACCTTAAACCCCAATAAAAGTAAATTCGTCTACAATCAGAGGGTCGTGGATTGGTCATAATGTCGTGAGCATTGCACTAGGTAAGATATATTCTATTCCTTCTTTATTCTAATATTTCTCGGTTTCTTGTTCATCACACAAGACCCTGGAGAAACCAACTGCGCATTGGCGTTCTCCTCATGCGTCTCTTCCCTCTTTTTCGTTTTATCTTACCTTCCCGTAACTTGGTGAATCCAGAGCTGTACCCAAACGTCACCTCTGTTCAAGTTCATGCGTAGATTCTTGCCTTACGGCCATCGATGCAGAAAGTGACCTTAAACCCCAATAAAAGTAAATTCGTCTACAATCAGAGGGGCGTGATTGATCATAATGTCGAGAGCATTGCACTACGTCAGATACATTCTATTCCTTCTTTATTCTAATATTCCTCGGTTTCTTGTTCATCACACAAGACACCGGAGAAACCAACTGCGCATTGGCGTTCTCCTCATGCTCTCTTCCCTCTTTTTCGTTTTATCTTACTTCCTGTAACTTGGTAAATCCAGAGCTGTACCCAAACGTCACCTCTATTCAAGTTCATGGGCCGATGTTTCCCTCGTTGGGTCCTGTCTTATGGTCATTGATGCAGGAAGCAACCCCTTGAACCCTAGCGGCCCTAACGTCATTATATAGATAGGGTAGCCGTTCAATAAATGTGTGGAGTCGACCAATCAATATTTTCAACGTGCAGCCCAGAGGCTGCACGTTGAAAATATTAATTGGTATACCCCCAAATAATGAATGTAGACTCTTCCAATTACTGCTATAGAACTGACATGGACGATAGCACCAGGGTTCAACGTGTTAAAGAAAACAGAGATCGTCGTTAACCCATTTCCCCGCTGCGTTTATTGAACAGCCAGCTCAAATGAGAGAACAACATGTATACGTATATTATTCCAGCTGTTTTCCATACCAAAAATAATCAAAATCCACATCACCGTTTGAAAGTACTTGCTTGAAATGTGTAACTACTATTTTAGAACAAAATGACTGATGGCGGCCATTTTTGATGGCTTTAAAACGCAAAATGTAATATTTGTTCCGCTTGTCAATAACACCATTGAATTAATAACCTGCCTTGATGTATTAAGTTTTCTTGATTTGGGTGATTTAGAGAGTTTTTTTTTGTCCTGAGACGGAACACTTTTAAAAGCTAAAATTTTAATAATTTATGCATGAGAGATAAACCCGTATACTCTGTTATGATATTGAGCTAAATGTTTTTCATACCAAACATAAACAAAATCCCAATCACCGTTTGAAAGTTTTCACTTGAAAGTGTAGCTGCTATTTTTAGAACAAAATGGCCGATGACGGCCATTTTGATGGATGCCAAAACTCCAAATATGACATCCTGTCTATGAACCGCCGTATAGTCTATCCGGTGATCCTTGAACTACAGTTTTGATAGTTGCGTCCTTAACTCCCTGCATGCTGCTGGCGGGTATTCCTGCCCGGGACAGGATTCCCCTTACCACTGAAATAAGTATAGTGTTGGCACATTTAATCAGATTTCACCCCTGTAAATGGCATGGATTTTTTCACCAATAATTTCTTGAGTTATATTTAGTTGAATTTTTCATCGAATCTAGTCATGGCTGCTGTAGAGCAGCCATGACTAGATTTGATGAAAAATATCTTGAAAATACTCAGCGGGTTAAGAGTTAAGTTTCAATGAACAAGAAAGGGGCGTATTGTTATATTCCTATTTGGCAGATGGTGTGCAATGTCTATGAACTGCCGTATAGTCTATCCGGTGACCTACCCTAAATAATAAATATTGACTCTTCCAGTTGCTTCCATTGAACTGACATGGAAGATACCACCGTTGTTCAAAGGGTTAAATCCCAATAAAAGTTAATTCGTCTGCAATACGAGGGGCGTGGATTGTCATCAGAATTCACCTAGACAGTTACTTAAATTCTGTTCAGAAAGCATGAAAAATACAAGTAAAATGCAAGCCAACAGATCGAGTTCAGCCCAGTAGTCGAGTGGCTGAAACTTGGCTCATGTTTCATACACTTTTCCGTAGAACTTTATACCTATTATTCGGATGAGACCTCCATGCCCTCTGTGTTTTTATGGTGTTCATGTGCATGACGTGATAAGTCAGTGATGTTTTCACTGAGAAAGTACTTGCCTCTGAGTTCTGATACTGACCGTTGAGAATCTCTCTGAGAGGGTTTCCCAAGGAGCAGTGTGAGATGTAGTTAGTAATAGTTTTAAGTACGTGCACCATAATTGTTAACTGGTATACATTCAGAGATCAGTACATAATTTAAATGAAGATCCTGGAAAATGCTTGCAAATTCCCTAGAAAAGTCACTAAATGTCCTCAATTTTCTTCCTTTGAAGTGTGAAAACTAAAACATAAATGACGGTAAGTTAAAACAGTTACAGTACGTGGAGAGTGTATTATCACTAAATCACCCACAGAGTGGAGATTCCACCCAAGTAATAATTGCAAATTTGTCGCAAAGCCTAACCAGCACAAGCAAAGTTTCAGCCAATGGACCTCCGGGTTAAACCCGGAGGTCCATTGGCTGAAACATTGCTTGTGTTTTTTGTCGATATGTACAAAATTTGAAAGTTATAGCTTGGGTGATAACTCCACTCCGCGGGTGATTTAGTTACAATCCACTCTCCACGTACTGTACACCATTAAGTACTATTGGTTGGACTGCAGTCTCGCAAGAGTTTGCATTTCTTATATGTTACTGAACTAAACTGCAATAGAAATATTTGCAACGTTAAATACCACTACCACGTCAAACTTGTGCGGTATCTCTTAAAAACTGTTAGAACACTTCCTTTTAAAACAGCGAAAACTCTTTACCGGCATCGACATTGCAATTTTGACACACTAGTCGCTTGAAATCCGGTGAAAATTAATTACATGATTTTCAGAGAGAGATGATTTACGTTCTAAATCCTTCCTTTATTGAAACACGATGTACAGAAATACATACTGATTACTCCAAGGTTTTCAGTTTTAGAGCAGATTATGTGTTGTTATGTTTTCCCAAATGACTGATCATTGGAAAAGTGTCAAAACGTTTTTTTAAATGTAAGAAGCTAATTTGAAAAAACTGCGAAGAGGTTCTTTTTCTTTAAATTTCAAACGCACCCATAGTCCGCCATGTTACGGAAAGTGAGAAAAGGGGACCGAAGAGTTTATTTATTGGTTTATATTTTAGGGCTGAAACGGTTGGCTCATTTTCGTAACCGACTAACCGAGAGATATACAGAGGATATGAAATGAGTGTTTTTCGTTGAGCTCGTTCCAACGAGGGGGTCATAACCTATGTTTTGGAAGCAAAAAGTGAAAATATAAAAAAAAATGAATGGCGTTTTTATTGTAGGTAAAAAATTAATACAATATAACCCACCCTAAATAGGACAGATAACGTAAATTCTCCCTACTGAAATTATGCAAATATGACCCAGTTGTATTTTGTTCAGTTAATCAAATTGTCCAGTTTTGAAATTGACCAATGAAAGCTCACAACTCTAATTATGCAAATTATGAAAATGTGGCCCAGTTTTAGTTTGTTCAGCCAATCAGATTGTCTAGTTTTGAAATTGACCAATGAAATTGACGGAAGGCTTTATTTATCACTGATTTATACGAAAACAAAATATCAAATGTTTTAAAGTGAACAAAACGGACGAGTCATATGATAAAACCGGATAATATCCAGTTATCTGTGGCCAATATTTTACCGAATATGGGATCAAAACTATAGAAAATCGGAAAGCAGTATTCTCAAACTATTCCGTAGTGTGTATACAAACGAACGTACCAAACGTACTCGACAACGTTCGTTTGTATAGACACTACGGAATAGTTTCTGCGATTACCCATTACTCACGGAAAGTGCCGATCATTAACGAAGTCTTGAACGCCAAAGTCGATTATTTCTTAATATATACAACGCGGCTTCATTGTGTAATCTATCACAAAGGAGAAGCGGCAGATTTATTACATTTTAAATGTGGAATGACGATCACTATCGATATTTTGGATAACCGGTTGACGGTTTTTCTAATCGATTAGGTAGCTAACTGGTTTCAAACCGATTATCCGGTTAACCATTTCAGTACTATTATTTATTTATTGGTGTTTTAAGGTCAAATACTTATCCACAATGGCTAATCGTGACCGTGACAATTTTTACGGGTGGAGGAAGCCGGAGTACCCGGAGAGAACCACCGAGCATCGGCGACATTCTAACACTGTTCAAGCTCCGCCCAAGCAGGGTTACAGCGGTTGAAGACATGTGCACCATCGACGTGCAGTACGCCTTAGTACACGGCGTCATCGTGCCCCCATCTAGGCATCCGGGATAAAGTGCCTTACCCAAGGACACAAGTGGGTCGTCCCGCGCGGGGATCGAACTCGGGACCTCTAGCATAAAAGTCCAACAGTCCACCACTGAGCCACCGCACCCCCACCGAAGAGATTATCCAAATTACGAAAATTCAAACTGGGGTCTAACATTGTTCTGATGACATGTCGTTTTGAATAATTATAGGAGAGCGATTAACACCAGGAGAGCGACTGCTCTCACAGTATAACAGTTATTCTACAATGATATAAAACTCTTTATACCACGATCGCTGTGTGTATTCAACGTTACCCGATACAAAACAGACATAGAGAAATGAGCCAGATATACCACGCGTGGAATTCGGCCTTAAGAACGTATCCGATTGGTCTTTATGCATCTCAGTGACGTTATGGCGTGAATGAAATCCTTTGAATCGATACAAACATGTGTCAAGCATGAATGTAAACAGACCGCCAGAGGTGAGATGGTTCCTCATGTTTAATCGTGAGATAAATACAGAACACAACTCGGGTGGATTATGGGGACAGGAATCAGACACCCTTGTTGGAGTTGTTCCTGTATTCCAGGCGTGCGGTCGTGCTCGTGAAATACAAGAGTAACACCAACCATGGGCGTACGGGACTTTTGTGATATAGAGTGGCAAACCTTTTGATTTGCCCGAAATCCTGCATGGATGGAATACAAATAGCATGACCTCTCTCTCTCTCTCTCTCTCTCTCTCTCTCTCTCTCTCTCTCTCTCTCTCTCTCTCTCTCTCGTTCCTTGCCCGGATTTTCAAATCTGGTTGGCCCGAATCCAGGGTGTGTGTGTGTGGGGGGGGGGGGGGGGGGCAAGTGCCTCCTACCCCCCCCCCCCCCACCCCTGGCTCGTACACTCATGACACCAACTCGGTTTGTTAATTCCAGCGCTCGGTACTTCACCCTCGTTGTTTTCTGTTTCAGTACCATGTATATGCTTTCCTTTGACATCAATCTGTGGGAAATGTTAATTGTAATGAACATTAAATGGACTATGCGTTCTGAGTCCAGGTACTTTAACAGACAATCAATTACGAAGTTTCTCTGTAACAAGTAGTCACATTACCTTGGCAGTTGTTTCTAGTCAAGTATTGGCTGTCTTTAAAGGCAGCCAAGACTTGGCTAGAAAACACTGCTAACCCGCTAGGCTCAGTGTGTGGAAGAAACTCCGGGAAATTGCCCAGTCGCTGAATGATTAAAAGCGACTCGGTATGTTTCCTTTTGATTCATTGTGTACACGAATTTATTCTTTATTTATTTGTTGGTGTTTAAGGTCACATATTTCTGCACAATGCCTAACCATGACCGCGACAGTTTTACGGGTGGAGAAAGCCGGAGTACCCGGAGAGAACCACCGAGCAACGGCGAGCAACTGTCATCTCCCCAACATACGAACTCCACACAAGCAGGGTTAGCATTGGTTGAAGACAGCTGTACCATCGACGTGCAGCACGCCTTAGTACACAGCGTCACCGTGCCCCCACGTGGGCAATGGGGGTGAAGTGTCTTGCCCAAGGACACAACCCGGTTGCCACAGGTGGGATTCGAACCGAGGACCCCTCGGCTTGCAACCTGCACCTTTACCAACTGAGCCACCGCGCCCCCACACGAATTTATAATCCCTTAGTTTATGATTTATTAAGATTTTCTAAGTGGGTCTTTGACGCTCTCCTTATATCCAGATCGGGTGGTATATAGATGATTTTCTCGCGATCGTTCTTAAAACAACTGCACGAAATAACGCACTGATTGTTAAGTTCTGATGTTCTCTGACTGTCAGTAGCTTTCTTTAATTATCTCTTAAAGGGCCTTTGTAGTGATCCTTCCGAAGTATTATGTTAGGCTCGGAATTCTCTGTTATTTTGGCACCAATTGAGTCAATAATTTATTTTAACAAATAACGTTCAACTAGAGAAGCCTTTCTCACTTAATATCATTTTACAGAATTCGCGTTATCAGTTATTATTATACAGAGAGTAATCGCTTGACTGGACTGGTTACGTGAAATAATTCGTGAGAGGTGAGGGACGTTGTACAAACACGAGTGCGCGAATGCACACGAGTGTTCTACTATATTGTCCCTCGCCTCGAATGAATTATTTCCCGTAACCAGTCCAGTCAAGCGATTGTTTATTACTTTTCATTATTAACGATAATTAAATTATCTAACCCTTTACCTAACTAACGTAACGCTAAAAAACGGCCAGAGCTATTCTCAAAACTCGCCAATTAATTTTCATTATGTTTTCATTTTTTGTCTCTAAAACATAGGTTATGACCCCTCATTGGAACGAGCTCGTCGAGCTCGTTCCAATGAGGAGTCATAACCTATGTTTTTGAGACAAAAAAAATGAAAATAATAGTTATTCAACAATTTTTTTTGCAAGTGTCGTCTACTTTTCATGTTAGGTAAAGAGTTAAAAAAAGCAACAAAAAAAACAAACCAATGAAGTCCCCATTACACCCACGGCAAAGCGTCTTCGTTTGCGCGCACGGGTACATGACACAATTGTTGATTTCATAATTCACTTGGGAAGTTATCGTTTATAATCAAACCCGGAAATCCCAGTAAATCACACTTTGGAAAGCATTAATTGGTAATAATCAAATATTTATTTGTGTTAACAGTGTTATTGTTGTAACTCGTTGTATAGTCCGCTGCCTCACCGTGGACGTTACTTGATAATACATTCTATTTTATTTCGTTCTATCGACCAATTTTGATATTTGATTCTGATCACAGCTTTCAGTCACAATTGCTGAAGATTGTTCAAGTCTGAAGGAAGGTGCATTACAAAAATTTCCATTTGCACTCTCTTGTCAGTTTTGCTTGAAGAATTAGAAATCTTTTAAATTCATCGTTTTTTCTTTAAGTCATCCATCCCAATATGGCGTCAATTTTGTCAGGACGATTTTCGACCTAGACGAACACACGGAATTCCTATTGCTTTCTCAATCCAATAACAGTTAATCGAGTGTTGTGGATGCCATTTGCTATTATTGACAATGGACTTTCTCTGACCTCACGTTCCTGGAAACGGCGAAGTATCCGTGTCTGCATCAAATGAAGTTCAGTAATTAAATTTTTAACCCTTCAATAATATGATATTACCCAACTGTCTGGATTTATTAAGAGTTTAAACGAGGTCGTGTCCGAATGATGAGAAAGGTTCGAATACAATTTTAGCTTAACTTGACAAAGTCAAGATAAGCTATTGCCATCACGCGTGCGGAAGTCTGTGCGCCTCTGAGTCTGTTAGTCTGCGAGTATGCAAGTCTGTGAGTCTGTTCACATTTTCTTTAGCACTGGCTACATCCCGTAGTTCTTGTCTGATCAACACGAAATTTCATATGCAGGTTCGAGGTCAGGTCTAGATGAAAACGTCCCCTTTTGATCGCGATCGGTCAACCGCGATGACTGCGCGGGCCCGAAACCCGTAACACAGTCTACATATCGTATCTATGAAGGGATTCCATTGTGACTCAGTAAAATGACTCGGTATAATGTCTAGATGAGAATGCCGTATATTGGTCGGGTTCAGTCAACTGGGACTCCTTTAGCACAGTCTGCACCTTGCATTTATGAAGGGATTCCATTGTAAATAGGTGGGATGACTCGGTATAATATCTAGATGAGAACGTCATATTTTGGCCATGATCGGTTAACTTTGACGGTCGCACAGTCACCAGACCTAGATTTGTTTATCAGTAAATTATCACAGTCTAGAGTTCATATTTATGAAGCGATTTCGTTGTAAATTGGAACATAACCCGGTATAGTGTCTAAATGAGACTGTCCTATTTTGGTCACGATTGGTCAGCCGTTACCGCCACTTGGACACGTGACCTAGATTCCTTTAGCACTGTCTCTAGGTTGTTTTTATGAAGGGAGTTCATTGAAACTTGGTAGGATAACTTGATATGGTATCTAAATAAGACTGTCCTATTGTGGTCACGAGCGGTCAATCGTAACCGCCGGACCGCCACGTGACCTAGGTTTCTTCAGCGAAGTTTACAAGTTCATATTTGTGAAGGAATTTCATTATAACGTGGTAGGATGACTCGTTTTGGAATGATTTTACTTTACTGTAACTTGGTAACTTTGGTAGTACAGTCTGCACCTCAAATTATTCTTATTGAAAACATAGCATGTAGGGAACAGAAACTAACATATTCTCGATTATCACAATTCTTGTCTTATTCCATAATCCTTTTACAAACATTCAACATTATCCTTTTCATCAAATACAACTCTCAGTCAATTTAAGCTACAGTGTCAATGACACATTCATTTTGAAAGTTTCAACCATAACATTCAATAATTTCTAATTTGTTTCACCGTCAGCCATCAGGCTGCATGTTGGAAATATTAACTGATCATCTCGCATATAAAATATGATAAATAGAAAATGAAATGAGTGTTTTTCTCATATAATATTTATGAAACGAGTCTAAGAATTTTCCGTTTCGGTGAGCCTCTGGCGAGCCCAAATGGAAAATTCGGACGAGTTTCATAAATATTATATGAGAAAAACACTCATTTCATATTCTATTTATCATATGACACACACACGCACAAATTAGCCACTTAGTATGACTTTTTAACCCATCACCTAACTTGAGTTGCTGACGGCACTTGGAAAAAACATCCTCGTATAAATAAAAAATTTCATTTTTGCTTCCAAAACATAGGTTATGACCCCTCATTGGAACGAGCTCGTTGAGCTCGTTCCAATGAGGGGTCATAACCTATGTTTTGGAAGCAAAAAGTGAAAATATAAAAAAAAAATGATTGGCGTTTTTCTTGTAGGTAAAAGATTAATACAATATAACCCACCCTAAATAGGACAGATAACATAAATTCTCCCTACTGAAATTATGCAAATGCAAACGTCACCCAGTTGTATTTTGTTTAGCCAATCAAATAGCCCAGTTTTGAAATTGACCAATGAAAGCTCCCTACCCTAATTATGCAAATTATGAAAATGTGGCCCAGTTTTATTTTGTTCAGCCAACCAAATTGTCTAGTTTTGAAATTGACCAATGAAATTGACGGAAGGCTTTATTTATCACTGATTAATATGAAAACAAAATATCAAATGTTTTAAAGTGAACAAAACGGACGAGTCATATGATAAAAGCTTATATTTGAAATCAGTATTAACTTTTTGTGTGCTAGAAGCCCATATTTGGGTTTTTTTTCTGAAAAGCAGGCACTGTAACTAAAAAGCATCACATTCTGACGATGCTCTTCATATTATCTTTGAAGTGAAATTATTATGTCTGTATAGTTTGCAATGTTTCAATTTATGGGAGAGTGCCTATAGTATAGGCACTCTCCCATAAACTGAAACAATGCAAAGACACGTGAACAAATTTTGACAGTAAAATATATAAAGAATATCTAACCTATTTTAGTGAATATCGGGAATTATCTCATGAGTGTGGACCTGAAAGTTTTATTTAATAATATTTTCAGGTACACACGAATGAGAGAATACCCGATATTCACTAAAATGGAGTAGATTTTGTTTTTATTATATGTTACGCGACATTTTACTGCGCAGTACTTAACCCAATTCGACTGCAAACTCGTAAGTTTAAAAACAATAACAAAGTTCAGCTGATCGTTTTTTTCAAACCTGTACTCGCCAAATCACTCAAAGATACAAAAAAGTCCCACTTTCCCACGATAATATAACAAACTAATTGTTCAACTCGCACATGAAGTTTAATAATGCTACAAATGAGAATATTCTCATATAGTTCATTAATGTTGATTTTTAGAACATTTTAAATGTCAAATTTGGATTGCGCTGGCTCATTCAGAAAAAAACAACTTTCTGGACGAATCGACCAAAAAAGGTTTTTCGGAAAATTTACCGACTTCGAGGCTCAATATCACTCTCGGAGTCACTAATTATTTCACTTTTTTATTTAATTATTATACAGCTAATATTTCAGTCATAGAATCACCAGAACGGCTTGGAACAGTACGAACTTCTTGTACTGGTGGTAAAGCCGGAACTGAATCGCTTGTAACAGTATCGAAGGCGAAGTGATGCATCATTTTGGAAGCTACTGGGGGATATTCCTCGTTATCTATCAGGTCGATGTATATCGAGAAATATCTTTTAGATAATATGCGATAATTCACAGGCTAGCATATGATAAAATATAATTTAGTACTCGACCGGTTATGAAATCAAAAACTTGAGACAGAAATTCAAAAACGTGATAGCTCTTTGTTAAATGGGTATTATTCCATACTTACAATCTGAACCCTTTGAACGAGGTGGTATTATCTATGTCAGTTCAATGTCGGCAATTGGAAGAGTCCATATTCCTTATTTGAGAGTAGACCAATTAATATTTTCAACGTGCAGCCTTAGGGCTGCACGTTGAAAATATTGATTGGTCTTCTCCACACATTCACTTCGAAGCTATCCAACGTAATGAATTTATGACGTATCATGGTTTCTGTGCCGGAAAAGGGCTTCTCGGGCTCAAAGGGTTAAATCGACTGTCAAGATACCGAGTAGAAGATGTAAACGTTGCCTCAACCCACAGTAATTAATAAAGGAAGCGTGGAATTTAAAAACATTTCCGATAGCACCTGAATAAAAGATCACCCTGACCTTGACATCTTCATTAATAATGATCTATTTATCTTTTCTTTGAATGTTCCATGGGCGGTTCGTTTTATTATTGTCAGAAGTTCGAGAGCACTTGCTCACTCTTGTAATACGACCACCTGATATTTAGATATAGCGAAATAATCATAACAAAACAAACTATGTTTTGATAGCCTTACTTCACTTACACCATCTTGTGATAGAAAATGTGGCTGCTTAAAGATTTCATCGTAATTATTCAGGTATGTTTGAGGTTCCTCTCTGTGTTTCCAACAGTCCAACAAACAAAAAGGAAGCTGTGATTCAATGTATATATTGTTAATCTTCTATACACTGATGGTAAAAAATACAGAATTGCAATTTTCCCATAATTTAACTAAAAGTTTAACCAATTCTGTCCTGTTTGTCAAAACTCACTGAGCTCTATGCAACAAGATTGAATGTGTTAAATTTCTATTGCACAGACACGTTTCGATTCGAATGGAAAATGTGTGATTAGCAGGGCCCTAGTTTTAATATCTGTTGCACAACATTAAAAGTTGTGCAAAGAAATTACACTTTGAGGCATCCTTAAAAAATCGAGGAGTTTTCCAAATAAAATTTGCTCAACCCTTTCAACCCTAGAGGCCGTTTTTCCGGCCGGGCCACAATAATGTCATTAAGTGGAATGTCTACAAGGTAAATGTGTGGTGTAGGCCAATAAATATTTTCAACGTGCAGCCCTAAGGCTGCACGTTGAAAATATTAATTGGTCTGACCCCAAATAATAAATATGGACTCTTCCAATTGCTGCCATTGAACTGATATGAAGATACCATCAGAGTCAACGGGTTAAGTTTTTTTTCAGATATTTTGCATAATCCGTGAATATGCTTGTTAGAAGTAAACCTCTGTGTCTATTTGGTCGAAAAAAGTTTTTTAACTGATGTCTGTATTCCTAATAACAAGTTACATTCAGGGCTTCATGAACAAATATTGTCAGAAAGGTCATTGAACTTGGTCCATGAAAGTTCTTGAAGTATCCTCATTCCTGAGACAACGAGCGCTGTTATTATGAAATGTCGGGACAGCGGATTGTTACTATAAACTCACGTGGAGTGAAGTTTATAGCTTGTGATTACTCGTATTCAATGAAAAAGATAAGGAGGACAGGCTAAGATTCAGCCAATCGACCTCGGGTTCAACCTGGAGGTCGATTGAAGGAAGCTATGCTTGCATTGATCCCGAACATTGCAGGGAGTATGTTTCCGTATCGTGTTCTTTCGGGCATTGAAATAATTCCAAAGGAGCCCTTCAAATGAGAATAGGGGAGAAAAGATTCAACCAAATGTGATCATATGGAATTTATCGCGATAAATATCTTGATCACCAAATCGATGAGAATATCAATAAGTGTTGTATCACGATTCATCGATGAATCCGTGAACGTTGAATTCTAATTTCTTAATGTTAATTTTTTAAGATCCTATCTTTTATATGATCGGTTTCGCTAAATTTGTGAAGCGCGATGTGTGTGTGTGTGTGTGTGGGGGGGGGGGGGGGGGGGGGGCAGATATGACCCATTTTCCGATGTAGCCGGTCCGTGTCGGGGGGGGGGGCAGATATGACCCATTTTCCGATGTAGCCGGTCCGTGTCGATCATTTTGAAATTTATAAATTCTGAACTTCATTTGATTCACTATTTTGAGATCGAGATAAATTGAAATAAAATATTTGATTGCTTCGTGGAATAGTTACGATTTTACTGAAAGAGGTGACGAGAGGTAATTTTTGGAACATTATAGGAGAGTTGTCGCGTACTAGGGAGTTCCATCCGATAGCACATTTCATTTTTCAAAGCAGCATACTACAAGCCTTTTAGTATGTCTGTGCCATCCCTTAACCCTTTACCCAACGCAGACGATATCTTATTTATTTTTTTTTTAATTGCTCTAAAAATTTCAACAAAATCATACCATGTGACCCCTCACTGGAACGAGCTCGACGAGCTCGTTCCAATGAGGGGTCACATGATATGGTTTTCTTGAAACTTCTTAGTCTGCAGATTACGCTGGCAGATACGGCCGATTCGTTAGGTACAGGGTTCAATATTATGGGGCTATGGCCATGAAGCATTGTTAGTTTTTGGGGTGGCAGTGTTTCTTTTCTTTTTTATTCTACAGAAAGAGTTGTAGAGAAGGTTTGTTAAGAGGACCTGAAATATTCTGAATTTTGATGCAGATGAAGGTAGTTGGGAGAACGGGGGCGCGGTGGCTCAGTTGGTAGAGGTGCAGGCTGCAAGCCGAGAGTTCCTCGGTTCGAATCCCACCTGCGGCAACCGCGTTGTGTCCTTGGGCAAGACACTTCACCCCGATTGCCTACATGGGGGCACGATGACGCTGTGTACTGAGGCGTACTGCACGTCGATGGTGCGCATGTCTTCAACCAATCTAACCCTGCCTGTGCTGCGGTGCAGAGTTCAGAGTTACGATGTTGGAGAGCTGACAGCTGCTCGTCGTTGCTCGGTGGTTCTCTCCGGGTACTCCGGCTTCCTCCACCCGTAAAACTGTCACGGTCACGATTAGCCATTGTGCATAAGTATGTGACCTTAAACACCAATAAATAAATAAATAAATATATAGTTGGGAGAACACCTGTTCATCCGCAAAATAATTACCATTCTTACTATCATTGAAACAACTAATATAGAAATCTGACAAATTGAGTACAAGAATGAAAACTTTCGGGTCAGACAATAAAGGAATTACAATTTCTGAAATAACATGCGTGTGTGTGATCGCGTACGATTATGTTTAATCAACCAATGAAAAATGTCACAAAAAACAATTTTCTGACGTTAAGGCACCATTGATCACCGAGAAACGCGTGTGATGTAGGACAAGCCAGCTTAGTTTATTACCCCATTCGATCTCATGTGTAATAAAGTGTGTCACGGGCTCTGCCCGTGTGCTTGTAATTGCATTTTATTGAATAGCATAATTCATTTAACGTTTATGATAACGGACCTCCGCATCTCCATCAACCGCTACCACTGTTATCGCGTCGTATGCAATGACTGACCTGCGTCATTTTATTTATTGGTGTGTGTGTGGGGAGGGGGGGGGGGTGGGTGGGCGGTGGGGTTGCGTTAACCGGTTCTCGTCAGTTCACAGAAGTTAAGCAACGTCGAGCCCGGTTTGTCCTCGGATGGGTGACCGTCTGAGCGATCGATTCGGACTCCCGCGTTTTGTCCTTGGGCAAGGCACTTAACCCCCATTGTCCACATGGGGGCACGATGACGCCGTGTACTAAGGCGCACTGCACGTCGAAGGTGCGCATGTTTTCAACCAATCTAACCCCGCCTGTGCTGTAGTGCGGAGTTACGATGTTGGGGAGCCGACAGCTGCTCGTCGTTGCTCGGTGGTTCTCTCCGGGTACTCCGGCTTCCCCCACCCGTAAAACTGTCACGGTCATGATTAGCCAGTGTGCATAAGTATGTAACACCATTAATTAATTAATTTATTAGTGTTTAACGCCACATCAGCAGCCAAGACAAGTCCGGCGCCAATGCATAACAAGAGCACAGCTTAGCGTTACACAATACGCCCGGTATTGTACATAACTGCTGTTTCATCCAACCAATAGCATCGTACCGAACCCCATTCGAATCTGACCTTTATTTATACCCAAAACCACATTCGCACAGGTTCCCGTGATGGTTAACTTCTGTGCAAAGATCGAAAAATTTCCAAAAGATCGCGAATAGTGAATATCAGAAAAACAGTTCACGAGATTTTATATGCGTTTTATATATTTTGGGGAAAGCCAGGGACGTGGCTAAAGGTTTCTGGTGGGGGGTGGGGGTATAGGGTAGTGAATTTCCGACTATGGGGGGGGGGGCCCCTTTCGGTCCCTCCCCAGTTGGAAATTAACTACAGCTCTATAGGGCTGTAGGACTAAATTGTTACTGACCATTTCTACATAAGACCGTTGGCCTAAATTATTACGAACCATCTCTGTCGGTTTGTTGTCATAGTGTCGTCTGCTCATCGGTCATGATTAGCCATTGTGCAAAAATATGTGACCTTAAACACCAATAAATAAATAATAAATATGCCCATCGAATTTTCATCTCACTGGGCAGTGAGATGAAAATTCGATGGTAATGGTGTGCCTTTTTTTAAAAATTGTAAATAATCGCTCGGTGAAAAAACTATCCGTCCGTGATTTAGTAGTTATCAACCTCCTTGTATGGCAAGCATATATTTTGGTCATCATTGCAAATTGTATCCCCCTCAATCCATCTCCACCTCACTAGTTCTCCGTCAGTTCTAGTGTTCATCCGAGGATCGGAACCGACCACCACAATCGGTCGATTGTGGGCAATCGGATGACAGCGTTAACGGCTCCTGGAACATCGGTTCAACCGATTGTTGCCAAGCATTTTGTGATGATTCATTAACCACATTTTATTACCTTCTGCAATTGTTCAATTGTTAATGTAAAATGATGTTAATGATACCATTCAATAAAATTGACAAACAACCACAATGTGTATTCTTAATCTCTCTAGACGCCCCTTTACACTGCAAAAAATATAGGTTCTCTTTAGAACCAAAATTGGTTCTAATCTTGTCCCTGAGATGGAACCAGTTCCATTTAAACAGTATTTATTTCAAATCAAATGAAGTTATAAAGATTAACATTAAATATTTACAGAATTAAACATAAATTGATGGGGTTTCGGCCGTAAGTTTAGAGCTTATACGAGGTTGTCTCAAATCATTATTAAGCAAAGGAGATATGAACAGTTGGCATATCGAACCAGTTTTGGTTCAAAACAGAACCAAAACTGGTTCGATATGCCAACTGTTCATATCTCCTTTGTTTCAAAATATACGGCGACTGCGTTGAATAAGCTCCAAGTTTGCTGCTGAATCTACTTCAGTTCATGTAATATTCTGTTAAAATTGAATGCTAATTTTGGTATTTATTTGATTTGAAATAAATACTGTTTAAACAGAACTGGTTCCATCTCAGAGACAAGATTAGAACCAGTTTTGGTTCTAAAGAGAACCTATATTTTTTGCAGTGTACGAGATATACAAGTTAAACGACGTCTGAAGCTAACAGTTGAGTGTACTTGCGGCAATCGCCAGTTCATACAGGAAAAGTGAAGGTTGTGTACTTCATTGACTCAGGTCGCAGTAAAATTACCTTTCGCACGCACATGGGCGGTAAACGTGGCTCTCAGAGCCACGTTTACCGCCCAAGTATGCGCGACTGATAATTTTACTACGACCCCAGTCAACGAAGTTTAACACTGTGAAAAATGTTCAATGTAATGTATAGTTCTTTCGAGCCGCGACTTGTTGTCTAGTAGTGCATGGTATTACAATCGGAATCGCCATCAGAATCGGTCGATTATAAGTTCAAATAACCGGTGATCGGTCAGCGACCATTTTTGGTAATCGGTTGAACATTTGTCAATTCCTTCTTCCTCTATTTGTGCCTTAACGTCCGCTGCTATTGGTTATGTGTTATTCGGACATGGTGTAACGTTCTTTGATAGATCGCTTGTAACTAATAGTTTTTCCTTCGAATAAAAATATTTATATCTCTTTACTCATATCGATGAGATAATTAGCAGATAGAGAAGAAAATCATCTGTTTCTCTTGAAATAAATATAGGGTATCATGTTGGACCTGTCCATTTTACCTGACAATACAGCCATTATATAGAGCGATTATTTCTGGTAGGTGGTACAGAAACGATTTACTTGTTTTCGTCCAAAGTATTTTTTTCAGCAATAAATGTACAAGGGTGCTAAGATAAACTTGGAGGCTTCCGCAATTTAAATTTACAGAGGCCGATTTTGTATCTGTATATTCACATTTCGTAAGATTTTCTTCTAGGATGTTGACAGTTGGCATGAATTTGGTATCACATAACCTCCATGAGAACTGAACAAGTGTTCTCGTGGAATTTTGTTCCATACGTGTAATTGTATTATCTTTCCTTTGGGGCTATTTGTTCTCGATTTTTATACCCCCTGTGAGGGTTTATAGGAATCGCCCTGTCCGTCCGTCCGTCCGTCCGTCCGTCCGTCCCGAAATTCAGTATGAATAACTTGTAAAGTACTTGATTGAGTGACTTGATATTTGGTATTCTGTATCCTATTGCTGTATACCCATAGTAAAATGCAGGTGTCGTTCGAGATTTTATTGCCAGAGCATTGCCCTTTATGGACTTAGAATTTCGCCGCCTGAGTGCTAGAATGTTCTATGTCATCTATGGGAGTACTCTGACCCCTGTGGGAGTACTCTATCCCCTATGGGACATAGAACATTCTAGCACTCAGCCGGCGATTTGTCCGCCTTGAAATTAATTCATGAATAACTTGCAGAGTACTCAATGGAATGACTTCATATTTGATGTGTAACTCTATCTTATTGATGTCTACCCACAGTACAAGGTCCGTTAGTCCGTCCAGGCCAACATTGGGGGTTTAGGGGATATTATTATTAGGAGCTACCTCCAAATCAAGGTAGTCTTAGGGTTAGGAGTGGGGTGGGGTAAGGGGTAGCCCCAGAGTAGGGCTTAAGGTTGGGGAGGGTTAGGTTCGGAGGGGGGGGGGTAGGGGTGGGGTCAGGGGTGGGGTGGGGTTTTAGTTTTAGTACCCCTAAACCGAAAAATAGCTCCTAATCCTATTGGTTTGGCTAGTGTGGGGTTGGTTCAGGGGTGGGGTGGGGGTTAGAGTTAGGGGTAACCCCAGAGTAGGGCTTAAGGTTAGGGGGCTAGGTCCCGGGGGTGGGTGGAGGTTAGGGTCTGGGGTGAGCTTTTAGGGTTTAGGGTCAGGGTGGGGTAGGGTTAGGGTGTGGTTTTTGGGTGGAGGGGTGGGGTTAGGGTTAAATATAAGTTCTAGGGTGGAGGGGGTGGGGTTCTGGGTAAAATAAGGTTTTGGACATACAAAATGTTTTTTTTTTGGTAGCCCCATAAACCCGAAATGTTGGAGCATCCGTCCGTCCGTCAATTCGTCTGTCCATTCGTCCAGAAATTCAATCATGAATAACTTGTAAAGTACTTAGTTAAGTGACTTGATATTTGGTATTCTGTGTCCTATTGCTGTATATCTATAGTGAAATGCAGGTGTCATTCGAGATTTTATTGCCAGAGTCATTGCATGTCCCTCCATCTGTCCATCAGTCCGTCCCTCCCGAAATTCAATCATGAGTAACTTGTAAAGTACTTGTTTGAGTGACTTGATTTTTGATATTTGGTATGCAAGTGTATCCTATTGCTGTATACCTATAGTGAAATGCAGGTGTCGTTTGAGATTTTATTGCCAGCCATTGCCCTGCATAGACTTAGTATTTATATATACCCAAAATTGTATCACGTATAGTCAGGCTTGCATTGTTAAAAAACGGGGGGTATTTTTGCATCAACGTATGGTTACACATTATTTTCCTTTCCTTTTCTGAGTATCAAAATGAAGCACCTATACAATGTGATGACATATCTTTAAAAATCGACTTGATAGGAATCTTTATTTTGAATTGGCCTGTACATAGTGGGGGTATTTCGTTAGCTATGCTTACGAACAGGTCTAGTCTAATTTTGGACTTATTATTTTTGCATGTGGTCTGTTGCATTTAGACTTTTTTTACAAAAACGATGCATGACGTAACAGTTTGGTTACAAAATGATTTCAAACACGAAAACTATCAAGATGACGCGAGTCAAATCCTCCGTCCATATATGAATTACGAAAATGAGATCTATACAAACTAGAGATGCATAGTTCTCGGGGTTTAATATTAGCAGCTCGTCTTGGGCTCATTTGCCAAGTTAGTTATCTGCGTTTCAAAGAGACGATATTGCAGCATTCCGTAAATGATGCATTCGGATGAACGTCATTTCATAGAACTATCTAAATGAAGTGCCAGAGATGAGTAGTCAGGACTGTATTATATATAGAATATACCCATAGTAGCTTGGTGTACCAAATGTTCACCACAAGTGGTGAAGTGGTGTTAACCGCGAGCCTTCGGCGCGCAGTTAACACCACTTCACCACGAGTGGTGAGCATTTGGTACACCAAGTAACTTTGGGTATATTTTATTTATACCAGATTAATAAGAGTTTAAATGTTAAATAAATCAATATTCACAGGTGCGAATCTGTTTTTGTTTACATGAGCATCGGTGGGCGTTACTTCCGCTGGCAATTTTATCGCCGAACGAAATAGAAAACGAAACGCGCAAATTACGGGGCCTTTTTCATGTAATACCATAATAACATACTATTTCGAGTTACGGATGCTTTATTAACATGTGACAACGTATGTTTGTTAATTTTTGGTATCTTATGGGGTAAACTTATTTAAAAATGTAATAAATAATTGTCGGTTTCATTTCACTCTCTTCTCGAGGCAACGAGTGATATATTTAGACAAGTTTGCATAAAAGGGCACGTCACCAACGGTAAAGTTGTAAATTTTAACTATTGAAATTCCATTGCTGGTGTGTTCATCACCTTTGGTGTGTAAAGCTAAAATTTATATCATATGATTTATATTTATTTATTTATTTATTTATTTATTTATTTATTTATTTATTTATTTATTGGTGCTTTACGCCACATCAGCAGCTAAGGCCATATCGCGGCGAAGGCTTTTTTTATACATAGTAGAAAAGTTAATCATGGTAGAAATATATACTCTTCTTGTAGTTGCGATGTTGAATAACTATAAACATTGTGTGAGCTTCGGTTTGGACACAAGGCATTTCCCCCAAACATATAAAGCACGTATAAATCTCGTGAACCAGGCCTGGCTTTCTTAAAAATGCAGGAGGGCTAAAACTCACTCCCCTCGCATGCCCTAGGCGAGCGATTAGCTCCCCTCAAGCTTACAAAAGCCAAAATTGCAAAATGAAGTTATACTGTTAATGAATTCTGCCAAGTGGGCTTTGTACATTTTATTTGGAGCTGCTAACAAGGTAGTCTCTGTGAGACGGCTACACTTCCCCTCTCACACCTCCGGGCCTTAGCAAGGCCCGGAGATGTGGGAGGGGCAGTGTGGCCGTCTTAAAAAGACCACTAACATACATGTAGCAGAAATCTTAAAAGATGTGGGTTTTAGGCATAGGCGGTTATGGTAATCATTATTTTCTAAGGCAAGGAGGGCTAGTTTTCGCCCTCCTTAATTTTTTAAGGCGAGCAGTAGGCGAGCGAATAAATCGCTCTCCTGAAAATGTCAGGCCTGCAGTGAACTGTTTTATCGTCCGAGTCCTGGTATTTACGATTCCAAAATTCTGCATCACTCAAGTCTTTCGACCTTGTCTTTTAATATGGATATGGAGTCGCAGTATAGAACACTGTTTCAGCGAATAGATGTTGCATTGGTCGGGTGATCAGAAACAATTTAATCCCACAGCTCTATAGGGCTGTAGGACTAAATTGTTACTGACCATTTCTACAATAGGCCGTTGGACTAAATTATTACTGACCATCTCTGCAGGCTTGTTGTTCATTGCGTCGTCTTCACGTTGACAGCCCATCTTTACCTAAAAATTGAATGCACACGGCTTGGCGGGGTCAAAGCATACACCAGATCTCTCGCGTCGGACTCCAGCTTGGAATTTTCCCTCGCAAATACCAAATAATTTCATTCAATTGTCGACGCTAAGCAGTTGAAGTAGGTGTCTGTTACTACAACATCATCGACCAATTTTCGCATTCAGTTCTTTCGTGAAACATCGATTTCGACTGTGTAATTATCGGTTGACCTTCACCTTAGTTTTGTGGAGTGAATCGGTCGGTGAGAAATGGCATTATTTTAAGGAGGCTCGTTGGTGGATTGGATCCAACATCTGTTTTTTAACTGCAGTTGTGCGTTCACTTCATTGCACTTGAGGTTTTTATCAGACTTTGAATGCAAGCCCCGTGTCAGCTCATTTTGTATTTATAACTATTTAATTGAAATATCTTATTGTTTTTCACAGCATGAACAATTCAAACAAGAAAATGTATAGGGTATATCAGGCCTGGTATTCTTTAGGAGTGCATGGGAAAAAATGAGGAGGGCCTGGATATGGAGTCGCAGTATACAACACTGTTTCAGCGAATAGATGTTGCATTGGTCGGGTGATCAGAAGCAATTTAACCCTACAGCTCTATAGGGCTGTAGGACTAAATTGTTACTGACCATTTCTACAATAGGCCGTTCGTTGGACTAATACTGGCCATCTCTTCAGGCTTGTGGAGTGAATCGGTCGGTGAGAAATGGCATTACTTTAAGGAGGGCAATTTTTTGCACTCCTTGGTTTTCTGGAATGCAAGACCTGTTTAGGGCTGCCTTTAAAATCTATTATCATTTCGTCCCCTGAGTTTCAATGTGTTCTCTGTGCCTACTGGCACAGAGAACACATTGGAACTCAGGGGACGATTTGTCAATGTTGCATTGATTCGAAATAATTCATGACCCATTCTGTGTTGCATTTCAATAGATTTAGAGCGTAGAAGACAGTCACATAAGAATTGAATGCAACATTTTGAACAATAAGAAGATGTGTGTCAATTTTTTCCACTATGTTGCTGAATGTATTACACCTTTTCAGTCACAATATTAATACCTTGAAGTGAATATAACCAAAATAGCATACAAGTTTTTGCATTAAAAATTTCAGGTGGAATTACACTCCCAAGCAATCTGAGGAGGGCAACTGTTTTGCACTCCTTGATTTTCTAAATTGCCTGGCCTGGTATATAATAATTATAACCTCTCTGTAGAGATTTTTTTGTGGGCATATAACCCTGTTCATGGGTTGATCTAGAAATTATAGGAGCGGGACGTATGCCCCGTTCGCCCCCTCTGTATCCGCAACTATGTACAGTAAATGTCAAGTGGACCATGATATACTGAAAGTTTCTTTCGCTAAAGATTTTCATATCTTTAGTTAACATAGAAGACAACTCAATATTCATTTTTCGCCTCAAAATATCAGTTTATGACTAGGGCTTTAGATTGTTCTAATTTGGGGACATCAGTTTCAAGTCAAACATGTCCCCAAAATATGAGAAACTACATGATTAGTCAATTTACGTACATGTCTACGCTATATCTATCTTTTTTCTTCTTTCTATACTATATTTTAGAATGTCTGTATGTATGTCTGTCTGCCCGCTATAGAAATGAATAATAATTATTATCCAGAATATGGGGCCACCCCGAGTGTCCAAAATGGGTCTGCTAGGAGTACTTTTTTATGGCGGAGGTCATCGTCAGGTTTAAAAAAGTGTGTAGGGTGGGGTAGGGGGGCACCAAAAGTTATGACCAACATTTTTTTCTACCGATATATGTCTTCAAAGAGGTCTACTAGGGGTACGTTTTTATCAAGAATCTAATGGTGAGGTTTTAAAAAGTATCGTGTGGGGGTGGGGGTGTAGAGGGGCACCAAAAGTTAAGACCAAATTTTTTCTCACGGATATTGGTCTTCAAAGGGGTCTACTAGGGGTATTTTTTACCAGGAATCTAATGGTGAGATTTAAAAAAGTGCCGGGATGGGGTGGGGTTGGGGGTGTAGAGGGACACCAACAGTTATGACCAAAATCTTTCTCACCGATATAGGTCTTCAAAGGGGTCTACTAGGTGTAATTTTAATACTCTCCTCAGTCCGAGCAACGCCGGGTAACCCTGCTAGTAGAATATAATACAAGGCTTTCTAAGACCTATTTCGCATTTCTTAACAAATGTCTTCATTTTAGAATGTTACAACAAGCTGTTGATGGTCATCTCCAAATTTTGGGACACCATTTACCGGCTTGAATTTGGGGGTAATATAAATGCCTGTTATGACGACTCACAGGGACGAACTGGGTCCAGTAAGGTGTCATAAGCTATCGTTTTGGAGACAATATTTGAAAAGCCGAATGACGATCTTTGTGTATTGCGCTGATCGGATAAGTGCGTTTCGTCCATTAAATAGTTAAATGGGGCTATAATCAGAGGTTATTACTTGGTTAGTTTCATATCGGACGAGATATCAGCCCGAAGTAACTTCATGCAGGGACATCTTCAATTTAATCTGTCAATTCTTCCAAATAAGAGCGTCCAAGTTGACAAAATAATTTTTATAATATTTTAATATTGACGTATGCTGCGCGTATTACATAAGAATGTTATAGACAGATAGATAGGGCCTAAAAAAATAAAAAATCTGTTTCTCAGGCCATCACGCATGGTCCTTTTGGTTGCCGAATTCTCTCTTTTTATAACCAAATTAAACTTAAAAAAAATAAAAATTAAATGGTTTATGTCTGATATTTTACCCAAGTTAAAAAAATTGATGAATTTGTCCCTTGAGTGCAAGAAGGCTTTGCAATGCTTTAGCATTGCAAAGTCTTCTTGCACTCAAGGGATGAAATACACCACCACCCATGCTATTCTGTAGATTATGAGGCCTAACACTTGAACCAAGAACATAAACTTCTGATGGTAAAGAAGTAATTACTGAAATAAAAAATGAAATAAAAAACCGCTCGCCCGCATGCAATTTTACAAATAATGACCTGAGAAACAGAAGATTTACTTTGTGAGGCCTAGATACTTTATTTTGCAATATATGTGAAAAAACAAATTATAAAGAATTAATTATGTACTTGTAAATACAATAATAATAAAAAAATGTACGTGCGAATTTTTAAGTACTGCCTGTATAACAATACATATATTGCAGGTGATCATATAGCCAGATTGGCTGTCTTCCTATGGTCACCCAGATCTGAATGCAGATTGCTTAGTCTGTGGTTATAAATTATTAACTGAAGAACACTCTGTGTTATATTACCCCATGTTAATTATGTGGATGGTTGTTGTATTGTATGCATTCTGTATTGTATTTCATTTTGCAATCTGCCTCACAGGAGGTATTAATTGCAATAAAAACTACTACTACTACTATCAGCCTGAGCCCGAAGATTGAAGGCTGATGTGATGTTACTGGCGGCTGGTATCTCGGCAGATATGAAACTAACCAAGTAATAACCTCATTATTTATTAAACCAAAACAAATAATTATAAAAATTTTCAGACCTGTTACAGTTTTCTAACAGTGTCATTGTTTCTCATTCTTGTTCACAAAGTCCAAAGTTTCGTCTTCCCTTTCTCCTAGTTCAGTTATCCGAACATCTCGGCTTCCCCACTTGCTTCACCTGCGCTTAGTTCAATTATCCGAACGTCCCGGCTTCCCCACTGGCTTTCCCTGCTCCTAGTTCAGTTATCCGAACTTTTCGGCTTACCCGCTGGCTTCCCCTGCTCCTAGTTCAGTTATCCGAACTTTTCGGCTTACCCGCTGGCTTTCCCTGCTCCTCGTTCAGCTATCCGAACGTCTCGGCTTCCCCACTGGTTTCCCCTACTCCTAGTTCATTTATCCGAACGTCTCGGCTTCCCCACTGGCTTCCCCTGCTCCTAGTTCAGTTATCCGAACGTCTTGGCTTCCCCACTGGCTTCCCCACTAGAGAAACCGCGACGTTCGGATAGCTGTACTACCTCTTCTCTCACGTCGATTAATCTCCACATACGACTCTGAACTTCAGTTCGATCCCCGTCCGGAACGACACGCGTTGTGTCCTTGGGCAAGGCACTTTATCCCAGTTGCCTACATGGGGGCTCGATGACGCCGTGTACTAAGGCGTACTGCACGTCGATGGTGAACATGTCTTCAACCGCTGTAAAGCCTGCATGAGCGGAGCTTGAACAGTGTTAGAATGTTAAGCTGACAGTTGCTCGTCGATGCTCGGTGGTTCTCTCCGGGTACTCCGGCTTCCTCCACCCGTAAAACTGCCACGGTCATGATCAGCCATTGTGCATAAGTATGTGACCAATAAATAAATAAATAAATAAATAAATAAATAAATAAATAAATAAATAAATAAATAACCTCAGTTTGCGATGAATTTTCTGTCCAACTCTTTTCTTTCTTCTCTTCATCACCTAATCATTAATTATTGCCGTCATTAATTCTTCGTCACATAAAACTCTGCCTCAAACCACTCCGCCGTACCAGTTAACGCCAATTTACCCGACTGCGTTCGACGAATAACTTGACATTTCGATGTAAACAAATCGGTTACACCTATTAAGGCAAGGGGGACAACTCTAACGTAGTTCGTATCGGCCATGATCGGCGTCATATCAGCCGAGTTTGAAGCAATATTAGCCGAGTTCGATAATGGGCAATTCTGAGAAAGTACATCATCTCTAATAAATAATTGATTTTATTAAATGCTAGCCTGTGAATTATCGCAAATTATCTAAAAAATATCTCGAGATATCCATCGACTTGATGGATATCGAGGAATATCCCTCAGTAGCTTCCTATATGGCGTCACGCGTCGGTGCATCACTTCTCCTTCGATACTGTTACAAGCGATTCAGTGCCGGTTTTACCAGCAGTACCTGAAGTTCATGCTATTCCAATCCATTCTGGTAATTCTATGACTGAAAAATTAGATTTATAATAATAATAGAATTATAAAGTAAAATCTTAGAACATTCAATAACCAAGTTCAATGACCTTTCTGACAATATTTGTTCATGTAGCCCTGAATATAACTTGTTATTAGGAATACAGATATCAGTTAAAAAGACTTTTTTCGACCAAATAGACACAGAGGTTTACTTCTAACAAGCATATTTACGGATTATGCAAAATATCTGGAAAAAAACATAACCCGTTGACTCTGATGGTATCTTCCATATCAGTTCAATGGCAGCAATTGGAAGAGTTCATATTTATTATTTGGGGTTAGACCAATTAATATTTTCAACGTGCAGCCTTTGGGGCTGCACGTTGAAAATATTTATTGACCTACACCACACATTTACCTTGTAGACATCCCATGTAATGACATTATAACGTAGCTTGTGGCCCGGCCGGAAAAAACGGCCTCTAGGGTTGAAAGGGTTAAGAAAATTTTATTTGGCAAACTCCTCGATTTTTTAAGGATGCTTCGAAGATTAATTTATTTGCACAACTTTTAATGTTGTACAACAGATATTAAAACTAGGGTCCTGCTAATCACACATTTTCCATTCGAATCGAAACATGTCTGTGCAATAGAAATTTAACACATTCAATCTTGTTTTATAGAGCTCAGCGAGTTTTGACAAACAGGACAGAATTGGTTAAACTTTTAGTTAAATTATGGAAAAATTGCAATTCTGTATTTTTTACCATCAGTGTATAGAAGATTAACAATATATACATTGAATCACAGCTTCCTTTTTTGTTTGTGGGACTGTCTTGGAAACACAGAGAGGAACCTCAAACATACCTGAATAATTACGATGAAATCTTTAAGCAGCCACGTTTTCTATCACAAGATGGTGTAAGTGAAGTAAGACTATCAAAACATAGTTTGTTTTGTTATGATTATTTCGCTATATCTAAATATCAGGTGGTCGTATTACAAGAGTGAGCAAGTGCTCTCGAACTTCTGACAATAATAAAACGAACCGCCCATGGAACATTCAAAGAAAAGATAAATAGATCATTATTAATGAAGATGTCAAGGTCAGGGTGATCTTTTATTCAGGTGCTATCGGAAATGTTTTTAAATTCCACGCTTCCTTTATTAATTACTGTGGGTTGAGGCAATGTTTACATCTTCTATTCAGTATCTTGACAGTCGGTTTAACCCATTGAGCCCGAGAAGCCCTTTGTCCGGCACAGAAACCACGATACGTCATAAATTCATTACGTTGGATAGCTTCGAAGTGAATGTGTGGAGAAGACCAATCAATATTTTCAACGTGCAGCCCTAAGGCTGCACGTTGAAAATATTAATTGGTATACTCTCAAATAAGGAATATGGACTCTTCCAATTGCCGGCATTGAACTGACATAGATGATACCACCTCGTTCAAAGGGTTCAGATTGTAAGTATGGAACAATACCCATTTACCAAAGAGCTATCATGTTTTTGATTTTCTGTCTTAAGTTTTTGATTTCATAACTGGTCGAGTACTAAATTATATTTTATCACATGCTGCCTGTGAATTATCGCATATTATCTAAAAGATATTTCTCGATATACATCGACTTGATAGATAACGAGGAATATCCCCCAGTAGCTTCCAAAATGATGCATCACTTCGCCTTCGATACTGTTACAAGCGATTCAGTTCCGGCTTTACCGGCAGTACAAGAAGTCCGTACTATTCCAAGCCGTTCTGGTGATTCTATGACTGAAATATTAGCTGTATAATAATTAAATAATAAAGTGAAAAAATTAGTGACTCCGAGAGTGATATTGAGTCTCGAACTCGGTAACTTTTCTGAAAAACCTAGTTGATCGATTCGCCCAGGAATTTTTTTTTTTGGGGGGGGGGGGGGGGGGGTGGGGGGGGGGGGTGGGGGGATGAGTCGACGCACTCAATTCTAAAATCCTTGTGGTAAATTGACATTTAAAATGTTCTAAAAATTAATATTAATGAAAAATATGAGAATATTCTCATTCGTAGTATATTATAATTATTAAATTCAACCTGTGAGTTGAAAAGTTAGTTCGTTAAATTATCGTGGCACTATTTATTATGTTTGAGCGATTTGGCTAGTACAGCGTGAAAGAGCGATCAGCTGATCTTTGCTATTGTTTTGAAACGTACGTGTTTGCAGTCGAATTGGGTTGAATATTGCGCAGTAAAATGTCACGTAACCTATAATAAAAAGAAAATCTACTCTATTTTAGTGAATGATGTTCACTAACACAGTGTGGAAATCCTCTATATATCACGTTTCACAGTGTGCAAACTTGGTCGAGTCATTTTTGTAATAATAAAAACTCTAGAGTTAGGAACAGAAAATGTTGTCGGACTATTTCTAAATAAAAGCGAAGTTTCACGGGAATTTTCTACAATTTGTGCAACTCAATTACAATTGGAATCGCTAGCGATAGCTAAAAAAAATCTTCTTCTGAGACTCTGTTACTCTTTCGTCCCCTGAGCTCCAATGTGTTAGTAGGCACATATAGCACATTGGAACTCAGATTCTGAGTTCCAATGTGCTCTATGTGCCTACTAACACATTGGAACTCAGGGGACGAAAGAGTAACACGGGTTGTCCTCGCAAATTTGGTTGGCGATAAAATGTGTTCGTTTTGTTACAGTTGTCAAATGAATTGCTGGGTGTTCTTCTGATAATTGTATTGATAGACGTGAAGGCGTGTAATAAACACAGAATGACACACGCTTGTGAAAGGGTTCAATCGATATGACATTTGTGGCATCGCAGAAAGATAAAACTTGAGACCTACGCCCTCTCGTTTTATCCTTCCGTGCTGGGTGCGCGGTGGCTCAGTAGGTAGAGGTGCATGCTGCAAGCCGAGAGGTCCTCGGTTCGAATCCCACCTGCGGCAACCGCGTTGTGTCCTTAGGCAAGACACTTCATCTCCATTGCCTGCGTGGGGGCACGGTGGCGTTGTGTACTAAGGCATACTGCACGTCGATGGTGCACTTGTCTTCAACCAATGCTAACCCTGCTTGTGCGGAGTTAGTATGTTGAGGAGCTGACAGTTGCTCGCCGTTGCTCGGTGGTTCTCTCCGGGTACTCCGGCTTCCTCCACCCGTAAAACTGTCACGGTCATGATTAGCCATTGTGCATAAATATGTGACCTTAAACACCAATAAATAAATAAATAATAATAATCCTTCCGCGCTAGCACTCGTGCTATATCAATTAACCCATTCACACGCGTGTGTCGTTCAGTGCATGATGAGAATCCATTAATCAAGCTTTAAAAACAAGAGTGGACACATTAAATCTAGTCCCACACATATAAACAGTAGTTAACTGTTTTAATTTGAGAACAACTGCAGTCAGCCTCAAGTAGGAGACGGGAGGATTTCTCCACAGCTTTTGATAGACTTAAATAATCCCTGCATGCCTGAAGAGAATAACAGCCGTACCTGAAATAAAATCAATTCAAGGTAAATGCTTTGGCATTTTAGACCAATTTTCTTTTAAGTCTTTTAGAACAAAGCAAGTGGTCTTTTGTTGTATCACTAATGTAATTATTACGACGGGAGTACTCCAGTGATGGAATGCGGCGATGCTCAATTTTACTTCAAGGTTAAGTGGGCTGGAGCGGTGGTTATGTATAAATATTGTTCCACTTCAGTAACTTGTATCTTATCAACATGTTGGGAGTTATCACAGATGCTTTTGTTTTATCAATCATCTGTTACCTGAGTCCATAAAGCCTTTGAATCAGCATGTTACATTTGTCTTTTGATGCATTGTGTGGGGTTTCTCGACAAGATCGAATGAATTCAATGAACTCCAAGGTAATGTGTACCAATTAAGGGTCCTCACTCGTATATAAAACGGCTTATTTCTAAATGAAACAAAAATACTGTGTTTTGATTGGCTGAGGGGTACGGTGTAACTTGCTATCCACTGTAGCTTTTTTTTTATACTGTGGTTAACCACGGTGTAAAAACATGAATACACAGAAGCAGGCTATATGGCTAAAAAAGTACCCATTTTTAATTATTAATTCATGTCTTCTCCTCTGTTATGTTAGAACAAAAATAAAAATACCTGAAATTTAGTATTTATGTGTAATAAAATATTACAGATATGGATGTCATTGGAACTGGCTCATTGAGCCAGTTCCAATGACATCCTTATTTGTCTGGTGTTATTAAGAAACATACAAAGTACAAATTTTCTGTCTGTTTTTGACCACAGTGTATGTTAAAGTATTAAGTACAAAAAAATTCCTGGAAATAAATCCGTTATCCTTGTGTTTTTCAAGGTGTATGGGAGTTTACACCGGTCTGGGATCTCATAAACCCTTCCGCTTCGCCTCGAGGTGTGTGAGTTCCCAAACCGGTATAAATTCCCATATACCCCGGAAAACACAAGGATAACTAATAATATTTACACTCAGGTGTATGTTGTAAATATATACATTTATGAATTACATGGACAAGAAGTTTTTTCTATGTCAGTAAACCTTGGTAGATATTTTCAACGGTACATTAATTTTATCACGTCTTTTTAAAAAAAAATGACGTTTTTTTCCGGAAAAGACTGTAACCTTTGAATGTAGGGAGTGATGCTGGTGTAGTGCCATAAAGTAATGGTTCCACTGGCGCCGAAAGGGGGGGGGGGGGGATAAGGGGGCAACTTCCCGGGATTTTTGGTGTTTCAAAAAACTGTAGATTGGCCTATCGATACTTCTGATCTGAAAGTCGTGCGAAGGCTTTTGGTACGGGCCTTCGACGCTGCTGGAGGTGGCAAGAGTACGTAGTTGCATTACTGACCAGGTTCCATTCATATATAAAAAACCCACTTATTCCTGTTTGTTAGTTTTCCACCGGTCTTTCCTTCATCCTGGTGTTCATAATTATCTTTGGAGACAAAAATGCATCATACACACAGAAATAGGGGTAATACATAAACCCAAATTGTAAGGAAATAATGGAGTAGATATTGACAAGAAAATGCAGTAGAATGTTTTTCTTTTTTTCTTGGTACTAATTTAAAAAAAATTGGAGAGGAGGACCTCCAGATCCCCTCCCCCTGCTTATTGCTCAACGCCTTCTGCGCTCGCAGGACCTGTATCGAGCCTTCTACACATTGGCCCGGGGCCCATCCTCACTTTAGGCGGCCATGAATGGAACGGGTATATAATTAATAGTATTACAGAGAAGTTATAGTGGATGTAGTACATGTGGAAAAAAGGAAAATGACCTGAGGCGGAAAAAAGATAGGACTACAGATTTCATTAGAAAATGATAACCTTGATTTGGAGGTGTGGGGGTGGGGGTGGGGGTGGGCAGAAACAAATAAAAAATGTTTCTTATTACATCTTACGTAACAGTTATCAATTGATTTTTTTTTATTATTAGGGTTTAACGACACATTAACAGCCAGGGTCATATCATGTCGGTGACAGTTTTACGGGTGGAGGAAGCCGGAGTACCCGGAGAGAACCACCGAACAACGACGAGCAGCTGCCAGCTCTCCAACATCGTAACTCTGAACTCTGCACCGCGGCACAGGCAGGGTTAGATTGGTTGAAGACATGCGCACCATCGACGTGCAGTACGCCTTAGTACACAGCGTCATCGTGCCCCCATGTAGGCAGTCGGGGTTCCAAAGAGGGGTCACATGATATGGTTTTGTTGAAAACTTTTTAAAAAAAATTTTAAAATTAACAATTTGAGTAAATATATTTGTCAAAGATCTAGTGATGTTGGCGAACGATAAATCGGTGGTCCTACTTTGTTCAGCCCTGTCACGTATCTCAGAATAGTGTAAGGGTAAAGAAGGCCGGATCCCTGATTTCACTAGGATTCAAATCAGTTGATAGGGGGCGCGGTGGCGTCGCGGTAACCGGTTCTCGTCAGATCACCGAAGTTAAGCAACGTCGAGCGCGGTTAGTAGTTGGATGGGTGACCATTTCGGCGACTGATTCGTGCTCCCGCGTTGTCGTTGCTCGTTGCTCGGTGGTTTTCTCCGGGTACCCCGGCTTCCTCCACCTGTAAAACTGTCACCGACATAATATGACCCTGGCTGTTAATGTGTCGTTAAACCCTAATAATAAAAAAAAAAAAAAAAAAAAAAAATGTGCAATAGAATTCCTATAATTTTCAAATAGTTTTGATAATTGCCTTTTTGTAACCACTCCACCCTGTGGGTGTTTTAGTGGTAATCCACCCTCCATGTATTCTACTTCCCCGCTCGAGTCATCATCTTCATGTCATGGCGCCGCTGAATGGAACCATAAGTGGTTTCTCATTTTCTAATCGAACTTCATGCAGTTTTGAGTGCTCACTGACAGTATTCTCAAAAGGTCTCATCAATGTATTCGCCCCACGATGTCTGCGCACTGGACTGCTTTTTTACATCTCCCTTGTCTACGAACCTCCTCAATATACAGGTCTAATGTCTTCAACAAATAATTGGTCTGTCAAAAGTTTCGTTTTTCTCCATAAAAATGACATATAATCAAATATGTCACTCGGTGAATTGAGAATTTATCTACTCCGACAGATCAATAATAGTTTCCAGTGGATGCAATATAACTTTTTGTACATCTGCGGCCTATTACACAGAAAATTATGAAATGATTTTTTTTTTCAGCACACAGAAACCGTAATTTAACATTTTGCATTCATGCGATGTATTCACACTCTCAATGGTTGCTCCGTCAAAATTCGACCGCATTTTACTAATAATGCCTCCTAAGTGTATGTAATTACAGCGGGGTCGAGAATATTTGCTAGCCATTCTATCACGTTATGTTATGCGGTTGCTGTAATGGTCGCCACGATTCTTGGCCACTTTAATCAAGAGAATGATTCCCCGTTCTGAATACAGTCAAAACCAAGTTAACAAATTGCAGTTTATCTTTTCATGAAGTCGGTGTATACACGCTAAAATCAGTTTGGTTAAAAATCAACCCAAATCAACTAGGCTGAAAGAATATGAACCCAATTAATTTGTATTGATTTTTATACCATGATTACCTATTCTACTATATATGAAAAGCCTATGACATAAATTAATTTTAGCTTTATACACCAACCGTGGCGAACACACCACCAATGGGATTTCAGTAGTTAAAATTTACACCTACAGTGGAACTACACCCAAGTTGACCTTTGGTGACGTCGACCTGAACGCGAACTTGTCTAAATTTATCGCTCGTCGCCTCGCGAAGAGTGAAATGAAAGTGGCAATTATTTATTACGCTTTAAATGAGTTTACTCCATAAAACACCAAAAATTAACAAACATGCATTGTTTCATGTTAATAAAACATCCATAACTCGAAATAGTATGTTATTATGTTATAAAAATGAAAGAGGCCCTGTGTCTTTTTCTATTTCGTTTCGGTGATAAAGTTGACAGTGGAAGTACCGCCCACCGATGCTCATGTAAACAAAAACAAATTCGCACGTATGTACGGCAGCTACTCAGTAAAATCGAGAAAAAATAATAGCAACTCTTAATAATCCGACGATAATGGTATAAATAAAATATACCCAAAGTAGCTTGGTGTACCGAATGTTCACCACGAGTGGTAAAGTGGTGTTAACCGCGCACCAAAGGCTCGCGGTTAACACCACTTCACCACTCGTGGTGAACAATTGGTACACCAAGATACTATGGGTATATTCTATATTTAACTCAACTTATGTTAGCGTGTATAATGGAGGAGCCTTACTTCAACGCCAACTCGTGGTGTAGTGGTGTTAACCGCGCGCCAAAGGCTCGCGGTTAACACCACTTCACCACTCGTGGTGAACATTTGGTACACCAAGCTACTATGGGTATATCCTATATTTAACTCAACTTATGTTAGCGTGTATAATGGAGGGAGCCTTACTTCAACGGGCATGTGTTAAAGAGAGAGGATCGATATTTCACGGATGTTGAGGCGGAATATCATTTCGTATGGAATGCGCATGTGACATAGCAATCATTTCGAACTTAGGGGCAGTGTCATAAAAGGGTGTCCATACAGGCATACACTGATTATATCGGTGGTGGCCAGTTTGCCTGCGTAGATGACATGGTAGGAATACAATACACACCGCTATGTTTTGGAACTCACGCACGTCTACACATTTAAAGAAATGCACAGTTTTGGCTCTGTAATTAAAAACATTGTTAAATTTGGAGCCAAAATGTGTATATATTATCGACGTTAAGGATTGTAGTAGATACATATCAAATGAGGGAATTATTGGGCACGTCCCAAGAGTAAAGAGTCTAAGTAGCCCCTTTCCAGCTGATTCCCAATAAGATTGCAGTGACGGGTTTGGTAAAGATCTTGCGCCCCCCCCCCTCTCTCTCTCTCTCTCTCTCTCTCTCTCTCTCTCTCTCTCTCTCTCTCTCTCTCTCTCTTTATTACACGCCTGTTCTATGAAATCCGCATCTACAGCAACATGAAAATCTGTTCCTCACATATGTGCGGAACGGAAATCGTTGACGGACATGTTTAAATAGAAGCGAAATTTCACTGGAATTTTCGGCAAATCGTGCAACGCAATTACAATTTGAATCGCTAGCGATACCTGAAAATCGTCCCCCGCGTTCCAATGTGTTCTATGTGCCAGCAGAATAAACCAGACGTTCATGCCCACAGTGTAAGTCTAAGTAATTTGCCCACATTTCGTGATATTTAATGCAGTGTTATGTGCCTTTCCTCAAAAACATATAGATACAATGTTATGTGCCGTTACTCACAAACATATACAACAATTCTTCCATGCTCCAATCACAAAGTATTTAATTTACCTTGAAAGCATCATGATATTAACACAGTTACTGGAACTACGCAGTAATCTTAAACCTACAATCATGGTGAGTGTCCAGTAGTATATAGTTGACAAAGAAGTCTAACAGTAATGGAACGTCACTGAAGATTTGGTCAAATCAATTCCCGAGTGAGAAACATATCTTACGCTAATTCAAAGAAAATGAATGTTTGTGGTAGTTTCATATTCAATCTTCTGGAATATTTCAGTTGGCCGGAAAAGCGAACCGTTGGTTCGCCTTTTCGACCAACTTGAATATATACCGGATGATTGAATCTAATACATAGGCGATGGATTATTGAAGGACTGGACTGGTTCCATGCAGGCTATAACAGCGTCAAATTCATTACAGAATTAGACGGGTGGTTTGAAGGTTATTTACTTACTTATTTATATATTTGGGTATAACGACACTTTCGACAGCCAGAATCACCTCGTGTCGGACAGTTTTATGGGTGGAGGAAGCCGGAGTACCCGAAGACAACCACCGAGCAACGACGAGCAACAGTCAGACTCCCCAACGTACTAACTCCACACATGCAGGGTTAGCATTGGTTGATGACAAGTGCACCATCGGCGTGCAGAGCGCCTTAGTGCAGAGCGCCACCGTGCCCCCAAGTGGGCAATCGGGATGAAATGCCTTGCCCAAGGACACAACGCGGTTATCCCTGACGGGGAGACAAACGTGGAACTTTCGGTTTAAAGACAAATGCCGCACCACTGAGCCTCCGGGCTCCCATTTTCTGAATAAATATTGAGCCACCTTGCCCTCTTTTTCAAAATAAATATTGAGCCACCTTACCCTCTTTTTCAAAATAAATATTGAGCCACCTTGCCCTCTTCTAAATAAATATTGAGCCACCTTGCCCTCTTTTTCTAAATAAATATTGAGCCACCTTACCCTCTTTTTTCTAAATAAATATTGAGCCACCTTGCCCTCTTTTTCTAAATAAATATTGAGCCACCTTGCCCTCTTTTTCTAAATAAATATTGAGCCACCTTGCCCTCTTTTTCTAAATAAATATTGGGCCACCTTGCCCTCTTTTTCTAAATGAATTTTGAGCCACCTTGCCCTCGAGGTTTTTCTGAATAAATATTGAGCCACCATGCCCTCCTTTTCTAAACAAATATTGAGCCACCTTGCCCTCTTTTTCTAAATGAATATTGAGCTACCTTGTCCTCGACAACCCCCACCATGCCAACTAGGCCAACGACAACCCCCACCATACCAACCAGGCCAACGACAACCCCCACCATACCAACTAGGCCAGCGACAACCCCATCAAATGTTGCATTTCACTCAGCCAGTATAATAGTTTACATTTACAACTCACGGGTGGAAGAAGCCGGAGTACCCGGAGACAACCACCGAGCAACAGCGAGCAACTGTTAGACTCTCCAACGTACTAACTCCACACATGCAGGGTTAGCATTGGTTGATGACAAGTGCACCATCGGCGTGCAGAGCGCCTTAGTGCAGAGCGCCACCGTGCCCTCAAGTGGGTAATCGGGATTAAGTGCCTTGTCCAAGAACACAACGCAGTTACCACTGGCGGGATCGAACCGTAGACTGTTCGGTTTTGAAGTCCGACGCCGTAACCACTGAGCTACCGCACTTTCTGTTTGAATGTAAGCATCATTCGACCACACAAAAGCCGTTGAAAATAAACCAGTTTTTTCCAACACAGATGTATGACTGATGTAAGCGTTTTGTAATATTCTGGTAAAGCTCGAAGTCATATAAGATTAGTGGTTCTCGCCAGCTCACTCTTGCTCCAACATTAACCCTTCACTTAACGAATCGGCAACACCCGTCCGCGTAATATGCAAATTCAGCAGTTGAAAAAATATTATTTTTCAAAAAGTTTCAAGGAAACCATATCATGTGACCCCTCATTGGAACCAGCTCGTTCCAACGAGGGGTCACATGATATGGTTTGTTGAAATTTTGGGAATTGTTTTTAAAAATTATATTTAAAATAATATATTTTGATATCGTCAAAGGGTTAAACCGCACACAAATTGATGCTAAGGTTTGACTTTATTGATTTGGAGTCCCTGACCTCTCACTTTGCCTTTCCAAATTATTGGATGACCAGAATCTACTAAAGACGGGGCACTTAATTTATGTAAATATTGTGAGTCGTTTCTCTTCAAATGGCGCGATAAACATCCGGACGCTTCGTGAAGTCCTACCCACGACCGATTATATCGGCACGGCTGAATATAGATTTTGCAATTCAAATATAAAGGCAGGGTGGATGGTCCAAGTGAGGTAGTTAATAAAGACCAACTCGCTGGAGATCTCGGACTTTGAAGTAGGGACAACCCAGAGAAAAAAACTCGTCAGAGAAAGAGTCATGGAGGATAGTAACCTTAAGAGGGTTAGCGAGAGGGGGTCAAATCAACGAGGTCTGTGGGTGGCTTGCGTGATAAAGAGAAGCCAGGTTGTGAAGAGTAACTTGTTGGCACCTTTGGGTGTCACTGTTGTTCAAGCTGAGGTCGAGGTCCCGGGAGTCTAGGGCGAAAATTGGGGAAACGGGAAAAAGGAGTTCCAGATGTGTAATTTAGGCGTGGTGGAGACCCAAGAACACTTTCTGCTAGAATGTTCAAAACATCAGTCTAACGGAATAAGATTCACTGGGAGTATAATGGGGAAGTGTGGTAGGAGAATGAAGGGCATGTGGTTAGTGGGTGACACAAAGGATAGAAGTGTTAGTGTGCTTATCGGAGAGATTGGGAAGAATGGGGCACGGGATGTCATCAAGCAGTTCGTCTCCGAGTGTTGGGTAGAAGAGGCGTGGGAATATTGAAGCAGTTGGGAGCACAGGGGTAACCAAGGCCTTCTCACCCGAGAACCGCGACAAATCAGCAACTAACCAAAGTGTTATTATTATTATTATTATTATTATTAATCCGGGTCGACATTAAAAGTTGAACCGGCACTGGGACAGTTGCGTGGTATTGATTTCTATTTTCATAATTCTGCTCGACAGTTTACTTGGAAAATTGAAATATCTATGCGACAATAATTACAGGTTAGGATTTAAATGGTCTCACCATGGAACGGTATTTCTCTCAGGAATGAATTATAAACAAAACACATTCCCGCGTGCTCACGACTACGACAGTCAAATGGAGCATTGATACGATAAATGGTACATAATTGGTTTGAAATTGCCATTGATATGTTTTCCCCAAGTCCAACCAACATTTATAATTACACCGAACATTGGGCATGTGGAGTATTTGAAAAACCACTCAGCTTCACCCAGACCCTCTTTTTTAATCAATTACTCTGTCTTGTGGGAATGGTATTTGATTCAAACTAAGATTTCTAGTTTGTTAGTTCCCAGATGGGTTTTCATAACTTCTGAATCAGCGGTCTAAAATGGACGTTCAAAGCACATAGAAACTCCCAAAATACCGTTCTGAAGTCTGTGAGATGAATGATCCCGATAATTTACAGCACGTTATTTCTGTTACACAAACACTGCGAAATGGATCCCACAAATCGTCGCCTGAGTTCTTGTGTGCTAAGGCGTTCTGGTGTACCTGTCTTCAACCAATGGCAACCCTGCTCGTGTGGAGTTAGTATGTTGGAGAGCTGACAGTTGCTCGCCACTGCTCGGTGGTTCTCTCCGAGTACTCAGGCTTCCTCCACCCCTAAAACTGTCGTGGTCACATTTAGATTCTTTATTTTTGCAGTATACATTATACTGTTTATTTTTACATATTAGATTACAATCGTGTGAAAGTAGAGGTATACTGCACGGAGATGACATAGCCAGATTGGCTGTCTTCCTGTCATCTCCCATATAATTATCATTATATATACAATATAACATAGTCTTCAGACTGTGCCAGTTTATAGAGCAGTTACTGGGAATGGCTTGATTGAGACGTTCCCTGATTAAGATGTGGTGTGCAATCAACGAGTTGGTGAATAGGTGGACTAGGACTTTAACTTCATCGGCCTCCATACTGTACAAACTATTTCTAACCAAGTCCTTACCAAAGATAGTTCTTGGCATTTTAATTCTAAGCAGTGTTGAAAGGTAAAAATTACTTGGTTGTCTGGACATAGTCCTCAGCTGGAGGCGATGGTCATGATTAGCCATTGTGCATAAATCTGTGACCTTAAACACCAGTAAATAAATAAATAAATAATAATAAAGTTGAGTTGGTTTGAGCTAGCTCTCTTGAGTTTGGGGCTCAAGATACCTACATTCCACCGGAAATAAGAGAGGAAAACTGTCAATGGCAATAGGTAGAACGGTCATTCAGAATTCTTGGCGGTTAATTTAACCCTTTACCCAACGTAACGGCCAAAACCGGCCAGCGCTATTCTCAAAAATCGCCAATTAATTTTCAAAATATTTTCATTTTTTGTCTCAAAAACATAGGTTATGACCCCTCGTTGGAACGAGCTCGTTCCAACGAGGGGTCATAACCTATGTTTTTGAGACAAAAAATGAAAAAAATTAGTTATTCAAGAATTTTTTTTGCAAGTGTCGTCTGCTTTTCATGTTAGGTAAAGGGTTAAAAGCTTTAAACAAAATCCATCGTCTTCTTAACAATATTTTACACATGGACCGAGAAAAGTACCTTAAATCGATTTTCGTTTTATCAATAAAGCGATGTTAAATGAACGAGAAAACAGTGGTATTGCTATTATAATTACCTTTGGCACAGGTATACGATTGACCAGTGTCCTTGAAATTCAGTGTTTCTGCTACACCGCAAAAAATATAGGTTCTCTTTAGAACCAAAACTGGTTCTAATCTTGTCCCTGAGATGGAACCAGTTCTGTTTAAACAGCATTTATTTCAAATCAAATAAATTTATTAAGATTAACATTAAATATTAACAGAATTAAACATAAATTGAGGGGGGTTTCAGCCGTAAGTTTGGAGCTCATGCGAGGTTGTCTCAAATCATTATTATGCAAAGGAGATATGAACAGTTGGCATATCGAACCAGATTTGGTTCTATACAGATCCAAAACTGGTTCGATATGCCAACTGTTCATATCTCCTTTGTTTCAAAATGCTTGGCGACTGCGTTGAATAAGCTCCAAGTTTACTGCTGAATCTACTTCAGTTCATGTAATATTCTGTTAAAATTGAATGCTAATCTTGGTAAATTTATTTGATTTGAAATAAATACTGTTTAAACAACTGGTTCCATCTCAGGGACAAGATTAGAACCAGTTTTGGTTCTAAAGATAACCTATATTTTTTGCAGTGTACAGTCTAAAAGGGCTCAATAATCTTTGTTGTCTTCACGCCAAAACGTTCAATAGAGCAAAAGGTTCATATTTATTTAGTGTGTCATGGTCAGTCAGAAAAATAGGACTTAACTTTATATATTTCAATGACGAATTTGTTGGGTACGCCAAATTTTCTTTCCATTTCCTCAAAATGGTTACGTATTGAAAATACTAATAGACATACTTTTTAGGTTTTTAATGATTTTAATATTTTTCTGGAGCTGTGCTATTACTTTTTGAAAACCGAAAACAGAACTCCAAACCGATTTTTTATTTTACAATAATTGTGTATTGGATCCGTAATTACCCGAATACAGTGTGTATCATGGGATCCTTGATATAAAATCTGGATCTTGCAACTCCATAATACAGCCACGTGCTTGACTGCAATTTGTTTACGTTACTATTTATAGAATATCACAGAATTTCGAAAGAGAGAGAGAGACAACACACTTCTCAAAAGTATAATTTTAAATTATGGAATCACTTTGCTTTTTTAATTTTGTATCTTAATCTACGGACGCGTTCAAGGTGGAACAACACGCAGTTATACTGTTAAAGTGTACAGTCGTTTCACTAAGTTGAACATGTACGCGTTCAATAAGTTTATCCGAGGGTCTCAAAGTTTAAGGCTGCCGCATACAGTTTCAACCGAAACGACAAGCATTTTTATGAGCCAGAGGCTCGTCGGTTTCATTCTTAATCCTACGAGTAGAATAAAGTTTTTACTTGAAAACACTATACGTTTATTCTATAACACTATACGTTTATTCTATAACACTTTTCGTTTATTCGATATATAACATTTGTACACAAACCCAATGATGAGATGATAAATAGAGATTATTACCATTATGTGGATGTACAAAATATGTATCCGAGACGACCTCCGGGTTCTAAGGGCAGATCACGACGAGTCGTGATCTGCCCTTAGAACCCGGAGGTCGACTCGGATACATATTTTGTACATCCACATAATGGTAATAATCATTTTATCTTACAATATATTGGGGATAAGTCAATAATGTAGACGAGTATATAACGAACTATTTATTCGTACGGATGAACAAAAAGAAAAACAACGGAACTCACGCGAAAGGAACGTGCTTGTATCCGACCCCCTGATGCAAACATCTGTATCAGGGGGTCGGATATACGACAGTTGCGGAGTTATTACAGACAAAATACATGTTGATTGTAAGATAATATATATTTATCAGACTGAAACTGATCTCAACAATTTTAGATGGCAAGATGATACAATACTCAGCAAATCGGCAGAGAAGATGAGTAATAATTAACCCTACCGCCCTATAGGATTCACAGTCAACCATCACTATAGGGCTGTTGGGTTAGTTAATACTCAACCTCCCTATGAATACAGAAGAGATTAACCAGTTTTGCGTTTAATTGTATTCTTCAGCTCTGCGTTGAAAGGGTTAAAAAACACAACTCTGTTACTTGATTGGTGGGTTGATGACATGTCCATATGGTACAAAGTGTTTGCTTGGAAAATTCGTGTGGAAATTTAATAGAAAATACAATATATCCGAAATGTCCGAAATGTGAAACATTTAATCAAGAAATGCATACTTATCGCATCGACGGCTTGTCAAATATGATTTTCCGTCGAGTGGTTTTCCTGATCCCTTTTTTGCTCTACGACTCTCGATAATAATAATAATAATAATAATAATAATAATAATAATAATATTAATAATAATAATAATAATAATAATAATATTAATAATAATAATAATAATAAATACATTTGTATTGCGCCTTTCATCACTATTCATTCAGTTGGGCTCAAAACGCTTAACAAAAGCAAGTTCTGATCAACCTGTAAAAGAGTGGTTAACCCTTTCAGACTTAAATTATCCTGACGTTCAAACGTCACTGGGAATTCAGTTTCTTCAACGTTTTTCAAAATGCGACGTCAGCCGTCGGAAAGTACAAATAACAAGATGTTATTCACCTCAGTGATTATCAGGTTGAGGGCTAGATTCTTTTTGGTGGTCTGAATTTGTTATTCGGAACGTGTTTTATTACAAATTATTGGAGAGTGCCCACAGGCACTCTCCAATAATTTGTAATAAAACTAATTGATATACACAAAATATTATTTGCGCTTCACTAAATATGAAATACAAGCAACGGAAGTATTGCCTTTTGCTGCGGTATCCTCAAGTTTTGAAAGCCCTGATAGTGGCTTCTTGCACTCAACCAGCAGGATTATATTAGTATTTTAAGCTGCGATAACGTTTGGCTCAACGATTGTCACTGAGCACAATTCGGGAGAAAATAGGAATTGATGTTAAAACGTCAAAAAGTCGAAAAATAATAACAAAACAAATGACCACAAAGTATCAAGGCGCTGTTTGATTTCGTACGTCATAAGACGTACAAAAGTATCAAGACGCTGTTTGATTTCGTACGTCATAAGACGTGCAAAAGTATCAAGGCTCGTTTGATTTCGTACGTCATAAGACGTACAGAAGTATCAAGGCGCGTTTGATTTCGTACGTCATAAGACGTGCAAAAGTATCAAGGCTCGTTTGATTTCGTACGTCATAAGACGTACAAAAGTATCAAGACGCTGTTTGATTTCGTACGTCATAAGACGTACAAAAGTATCAAGACGCTGTTTGATTTCGTACGTCATAAGACGTACAAAAGTATCAAGGCGCGTTTGATTTCGTACGTCATAAGACGTACAAAAGTATCAAGGCGCGTTTGATTTCGTACGTCATAAGACGTACAAATTATCAAAGGGTTAAGAATATAGATCACCGGGAAATGAGTTTTTTGAATAAGAATTTTTTCGGACGCGTTTTGAAATATTGAATGGCTTTATGGATATGGAACGGCAAACCATTCCAAATTTTAGGAGCCGGAAGCAGAAGGAACGTTCCCCAAACCTTTTAAATTACTTTTTGTACAATCACGCATTCTGTAATCAACACTCGAACGTAGCTTCCTTCTCGACGTGTACGTGATGAGACATGCGGTGATTTACATACTTGCTTAACGCCGTTTTGTGTCGAAGCATACCACTCACGTCATAACATCACTCAGATGTGTAACAAGCAGTCAGATATACGTTCTCCCATGACGTTCTTACATGTAGGTCGGATTCCACGTGTGCTGGTGGAAGATTTCCATTAAAGTGTTTGAACAATATATGAAGAGCAATTTTGTATTCTGTTCCACCAGCCTTCACTGGAAGCTAAAGGTATCACGGAACTAAATATTGAAATTAGAGTTAACCGCCTTAAAATGTTGCTCTCGGAAATGATGCAATCTCTAAAAATAAACAGCTTTGGGAAAATATATTGTTTCAATAAACGTTTGAAACATTCTATTGACATCTTGCATTATTGTTGAATATTCCTGATAAAAAAGAGGGTGATTTGATGACTTTTGGCCCAAAAAATGCAATTTACTTTTTGTGTGTTTTTGTAAGGAATTCCCGGAAAAATATGTGCACGTGACCGGTACTTCCTTCCCTTTGTGTCAGTTTTTCTCTCTTATTTGTTGCATGACCCCCTGTTTTCGGATCAGAAAAAGTTGTCTGAAGGGCTACACTTGACAGAGATATTTGAATGCCAAAATTAAAGTGATGCGATCATATTTTCTTCCGCCTGAACGTTATAATGGTCGCCTATGGGAAAATATTTAGTTCCGTGATACCTATTCAAGTGTTTTCAACAAACCTGTTACATGGTTTCTTTTGGATTTATGAGAAGTCAACTTTGACGCTTTGTTTTGTATTATTTGAAGTCGGCTTGTTATACCCCCCGCAAACAAAGTTTGGGGGTTATATAGGAATCACCCTGTCCGTCCGTCCGTCTGTCCGTCTGTCCATCCTTATAAGCGCAACTCCTCCTAAACCGTTTGAAGAATTTTCATGAAACTTTACACAATGGAAGAACTCCATATGAAGATGTGCATGAAGCAATATAATTCCGTTTTGACATTTCCAAGGGGAGATAATCTAACTTATACATTCGGAGGGTATCACTTTGTGAGCTTGCTCACAGTACCTCTAGTTTGTTACGGGGACAGGCCAGCCAGTAACAAATCGTCCCCTGAGTTCCAATGTGTTCTATGTGCCTGCTGGCACATAGAACACATTGGTACTCAGAGGACGAGTAGTCCGGTTTTATTGAAATAAACCAGCAGATGAGTTGTGTGGTTGCCTTAAATTTTAATAGGTGACGGACTAAACCTGTTCTTCTCAGTTCAAGGTAATATAACCGTGGGGAACGCCCGTCGATATCTGCTGTGAAACAATGGCGTTCAACTGATGACTCGGAAAGATTAAAGTAATCTTTCACTGGGTCTTAATGAGATGCTTTATTAACTTAGTGAATAGATCTTAATTAAACAATGGAGGGAAACAATGAATATAGAGGCGACTTGTTAACAACTTTTGTGAGAGAGCCTTGCTGTCACACGAAAAATGAAAAATATGCCAAGTTTGAAACAATTGAAATTAAATTGGACAAAATGCGAACAGTAGATTGTGAATGCAATATAATAACAATAAATTTGTCTTTTTGTTTCGAAAGTTTATCATGGTCTGTACACGCTCTGGTGATAGTAACAAGTGCGGGAGACATGAGCAACTGTTAACTGCTGTGAGGCATGAATAAGTCTTACTCTGGCCCCTCCCCAATTGTGTACAAGGTTTGCAGAATGTACAAATTAGGGCACCCTTGAAAAGGTTACCGTCCCCGTGGAAGTGAAGCTGTGCCTGTTCACTGCGGTAAACTGGCTGTGTTTTACTGGTAAAATAGGACCCAGTCACCAATGCTTGGGAGGTGCAAACCCTCTCTAAAATGGGCAACATGGCTTATTAACGCTCACCCCTGGTCTTGAGTTGATACTCATGTTTTGGTCATGGTTAGCCATTGTGCAAAATTATGTGACCTTAAACACTAATAAATAAATATAAATAAATAAAAGGTTACCTTAAGTTTTTAAGGCAGTTAACTTTTTTTCAGGTAACAGTTTTCAGATTGTGTGAGCGGTAGAGAGGCAAAATGATACCGATTTGTGTATCAATGTCACTATATAAACGAAACAGTGATTTTCCATCTGGGCTGTGGTTAACCCTTTACCCAACGCAGACGATATCAAAATTTATTATTTTAAATATAATTTTTTCCGATTTTTCAAAAAATTTCAACAAAACCATATCATGTGATCCCTCGTTGGAACGAGCTCGACGAGCTCGTTCCAACGAGGGGTCACATGACATGGTTTTGTTGAAATTTTTTGAAAAATAATATTTTTTCAACTACTGAATTTGCATATTACGCGGGCGGATGTGGCCGTTCCGTTGGGTAAAGGGTTAATGGTCTCTCCCTTCCATCCTTCTGCTCCAAGGTATTTAACTGATTGAGTGTTTGAAGCCACTATCAGAGTTTTCAAACAGTGAGGATACCAGAGCAAAGGCCAATAATTTCCCTTGCTCGTGCTTCATATTCAGACAAACGCCAATGATATTTTGTTTATATAAATTTGTTTTATAACACATTATTCGAGAATGATTGTAGTTTCTGTAATAATACAAATATTGTATAATAAATTCAGACCACTAAAAATAATCTAGCCCTCAACCAGTTAATGGGTTTCTTGACCTAAATTTATTTATTTATTGGTGTTTAAGGTCACATATTTCTGCACAATGGCTAATCATGACCACGACAGTTTTACAGGTGGAGGAAGCCGGAGAAAACCACCGAGCAACGGTGAGCAACTGTTAGCTCCCCCAACATACTAACTCGACACAAGCATGGTTTTCATTGGTTGAAGACAGGTGTACCATCGACGTGCAGTACTCCTTAGTGCACAGCGTCATCGTGCTCCCACATGAGCAGTGGGGGGGTGGGGGTGGGGGGGGGGGGGGTGAAGTGTCTTGCCCAAGGACACAACGCGGTTGCCGCAGGTGGGATTCGAACCGAGGACCTCTCGGCTTGCAGCCTGCACCTCTACCTACGGAGCCACCGCGCCCCTTCTTGACCTAAATAAAAACCGATATCTGTCCTACTGATGCCATGGTACCTCTATAAGGCACTGGATCGTAAAAATTCTGTTGATGCATCATAGAAAGTCATATAGAATATATATCTTAGTATTTCTCCAATGAATGGGACGATTGTACATCGAATCCAATAAATATGTTGTCCTTGTTTTCAATTAAGCTCTGTCTGTCAGATGCAAATTGGAACCGTGTTAATTTTCCGCAACTGTTTCGGTGATTTCCCTGTCGGCATTCTTCATTTGAAGGCAAGTAGACGGACACGTGTAGTGCTTAATTTGATTCGATTCCGCACATACAGCCATAACAGTACATTTTTAGATAAGTACAGCAACTGCTGGAATGAGCGGTTAGATTACCACGAAAACAATTTTTTTTTTCTATCGTCTTTCTTCGGTCATATCCCTATCTCTGGCAATGAATCTTTGTGCAAAACTGGTCCGTGGCTCGGCCAAATTATAGGTTGGATCGGTGGACTCTGTCGGGGTTCAGGGTGCCATGGCACCGATGACTAACATGACAAGTGCTAATGAAGAGCGGGAAAAATATTTCTTCTTTATTATTTCATGTGCGAATATGAGGACTGGGTATCTTTAACTGGTTGAGTGCTAGAAGCCACTATCGGGGCCTTCAAAAATGAGGATACCAGAGCAAAAGCCGATGATTTCCTTGCTCATGTTTCATATTCAGTCAAACACAAATAATATTTTGTTTTGTTTAAATTTGTTCTATTACAAAATATTGGAGAGTGCCTGAGGGCACTCTCCAATATTTTGTAATAAAACAAATTTTGAATAACAAATTCAGACCACCAGAAATAAACTAGCCCTCAACCAGTTAACAATTATCTCTCTCTCTCTCTCTCTCCCCCCATCTTTCTTTCTCTCTATTTCTCTCTCTCTCTTCTGTCTGTCTGTCTGTCTGTCTGTCTGTCTGTATATCTCTCCCCCTCTCTCTTTCTCTTTCTCTCTCTCTCTCTCTCTCTCTCTCTCTCTCTCTCTCTCTCTCACTCTCTCTCTCTTTCTCTCTCTCTGTCCGCTCTCTCTCTCTCTCGGATTTTTCATTCAGTATCATGGTTACGGTATTCTGAATCCCGTCCACGATTGGTCATCAACCTGTACATTTAATTGCGAATTTATCTGAAATCAGAGGAGCTAACAAGCATATTCACTCAACCCAGTTGATTTGGGTTGATTTTTAACTCCACTGGTTTTAGAATGCAGCCGGGGGTTCGCGAAGTACAAACTTTCTTGTTGTCTGCATACATTTCTGTTGAGCTTGCAAATTGAGTTATGGACGGACACTTGCTGGGTTACGGGTAGTCAAGTACAACTCACTCATCATGTACTGTAATTGTATTTAGAGGATAATAACTTTCCCCGAGGCAATATGTAACCTTATAACTATACAAACCATACCTGTGTGTTCAGTGCTACTGTGTATTTACGATCCGGACCGCATAATAACACGTTTGATAGGTATTGGAATATTCCAGGAAATAGTTCTGTCGGCTAGCGAGATTTAACTTCAATTAGTGTCCTTCCAACAGATAATTGATGCCAAACACTCGTGCTTTTTGGGTGAAAATCTAAGTCTGGGTCATCAATTATAGGATATATTTGACCCCCTTAATTGACAGTAACTGTTCTGCCTGTCGCTCGACCGCACGTCGTTAATAAAGAAATACGGGGTTTAATCACTCATCTTCTATCGTATTGAAGGTTCCCAATAAATACTAAGAGGATTTGACACTTTCTTGCGGTGTGGATAATCAACACAAACCTATATCAGACTGACCATTTAAGACTAGGTACCCTCAAGGTTAACGTTACGTTTTGACAGCAATGAAGGTCGACCCGTTCTATTATTCTCTGACGGGGTCTCGGGACTCCACAAAATTGTGTCAGGAATTTGTCGCTGTTATGGTCTGTTTGATTACCCACTTTTCGCGGAGCGTGCGCTCAAACTGGCCTTTCCAAATAAGGACGTCCCTTTTATTGACAAAGATATGCAGATATTCTTCCGTGTACGATTTATAGGTATTCCCATCAATGCGTATTTAATTCACCTTTTTGAAAACATTAAGATTTTAACACAAGTAATGGATCTATGCCGCGTTCACATAAACTCACAGCTCTGGTGAGTCTTCATTCATAATATTTAGTAAGCGAACGCCCCCTCCCTCCCCGTGATAACCCCGGGAAGTGAAGCAGTGCTTGTTTACTGTGGTAAACACGTTCCGTTTTGCAGGTACAACAGGACCCCGACACCAGTGCTTGGGGTGGAAGTCCTCTAAAATGGGCGCATAAGTATAAACTGTTGACAAAACCTGACTTTATCCCCATTTTGCGGTCATGATCAGCCATTGTACACAAGTATGTGGCCTTCACCCTTTGAACCCGAAAGAACGATTTCCGGTCCATGAACGTGATAAAACCTGACTTCATTCAGTAGATTGTTACTCGACGAATTTGTGTGGTAGACCACTCAAGATTTTCAACGTGCAGCCCCAAGGCTGCACGTTGAAAATATTGAATTGCCTTCCCTCTAATACCGAATATAGACTCTTCCAATTGGTGACAGGGACCTGGATTGGAAAATACCACCAGGACTCAAAGGATTAAACACTAATAAATAAATAGTAAACGAGCATGCCTAATAGTAATGGTAATGTAATCAATTCTTGCCTTGATTCAAAGAAATGAATGTTTATGGGTTTTTTTAGATTCAATGGTTCGCTTTTTCGATCAACTAAAATATTCCATTCGACTGAATCTAAAATAGGTGATGGTCTAATTAGGGTATAGACTGATTCTGGGGCATAACAGTATCAGATTCATTCAAGATTTAACTGGTGACTTGAAAGACAGATTCTCTGATTGATGGGTGCATTGGCTAGGAACAGATGTGAGGACAAAGATGGTGGAAGGTCACGGAAAATGAGGCTGTCTGTTTTTTTTCGTTTATTAAAAGTGACAAACGGAAACTTAGTTTTGTTTTTTAGTGATGTCATGGGTGTTTTCTAATTAATTATCTTCTTCTTAATTGGACCTTCCTGGTTCGTCTAGTAATTTTAAGGGAGATAACTTTATCGAATGTCCATTTTCTGGACGATATAAGTCATGGATGGTAAGATATATGTTAGATAATTCCCTCTATCTTATGCCGTAATACATAATAAAATGCCAGTTCTGTGTATAGGTCTGACAAAATGGCCAGACCATTAATATATAGAGGATATGGAATGAGTGTTTTTCTCATATAATATTTATGAAACGAGTCTAAGAATTTTCCGTTTTAGCGAGCCTCTGGCGAGCCCAAACGGAAAATTCGGACGTGTTTCATAAATATTATATGAGAAAACACTCATTTCATATTCTATTTATCATATGATACACACACGCACAAATTAGCCACTTAGTATGACTTTTGAGTTGCAGACGGCACTTGGAAAAAACATCCTCGTATAACTAAAAATTTTCATTTTTTTCTTCCAAAACATAGGCTATGACTCCTCATTGGAACGAGCTCGTCGAGCTCGTTCCAATGAGAGGTCGTAACCTATGTTTTGGAAGCAAAAAGTGAAAGTATAAAAAAATGAATGGCGTTTTTCTTGTAGGTAAAAAGATTAATACAATATAACCCACCCTAAATAGGACAGATAACGTAAATTCTCCCTACTGAAATTATGCAAATGTGACCCAGTTGTATTTTGTTTAGCCAATCAAATTGTGCAGTGTTGAACTTGACCAATGAAACTGACGGAACGCTTTATTTATCACTGATTAATATGAAAACAAAATATCAAATGTTTTAAAGTGAACAAAACGGACGAGTCATATGATAAAATACTTTATTGTCTTTCATTCCCGTACATGGGTATATGACAACTAACAATGTGAATATATGTACAACAATAAAAACAAACAGACAAAATACAATCATACAATAAAACTTATTTAAACTTTATTGGGAATATATGTACCCGGTCCTAGCAATATCTTGAGTCTTTTTTTTTTTTTTTTTTTTTTTTTTTTTTCTGTTGTTGACTTTTTGCAGTTGTCGGGGCATTCACGCGTTTTTGGAACGAATTATCGATTGACATACCGCGTAACTGTAGATGTTATGTCAGAATCAAAAGATCCGATTAACACCTTTGCTAGATCCTTGTGACTCATGCCATTAACGCCGGGTAGAATGGAGTTTATTTCCTGTAGGAGTGCTTCCCTGTCGCCAATGTGGAGAGAGCACTCAAACAAAAAATAGAACTCGTCCTCTACCTTATTATTGCAAAGCGAGCAAAATCTTTCTTCGTGTGGAATAGGCGGTCTGGTATGCCGACCAGTCTCAAACGCTAATCTATGCGTGCTCAAACGTAATAAATAATTGCCACTTTGATTTCACTGTTCGCGAGGTGACGTGCGATAAATTTAGACAAGTTCGCATTCAGGTCGACGTCACCAAAGGTCAGCTTGGATGTAGTTCCACTGCAGGTGTAAACTTTGACTACTGAAATCCCATTGCTGGCGTGTTCACCACAGTTGGTGTATGAAACAAAAATTTATTTCATAGGCTTTTCATATATAGTAGAATAGGTAATCATGGTATAAATCAACAGGATCAATATAGTAAGTGTAAGGGTTATCAAGGTCTTAATGAATGAAGGGGTTAAAAGGGTCCGCGTTTCCATAAACAGTTAATAGCAATTACAGCTACCGAAAAGTCTTAGCTTGAAAACTTTCACTATCTGGTGTTTTCAATAGAAAACACAAAGAATAATTATGTAATTGCTACAAGAGAGTCGATTCGAAAGCGTGAGGGATTCTTGTAAGACGCCGCATTTACAATAGTTTAAGATGAATGTCACTTCAGAGAAATAAGCGTGTCTGAAGCTTTTGAAAAATTTCATGAAATATGAGAATGAGAATAACCTTGGTAACCCATTGGGTGAATTATTGTTTTGAGCTTTGACGTCATAAATTGATTTGATGTGTTCTGTCAAAATATTTTTGTTTGTCTGTCCGCTTATGTACTGTGTAAAATAATATTTTACGTCAAGTATCCCTGGCTAATTTTGGCATTATTTGAGAGATGAATACGGTTCACGTTTATTTCCTTTTTTTGTTTTTTTGTTTTCTCACCTCAGTTTATCATCGACTGAGGAAAATAATAGCAACAACAAACAGCGCAAAAATTCGTTGTATAAAACTAGCATGATTGAGCCATGGGCTACTTTTAGGCCACAATTCTGTCATATTCTAGCCACTGTATTTTGGCTTCAACTGGTGGTGAGAAATACTCGTATAAGCAGTGGCGTAGCCAGCCCAAAGCAAGTGGAGTGGACAAACCCGCACAGCCTGGCTTAGAGACGTTTTAATTGGGAGGGAGGGGGTGAGCCCCCTTTGAATTTGTAACTAGTGGAGGAGGGGCGGGGCGGTGTGTGCAGTAAAAGCTTTCCAGGCTTTCACATTTTATAATTTTGCGTCCCTAAAATTTGAGCTAGGTAACAATAATCATGGTGTCCACCAGAGGTAAATAAGTCGTCCCCTGAGTTCCAATGTGTACTATGTGCCTACCGGCACATAGAACACATTGGAACTCAGGGGACGAAATGTGTCTGGTGTGGGGCGGCCAAGGGTCGTTGGTACCACGGACCGACCATGGTTCGACCCGTGGTTGAAAATTTTGAATTCCACGGTTCAAAACCCCCCATCTCCTTGCATCTGAGCGGATATTTTAAGGTGTTTCATGTATTGATGACTGTCTTCTTGTTCACCGCATCAGATATTAGGACAAGCAATCTACAAATCTACAACCTTACCCCCATGGACCTAATCCCCCCCCCCCCCCCTACGATTTTTATGCCAGTTTTGGACATAGTTCCAGGGCCAATTTTGAGGGAAAGTGAGGGGGACGCGTCCCCTCCCCCCGTGGCCACATCACTGCGTATAAGCAATGCGCGTTTCTCTCCATGCTCCAATGACTCAAAACTACCATGGCAGTAAAAATATTTTAGTTCTATTTTCAAGGATAATCTCAAATAAATTGAATGTAGTGAAAAGAAATTAGAAGCTGAGACGCCAAAAAGTGATTAACCTCCACCTTTTTATGTTGGCATTGGTCTCAGAGGAGTTTAAGCTAACGAGAAAAGTGAATACTGAGTTATGTTGCATCTTGCACAATGCCGAAGCTAGGACGCTGACATGAACGGTTGGGGTGACGAACGTTTCCAGCAGGAGTGAACAACGGGGAATACTGCAACACATTGGTTATGATGATTGTGTGTGTCTTCCTTTAGTGGTGATGACTGCTCAAAACTGGGCATAAATATTGCTCTCTGGAGGTATTCTGAGCAGCATCTATTTGTGTCTACAGTGGGAATCCCTGGTGGTGGAGCAGAGTTTGTTTACTGTGGTAAACAAGTTCTGTTTACTGGTAAAATAGGACGCGGAACTTACGCCTAGGGTTGAAGTTCTTTGAAGTGGGCAGCATGGGTAGAAATAATAGGCTAACCTTGACTTTATACCTATTTTGCGGTCATGATATAGCTTTAGATGCTGAAGGTGACATTAAACACCAATAAATAAATAAATTAATAATCTGTTTGTCTGAATGTTGTAATGTACTTCGAAAAATTCTCGTGACGTCGTGCAATACAGGGTACCCATGCTTCTAAAATATGTTGAAGGAAAATTTATGTTGCATTGTTCCGTTGTGGATAATTTCAAGCCTTGATATCATTTCGCGGGAAGCTCTCGACGAGAGCTTCCCTAGAAATGATGTCAATGCTTGGATTTACAGGGGTGGGATGAAAATCTGCTTGGACTATTCCTGAAACTTTTCTTCAGGTGGAGCCGTATGCATAAACGTTGCATTATATAAAAAAAACTTCTTTTATCTGGTGACAATTTTTCGACGCACGGCTTTTTAAAGGCGAGTCCATTCAGGCTCGCCCCAACTAACGTTCGACCCATCCAATCACTAAGATACGTTTTCGTGTGATGTTTATACCGTAAAAAACTCTTCGCCATTTATTCTTGGTTTGTTGTGTGGGAGAATATTGACAGTCGCGGTTTATGTTTTAGTCTTTACAAATGCATTCCATTCATCCCAATTATCCTGAAGGAAAAATCGCGAAGAAAGCCAAATATTTAACGTGTGGAAGTAGATGTCCCCAAAAACAGCTGTCTGTTTTGTGTCTAGCATTCGGGCAAAGAGGATCGTATTCAGGAAATTAATTTGTGTTTCTTCTCTTTGTGTTGAAGTTTAATTCCACTTTTAATTGATTGTATGATCGAAGATGTCTTTTCAATCTCCCCCGTCTTCTAAATATCAATTCTCGGCCTATCAAGAGAGAATCCATCATTTTAAGAAAGATATTCCAAGCTGTAATAGGCTTTCAGCACGACTGAGCCGCGTTTCTTGTGTACAACTCTGTTCGGACTTCATGATCATGTAAGCATTCTGGAAACGTTACATCAAAAGAGAAAAGTGTCTTGGCTTTTTATTGTCTGTTAACGAAACGTTAGAATAATTGATTAACGCTGCGTTGACATTTTATGTCCGTTGAAGGTATAGCTAGAGTTTTTTGGGGTGATTTTTTCTTCTTGAAGCACTTCATCATACAATTTGTTTCAATACATCTGTGTTTAGTGGCTACGGGGCTTTTCATTGGCAAGACGGTCTCATTGATCGCCATGTTCTGATAACGACCACCTTGTTTCGTCAACAATCACGTAACTATCTTTGAAATATCGCTTATTACGGATTTAGTCACGAAGAAGACGCGTTTAGTTTGAGGAGTTCACTTGTCTCTGTGGAAAGAGATGCATCAATACATGAATACAAAGTGATAACGTGACACAAGTTCTAGTTATACCCCTGCAAACAAAGTTGAGGGGGGGGGGAGGGTCCGTCCGTCCGTCCGTCTGTCCGTCCGTCTGTCCATCCTTATAAGCGCAACACCTCCTAAACCGTTTGATGAATTTTCATGAAACTTTACACAATGGAAGAACTCCATATGAAGATGTGCATGAAGCAATATAATTCCGTTCCGACATTTCCAAGGGGAGATAATCTAACTTATACCGTCTGTCCATCCTTGTAAGCGCAACTCCTCCTAAACCGTTTGAAGAATTTTCATGAAACTTTACACAATGGAAGAACTCCATATGAAGATGTGCATGAAGCAATATATTTCCGTTCCGACATTTCCAAGGGGAGATAATCTAACTTATACATTTCAATTGCTACATCATATGGTTGTGTCCTCGTAAGCGCAACGGCCCGGGGTGGGGGGGGGGGGGGGGGGGTATCACTTTGTGAGCTTGCGCAGAATGCCTCTAGTTTATAATTGCGCAGTGAGTGCATCATTGCGTCATCTGCAATGCTAAAGCATTGCAGCTGACGCAGTGATGCACTCGGGGGGGGGGGGGGCGATTTATTATGCCCCCGATTTAAAAAGTCAAAGGGGTGTTTAGTGGAGAAATCCGTCTGTCTGTTCGTCCGTCCGTACCAACATTTTCCTCAGCTGTTACTCCGATTTGAATGATATTTGATATTGTGATAGAGCATAATGGGGAACGATACCCGTGTAACGTGAGTTTCTTCCGCACATTTTCCTAGAGTTATGGCCCTTCTTCACTCTTTCGACTTAGACAATTTATTTTCTCTTGTATTTCATCCACTACTACCCCGATTTGAATGATATGTGATGTTGTGATAGAGAATCGTGGGAGAACGATACCCGTACAGCGTGAGTTTCTTCCTCACATTGTTTCAAGAGTTATGGCCCCTTTTCACTCTTTCGACTTAGAAAAGTTTTTTTTGCGGTCGGGGGCATTAGCAGCGCTTTGCCATGCAGGCCTCTTGTTTCACACGGATTGGAGAACAAATTCTTCAACAACTGGTAGAGTGAGACATTAATTTTAGTTGCTATATTTGGTAGCCACACTCCAATAAACTGTAACAAGGTAAATCCACAAAACAAAAAAATGTGCCTCGCCTTCTGATTGAAAGAGAGCTGGCGTGATTTTTTCTATGTTTTCAAAACATCGCAGCCTATATCCTAAAAAGAATACCTACTGTTTTTCAGTCATATCATAAAATATCATAATTATCCTATTCTTGACTCCAAAAAAATTAAAGTTTCTGAATCTATGGATATTCAGACAATCAAGAAAACATAGTCCGATACCTACTCAAAACAGGAGGTCTATATATTAACCCTTTACCTAACATGAAAAGAAAACGACACTTACAAAAAAAATTCTTGAATAACTAATTTTTAACAAAACATTTTGTCTCAAAAACATAGGTTATGACTCCTCATTGGAACGGGCTCGACGAGCTCGTTCCAACGAGGGGTCATAACCTATGTTTTTGAGACAAAAAATGAGAAAATAATGGAAATTAATTGGCGATTTTTGAGAATAGCACTGGCCTGTTTTGGCCGTTACGTTGGATAAAGGGTTGACCCCCTTCTGTTGCCCAATGACGCTGATTATGTTGAGCACTCCCTGTGGATGTACCGTCGCGGACATGTTTATTCTCACTACTATCTGGGAATCTTCAGTCTGCACGAAACGTGTCTCCCTCTACGATGGAAACCCCTGTCTTTCGATACGCTGAAGCTTCGCACGCTAGTGTAATGTTGCTAGCAAGCGCTCCTTATGTTTGGTTTCATCGGGATCTTCCCGAACGAGGATCGATCCCGGAGACTCGGACACAAGAGGACTGGCGGGTTTATGTGCTCAATCCCTAATCTCTCGAACGTTTAGGTTCCGCTCCAAAGTTTTCCAGGCATTTCCAAATATGACATGCCATACACTCTCTTCAAATGCAAATATTCTCTAGCTTAGTTATCTAACTCATAACATGAATTACATTTCCCAAATCCACAAAAAACATATAACACTATCTGACTAAGTAGAAATCAACAATCTGAATGTGGGTGGAATAATTTATTGTCAAAGGCCAGACTTCAACCTGAAAAATTGCATGAAAAAATGCCGAAACCAGTCATTTTCAGCCACATAGCAGCCTCAAAAGCAGAATTTTCCCACCAACCTCACCTACCCACCCCTGGAACAGAGCATCCCCTGTTTCTAAAATGCAAAAAAAACTTTATATGTTTGCGTCTCATTTTTTAGTTACCTGTCTGGTAACAAACCCGTGTAAAAATTACATTTTAAAAAATAGCCAATTTTTCGAAGCCACTGTTTCCCATAATTCATCTGGTAATTTACCCCTATGTGTCAGACTCCAACTTTGGGACCAAAACTTCAAATTCTCTTGTCCAACAAAAAGCCTAATGTAATCATATATCTGATACTAAAAATATATCTCTATTTTACATGGCCTTAGTTTCAAAATATGCCCCATGTTTAGAATTTCACACTGTGCAAAAGTGCGAAACTGTGGAGCGGAACCTTAAGATTATCTGTGGAAACAGGTTTACCGGCTGTGTGAGGGTGGGATTTTACTATCAATATCATATTTTCGTTGCAGATTGCGGCCCAGATTGTAGCATTACCGCCCTGCTTGTAAAACATTGGGCGTATTCTGTTTGATTAGAAATGTAACTTTTATTGAGTTCAACGTTTGTTAACAAAGACAATAACTGATAGGTACAAAGTAGCCGAAGTAGATGATGTGTTATAATCGTGCATAAAGTGGTGATATCATCCAAAGTGCAATAAACTTGCCAACAGTCTAGTTTTTTGCATACACATTTAACTAGTTTTAATGAAAATTGTAGGAAATTCACTTGTAATTTTATATCCACGAAACTTTACGTTAAGTAATAATTCTCGCGCTAAGTGGCTTCAAAGCGGTGGTATCCTGTATTGATGCCAAGTGTTATATTTCGTACTGGTAACAAAACTTATTATTGCATTCTTAGTAGAGCTGTAGGTTTTTAAATTTCTTGTTCGGTTTCGGTTTTGGTTTTTCAGGTGGAGTAAAACCTCGGTTCGGTTCGGTTTTCTGTTTGTTCATGAGGCCAAGTAAAATTCAATAAAACTCATTCTTATGTCCGGAGTCATAATTGAATGGCAGTGAAATTGAGTGAAACTCAATGAGTGCCCGAAATAAGCTATAATACATGAAGAATCAGGAAGGCCAATATAATAATTACCTAAATATACAGAACTTTTATTGTGCTTGGCCATTTTTCGAGGTCTGACACCTACAGGCAACTTGAGGAAAGCTGCAAACACAACTAAACTGAAATGTCGGAAATTCACAGAATGTAGCCTTTCCTGAGTAGTGAGAGTACCCAGACACTGCCATTGGCAGTGTCTGGGTACTCTCACTACTCGGGGAAGGCTACATTCTGTGAATTTCCGCAGCAAGAGAGTACTTATTAAAAAACGAAAAACCTTAGATTACGGGATGTCGACGGTTTCGGTTTCAGTTCTAAAAAAAAACTAAAAACCTCGGTTCGGTTTCGGTTAACCTACAGCTCTAATTCTTAGTCTCCCGTATGAAACCCGGGAAATGAAGCACTTTTCATGGTAAACACACTCTATTTACTTGTAAAATAGGACCCTGTCACCAATGCTTGGGACTGAAGTCCTCACAAATGGGCAACATGGGTATAAACGATTGAGTAAACTTGACTTTATTTCCATATTACATTCATGATTGGCCATTGTGCAGATATATGTGACCTTAAACATCAATAAATTAATTGATTAATATTGATTTCTTAGCCAATATTGGAGGGTGGAATCTTGGAAATGTCTTTGTGTTCATTATTTTACAAATTATACTGCAACTCACACTTTTATCATATATGGGGGCCTATATAATAATAATAATAATAATAATAATAATAATAATAATAATAATAATAAATACAGTTTAGAACCATGACTCCACGCAATGTGCTCTCAGGCTTTACAAAATTAAAAATAAATAAAGTCAGCTCTGTGTTAATCATAAATTTAGAAGGATATTTTATGTATAGGTTTTACCGAATAAGTTCGTCTTAAAGTTAGTTTTGAAGGATTGATATGTTTGTGGTGATTTCAAGTGATCAGGCAGATTGTTCCAGAGAAAAGGTCCGGCAACGGAGAAGGCCCGATTTCCAGCAGTCACAAGGGTACTGGTCTTGTGACAAAGATTATTTGTGAAGGAGGATCTCAGAGGTCGTGTGGGAACTTATCGTTGAAGTAGTTTGCTGAGATATGTAGGGGCCAAACCATTTAGACATATATATATATCGTCCAGTGGGGGCAACAAGGCGCCATCTGCAATGCTAAATGCTAAGATATTTGCGCCCAAATTATGCGGAGTTTCAAACTTTTTCCAAAGTTTTGCAGTGTTTCAGCAATATATAGTTTGGTCAGGTTTCTCTGATGTTTGTAATAAGCTTAGAGCTTACCTTCGAAGCAAACAATGCAACAGATAAATAATTGTTTAAAAAAAACCCCACAGAGTTCGCCATAGAAAAGCAATCGGCATCGGAAGTGTCGTATACGACACTGTCGACGCCGATTGCTTTTCTTTGACAAATTCTATATGATCATGCACTTAAAGCTGGAGATCTATTATATTCATGTTTGTGGCATTTCATGTGAAATGTTATGCGTAATTTACATTCAAATAGGACTTTGGCTCGACACTGGGAAACTAAGAAGCCTTTTCTAGTAAACTTACGTCAAGAGGTTGTGGGAACCAGTGATAATTATGAAGACCTATAACAAGGGGTTGTAAATTATCATCTTAAGGGGGGATCTGAAACCTAAAACAGCCGCAAAGAAGAAGAAAATACCGGCGCTTTTTCTCCAACCATGCAGGCCACAATACGACTGATCCATATTTGCCGCTGTGCCCAAATTAGCCTGATCTGGGTTCACAATTTATTACTTCTAAAAAATCTGTCGATTTATAAAATGATGCAACAAAGAGAATTTATGAGTCCTCTTCAATTTCTTGACAAGTTTCTGAACAGTCTCTGAATTCTCTCTGTATACACTTCACATGAACCACTGAGTGCAATAGTGCCTCTTGAAATATGCGCTGAGCCAATCACGTTGACGAAAGTGTAACTGAAACATATGGAACCATTCGTTAAAGATATCCCATGCATTATCACACCTGCTTACTGGAGTTTTGATAGGTTTTAACAAAAGGTGCGTGAATTACATCTGGTGCGCTTTCTGCAATCTCAAATATTGTGTTAATCTGATAAGACTCGGTTTCGATTTCAGTGCAGGTATACTTCCAGACAGAGGCATTAAGATATTCACCTGATATGCGTTTCTCCATTATTGAGCTGTCTGTATTCAAGTACGCGTTTGGCATCGTTCTTCTGTGTAAAACTACTGTTAAAATATGATAAACGTTGTGGCCACTACAGCTGCTGGTACTTCGGCCGTAAATTTTTATGTGACGACTGTCACTGCGTAAATTTAAATTTCAATGAGGCGAAACTAATAGAGGAGTGCTCATGGACAGTGGAGCAAACATTTTTGCAAAACGAACGCATTTAAAAGGCGAATTCATCATTCCGCCATCTTGTAACATCCGGGATGCCATTTGCCCGTATGAACCAGCATTGTTTATAAACATCGCACACACGTGTTCTAGACGACTGATTGATGTTGATAGATACATCGTTCGTTCCATTTTTAATTGAAATTCGAGCGTGTACCTACCTTTCGTTCATCGAATATAATATTTTTTAACCCTAAAGGTGGACAAAAGATGTGTCAGCATGCGTGTGTCCATTGTTTATAAATTGAGTTGAATTACACGGGCAAATTGTATCCCGGATATTAAGATGGCGGAATGCTAAACTTGTCTACTCTTTTTCGCTTTGCAAACAGGCATCGCCCATTACGAAAGGTGGTTTGTTTTAGAAGAGTCAATTGTTAAGACGAACTGATATCTTTAACTTGCTGTTATACAGTACGTGGGGAGTGTGCTATCACTAAATCACCCTCAAGGTGGAGATTCCACCACCCAAGCAATAATTGCAAATTTGTTGCAAAGCATAACAAGCACAGGCAAAGTTTCAACCAATGGACCTCCGGGTAAAACCCGGAGGTTCATTGGCTGAAACAGTGCTTGTGTTTTTTGTCCAAATGTATAAAATTTGAAAGTTATAGTTTGGGTGATATCTTCACTCTGTGGGTGATTTAGTTACAACCCTCTCTCCACGTACTGTAAATACGCCCGAAAGTTAAATATTTTAAAGTCGTCTGTTCTTATCTCCAGGAGAACTGAACAGCCTTCATTGTAATACAGAGAAATCAATTTCAGTTCCTCGGTTTTTAACCGGTTGCGCCCTACATCATTTTGGTGGTCTCAATTTATTCATCAAAATTCGACACTGTTCAATAATTTGCGATAAAACAAATATACTGTTCAAAAAAAGTTACGCCCCCCCCCCCCCCCCCCCCCACCACCATCCCTATAATACCTGTGGGTATACTAATATCTCTTCTTGTGATGTTCCCCATTCCTCTATCGGAGAGGGCATAGACCCACAAAACTGGTGAACATTTGCTGGCTGGCTGTTGACCACTTCACCACAGTGCAAAAAGCCCGGACTGCAACCCGATAGAACATGTGTGGGATATACACAGCAGGAGAGTGGTTAGAAGGCAGGCGCCACCTGGTGACATCGACAGTCTGCGTCGTGCGCTTGTTGAGGAATGGGACAACATCACATTGAGAGAAATTCGGAAGGTCATCGACAGCAAGCCACGCCGATTAAGATTTGTTAGAGATGCTCGAGGCGGTTCCATTAGATACTGAACAGCGTGACGTTTTTGGACGTTGTGATGACGTCCGTGGTGCCTAATATTCATTTAACCCTTTACCCAACGAATCGCCCGCATCCGCCCGCGTAATATGCAAATTCAGTAGTTGAAAAAATATTATTTTTCAAAAAAATTTCAACAAAACCATATCATGTGACCCCTCGTTGGAACGAGCTCGTCGAGCTCGTTCCAACGAGGGGTCACATGATATGGTTTTGTTTAAATTTTTTGAAAAATTTCAAAAAATTGTATTTAAAATAATAAATTTTGATATCGTCTGCGTTGGGAAAAGGGTTAATAAAGCAAATTCTCCAGAAACCCTTGTTTCACTAATAAGGCATATTCCCTTTATTAAAAATAGCAGGTTTTCTCTCATGAGAATTTATCTATTTACTGTATGCCCACTGGCATTATAGGGGAAGGAGGCTTAACTTTTTTTTGGACAGGTATATATATATAAACAAAAGATTATTTGTGTTTGACTGAAGTGGCCCTGAAAAGGCTCGTTTGTTTGAAACTCGGCAACAATGCAACCAGTCCAGACCCAAACTAAAACACCTTCAGAAGAGGATAGAGAAGACCAATGAGGGGTTCCACTACCTTTCAGGGCGAAACGACACCCTGTCTTGGGTTCACTCATTGGTCAGGAAGATCAAACGAGAAGCCACCAGCCCCCCGCGGCGAGCAGACTACGAGCAACAGAAGACCCACATCTATCCACTTATGGGATGCACGTCGCATCCCCCAAGTGCAGAATCTTTTCGGTGAGTTTGACTGAATATGAAACATGAGCAAGGAAGACGTTGGCTTTTGCTCTGGTACACTCATTATTTTCAAAGCCCTGATAGTGTCTTCTAGCAATCGACCAGTCAACAAAAACCTGTCAGCGTTGCCAAAATTAGTTTTACCATGTAAACCCCTGGTGCATAAATTTACGTAATCAAAAAGTAAGCCTACTGCGAGCTAGCAACCCAATCAGTATCAAATCACGGAGGTGAATCTGTAATAATTTAGTACTACAGTACTAGAGGATAGCAGGATTCAATTATTACAATCCTCCCTACAAACACAAAATAGACTCGTCCATTTCCCTGTCAACGCTAGTGCATAAGACTATACCACACAGGAGAGTCATGTTTGAAAGGGTTAAAACTTTAGGTGCTTCGTAACATTTTTCCATAGAAGTTCTGGCAGCTGGTTGCCAGTCTTTTTGACTGGTAGAGTGCTGGAAGTCCATATTTGGGCTTTATTCTGAAGCGCAGGCGCTGCAACTTAATGGCTTCATATTCTATGGATGTGCTTCATATAATTTTTGAATGGAAATTATTCAGTCTGTAAGGATTTGCCTTGTTACAATTTATGGGAGAGTGCCACTAGGCACTCTCCCATAAATTGTAACAAAGCAAAGACACGTGAACACATTGTGAGAATTCTCTCATTTAATTTTTATCGCTGTTGTTCTTTGTTCTGTGCATTGGTGTAGCAGTCGGTAATATATTTCCAATATGACATTAACTGACACCATATATACCATATTAGGCCACCAACAAACTGTGTAACTAATAATATTGGCACTACAGAAGCCATCAAAAATTGTTTAATTGTTTTGAAATGTAATTTTTCCAACTCCAAGACTTGCTGGAAGCACTTGTGATGAAAATAGCTGTTTCATCACCAAATTGTCACAGTTTGAATATCTTAAAAATTTATTTTTTCAACTTTCCAAGGGGAAAATTTGTTTTGCAAAGAAGGAGGTAATTTTCATTCAATTTAGAAGCCTTTTTTGGGCCACAGTGGAGCCCACTTAATTGGATATCTCTTAAATGAATAACCCTGTTAATTGAATATAATTTCTCAATACAAAACCATTTACCTTATCTCCAGTACAAATTTGACCTGTTAACTGGTAGAGTGCTGAAAGCCCATATTTGGACTCTATTCTGAAGTGTGGGTACTGCAACTTGAAGGCTTCATATTCAAGGGCTATGCTTCATATTACCTTAGAAGTGACGATTTGCCTTGTTTCAATTTATGGAAGAGTGCCCAAAGGCACTCTCCCATAAATTGTAACAAGGCAAAGAGACGTGGACAAATTTGGATGACCAAAAATAACTTAGCACTCCACCAGTTAACATATCTTTAACGGTAACTATTTACAGTGCATAAATGAAATTGTGTGTATCTTATCTTCGTTCTCATGCAAGAAATGAAAAGTTGTTGTTCCGTGGTGATAAATCGTAAAAAAGCACTATAATGTAACGTAGATCTCTAAGATTTCCTTGATAGTAATCGCTTATTCAAAACATTGTATAGAAAAGCTGTTTTGAGTATTCAAGGATGCTTTTGTCATTGTATCTGGACTCAGAGTTATGATGCAAGCAGCTCAATTAGCCGTCTTCATCGTTTAAACTAACACGTTTTAATTTGTTTGTGGCAATCATCTCTTTATATTTTTCCCACGAGTGGATATCAAATTTTTAGTTGAGTAGTTCATAAAACAAGGCTGTCGAGAATAGATATACTTGGAGAGTGGAAGGGATGGGCAATATACCGAAAAACCGAACCGATACCGATACTAAAAACCGAATCGAACCAAACCAGTCATTCAATATCGAAATATTCTATTTTCAAATTTTCCTAAATTCGCTGTAAATATGGCCGTGTCGAGGCTCGATGACAGTTGAAGTGTTATTTTCATGAAAAAAGGGACTTATTTTCTTTTCAGTTTTGTTTCCTCTTAAGGGCCTGGACTAGACTATAGACTGTATATGTCCAGTTGCTTTGCAGTGATGTCTAGTCAAGTCTTGGCTGCCTGCTAAGGCAGCCAAGACTTGGCTAGAAATCACTGCCCAAGTGATTTGTATATTGTCAAATCTGCCCAGGTGATTTGTATATTGCCCCTGATGATGGCATGTTTTGGGCATATGCTCCGAGGTCGCAAAAGCCTGAAATATGCCTTTAACGGCTAAGTTGCCACAAAGTCACAAATTACTGTAGATATGTGGGGCGCGGTAACCGGTTCTCGTCAGATCACCGAAGTTAAGCAACGTCGAGCGCGGTTAGTAGTTGGATGGGTGACCATTTCAGCGACTGATTCGTGCTCCCGCGTTGTGTCCTTGGGCAAGGCACTTAATCCCGATTGCCCATATGGGGTCACGATGACGCTGTGTACTAAGGCGTACTGCACGTCGATGGTGCGCATGTCTCTAACCAATCTAACCCTGCCTGTGCCGAGATGCAGAGTTCAGAGTTACGACGTTGAAGAGCTGACAGCTGCTCGTCGTTGCTCGGTGGTTCTCTCCAGGTACTCCGGCTTCCTCCACCCATAAAACTGTCACCGTCATGATATGACCCTGGCTGTTAATGTGTCGTTAAACCATAATAAAAAAAATACTGTAGATATGATTTGTGTTGGCAAAATACTCCCCATCTTGAGATCACTGGCAGTGACATTTGTGGCTCTGTGGAAGAATGATGCAAGAACAACTTACTCTGGATTTTCATAGTGTGAATTGCCCTTTGGTACTATCAGCACATCTGAGTCAAGCCAGAAACCGAATCCGAAGCGATACCGCGGTATACCTCCTAAAAATACCGAAACCGTTACCGAACTCAAAATTCCAATACCGCCCATCCCAAGAGAGTGATAGCTAAGGGCGGTTTTGTGTCTCTCCTGAACTGCTGGGATCGATCCTCACCCAAGAAAGATTTCAAGGTGTCCCAACTCTCTCTGGCAGCATGGAGTGTGGGGATTTTGCTGCCGCAGCTCCTGTCCTTTCGATAGGAACATAAAATGGATAAGGAACATAAAATGGAGAGAGGCACACTGCAAGCTTAATATCCATATTCAGTTTTCGAGAATAGATGGATGCACTTTCTGCTATGAAGGTCCTACCACAAAATATGCGTCATGCAGAGTAGAAGTGTTAATATAAACTGTAAACCCTGTTCGCTAATTCTTGTAAAATTATTAAGTCCGAGGCACACGTTTTTTTGTGGATTTCGCGCTTCTTGCCTTTTTTTTTGCCCCACAGTGAACTTGGAGTATGTGACTTCCCCGGAAGCGCGGTGGCTCAGCGGTTATGGCATTGGACTTCAAACCGAGAGGCCCACAGTTCGATCCTCGCCAGGGGATAACTGCGTTATGTCCTTGGGCAAGGCACTTAATCCCGATTGCCCACGTGGGGGCGCGGTGGCGCTGTGAACTAAAGCGTACTGCACGTCAATAGTGCACCAGTCTTCAACCAATGCCAACCCTGCTTGTGTGGAGTTAGAACGTTGAGTAGTCGTTAGTCGGTGCTTCTCTCCTGGTACTCCTGCTTCCTCCATCCGTAAAACTGTTCGATACGAAGTGACCCTAATGTCAAAAGTGTCGTTAAACTCAAAATAAATAAATAAATAAATAAATAAATAAATAAATAAATGTGACTTCCCCACATGTAGATACCTTCCGGTAGACCCAGGTGATTCATGTTTCAGAATGTGCCAAAATTATATTCGAAAATGACTCGTAAGTAATATTAGTTCTCCGAGACCAGGAAATATTTTTCGTGAATTTGTATGGCTTTAATTCTACGTACCTTACGCGTGGTGCATATATAACTAACTACAATCTCACATTAACTGATAAATGGTTGTTGACGATCGATGAAAATTTGCAGTTTCCGTAAAAAAACCCCAAACAGTTGGAATTCTCTTATTTTCTCAAATTATAAATATAGTCTTTCCGAAATAGGACATTCAAAGTTCTTCTTTTCAGATGACGTTTTCTCAAAATTTACGAATGTCAAACAGCATATTAAGAAAACTCGTGAATCTTTTCTGTTTTGATCTACTGTTTTATTAACAAGGCAGGCCCGTACGTTCTAGAACATTGTTTGTTAACCCTTTACCCAACGAATCGGCAGGGAACGCGGTGGCTCAGTTGGTAGAGGTGCAGGCTGCAAGCCGAGAGGTCCTCGGTTCGAATCCCACCTGTCCTTGGGCGAGAAACATCACCCCCATTGCCCGCGTGGGGGTACGGTGACGTTGTGTACTGAGGCGTACTGCACGTCGATGGTGCAATTGCCTTCAACCAAATCTAACCCTGCTTGTGTGGAGTTCGTATGTTGGGGAGCTGACAGAGCTCGATGAGCTCGTCCCAAAGAGGGGTCATAACCTATGTTTCCGAGACAAAAAATGAAAAAAATAATGAAAATTAATTGGTGATTTTTGTGAATAGCGCTGGCCGGTTTTTGCCGTTACGTTGGGTAAAGAGTTAACGTTGTTTCACGAACTGTGCAATTCTACTGGGAGTTACATGTTAGCGCTAATAAAACTTCTATTCTGCAAATCAGTTACATGAAAATCTCCATAATCTCTTTCACAGAAATTCAAAGTGCATTATGGTAGGAAAATTATTCCGCACATCCCCATTGGGTTTGCCTCCTGTATCTCGTAAATAAACATGTTGCAGTAAAGCAGTCTCCCCCATTCATCATATCGCATAAACTTCTACAATGAAGGGAAGATGAGTTGTGCGGTTTCGAGTACCGTAGAAGTTTTATGGCACCGCTGGCATCTTTGGCATTTTAACGTTCTTTCTCATGTAAACTATTTCTCAAATAATGGAATGCGCAAGTGTAAGTACGCGCGTAGTCAGCACACGCATGCTGTAGAAAAACATGTCTGCAACTAGTCGTATGATATATTCTGGGTGAGTCGGTGTAATTCCAGAATCGGGCAAAGCGATATTCCCGATATGTTTTTGTATTTGAGATGTAACAGTCACAGCCGTTTCCCACTTCCATGCTGCTGACAACCAGGGACCGACCAAGTAAGTAGCCAGTGTGAATTTGACTCCTATTTGGCTCCTGGCTCCTGAATTTAAACGACACATTAACAGCCAGGGTCACATCATTTCGGTGACACTTTTACGGGTGGGTGAAGCCGACATACCCGTAGAGAACCACCGAGCAACAACGAGCAGCTGTCAGCTCTCCAACATCGTAACTCTGAACTCTGCACAGCAACACAGGCAGGGTTAGACTGGTTGAAGACATGCGTACCATCGACGTACAGTACGCCTTAGTACACGGCGTCAACGTGCCCCCACGCGGGTAATGGAGATGAAGTGTCTTGCCCAAGGACACAATGCGGCAGCCGCACGCAGGAGGGATTCGAACCGAGGACCTCTCGGCTTGCAGCCTGGCACCTCTACCTACTGAGCCACCGCGCTCCCATTAAATTATTAAAGTTAAATTTTAAATGTATGAGTTACTATAAGGAGCTATTGATAGCATGTTGCCGTTTGGTTCTGTGTAATCGGAGGGAATGGGCTAATCCCCCCCCCCCCCCCCCGGGTGGGGTGTTGATGAATATGGTGTGGGGTTTTGAGTGGTGTGAATGTTTAGAGTCACACCATTATCCACTTCTCCACGTGTTGCCATTCCTTTTAGCTCTCCCAACTGCGACTATGAGAGATGGGGAATCAAAATTAACTCTTAACCCAAGGAGTCTTTTCAAAGTATTTTTCAGCAAATATTGTCATGGCTGCTATACAGCAGCCATGACTAGATTTGATGAAACATTCTTGAAAATTTGGCACAAAAAATCAATGGTCAAGAAGTTGATCGAATTTACAGAGGAAATTTTGGTTAAATGTGTCCATTTTTTTTATTTTAAAGGCAAGGGATTTCGTATCGTGGGCAGGAACATCTGCCAGACGCGATTAAGGAGTCAATCATAACCATTCCACTAAGTGCTGACTGCTGAGGCATTCTGGCAAGAGTGCCAATCAATTTGTATAAGAAACTAAAAAAAACTTGAAGAATTTCCCGAAATCCTCACTTATACTTCATGTGCCCTATCCCCATGAAAGGAAGAGAGCTAGAGGAGTGGTACCATCAGCTGGTACCATGGCTATTTTTCACGAGGAAGAAACGTCGTTGACAAAATAGTCTTCCAAATTTTATCTTTTTAATTAAAGCATCCAAAAGATACCTTATAACCTCTCTCGTTGAGATTGTTCTGTTTTCAGATCATTGGCAATATTTTCAATCAACAAATGAAAATGTTTAGGTATTCAGCAAAGAATATGTAAGTATCGTTGTCAAGTCAGCCCAGGTAACAGTTGTGCTATTTGCTTGGCATATCTGGCCTGTTTGGTAAGAAAAGTGTCATCTTGATCACCATCCGTTGTGCGAGAATAACAAAACTACGGATGATTGATTCAAAAAACCTTGCAGTGCAACCGGTATGAGTTGAAAACCCAAAATACTCACTAGATCTATTGCCTATACTTGTGCAGCGAGTTAACGATTTCATCTTCCCGGGGGACACTCATGATGTGATTTCCTTTCGTTGTTGCCAGAGAATTAAAAATCCGAAATCTAGTGTTCAAGTAGTACCCCGACAGTTGGCAACCATTTTGATTTTGTCTGCCATTTAAAGACTTCTGTCTTTTAAAGAAACACGACGATTGACAACAGCAACTGCATTATTTATCCCCATTATCTTAAAGGAGACATTTCTCGGCTTTTTATCAAATGCAAATTAGGAAACCAAAAGTTAATCTCGTTAAAATCGATTCATTTTCTTCCGACACCGTTCTCTGTTAAGGGCGACAGGAATGGGAACACAATTACAGAAGAAATAGAGTATCAGTTGAGTGGGTGTTGTTAAACCCTTTTAACTCTAGTGGTATCTTCCATTCCGGTTCAATAGAAGCAATTAGAAGAGTCCATATTCATTATTTGGGATAGACCAATCAATATTTCCAACGTGCAGCCGTAGGGCTGCTCGTTGAAAATATTAATTGGTCTACCCCACAGATTTACTGAACAGCCATCCTATTTAATTACGTTATGACGTGTCATGTTCCTGGTCTGAAAAGTGGCCGCTAGGGTGCAAGGGTTAAAACTGCTCTTCCAAATATTTAGTGCTGCATCGCACCATGAGGTCCAAAAGTGAAGCCGCGGATGAGGGAGGGAGGGGGGGAGAGGTTGGATGTGGAGGTCTAGTCGCCACACTTTTCATAAAAACGTCACAATATATACATTCATACCTGGAATCTCTAAAACTGGTTAACCCTTTACCTAAAGTATCGATCAAAACCGCCAGCGCTGTCCTTAAAAATTGCCGTTCAATTTTCATCACTTGATATGCCCCGCGACGAATAGTCGGGGGACATATTGTTTTACTCCTATCCGTCCGTCCATCAGTCCGTCTGTCCGTCCGTCCGCAACTAGAGTACATTGTTTGTCCGGCTAACTCCTCTCACTGTTTTCAAGCTAGGACTTTTTCTTATTTCATAGGATGTTTGTACATATACCAGAGGTGTACATATTGTCAGGATTTTGATTTGCTTCAATACTTCACAAAATTACAGGTTGTTGAACTTAGTCAATTTTTTTTGTAGAATTTCACCTGTATGGTACGTGGTTTGTCCGGCTGAAGTACATGGTAGAATTTGCGTGGCATCATATGTGTCTTACACACACTGCACCTATACGAGTAACAAATCACTGTTTGCTCTTCAACCTACTGTGTCCGTGCGCTGTGCGAGGGCATTCTTCAGTCTAGTTTCATCTTTTGTCTCAAAAACATAGCTTATGAACGAGCTCATTGAGCCCATTCTAATGAGGGGTCATAAGCTATGTTTTTGCCTCAAAAAATGAAGAAAATAGTTATTGAATAATTTTGTAAGCAAGTGTCGTCTGCTTTTCGTGTTAGGTAAAGGGTTAATATACTCTCACTCTGATATTTTTGGGAACATTTTGATTTTGTATTCCTTCACACTCTGGAAAATAAGTCAAAAACGTACAGCAACATGTATTGATTCCAAGCAGGTGTGTTTTATCAGACAATGTACTCTTCAAATATGTGTGTTTTTTATCTCAAATGTTCTCAACGAGCTGTCAGGTCATAAAAACACATGAAACTGCCATGATGTAAAATATTTAGGCCATCTTAATCTTTTCCATGTACGTTAATTAGAAGTTCCTGGAAGATTATACCAAGGCTTACGGTGTTTTCCGTATTAAATTTTTTTATTCTTATGACACTCTTACAACTTTCAAGTATTCTCTCCTATGTCAGAATTTTAATTGTTAAAACTTAATTTTTAACCTATTTTATCTTGTTTAACATCTGGCAGGGACCTACCTGGACAAGCGCCAGTGTACATTTTACTCCCAAACACCATAACCTGGCTCTTAAATCTCAAATGTAGGCTTTTTAATTGGCTGTGAACTTCTAAAACTGCATTTCCATTTTCAACGTTTCTTTCTATGGATAGGGTTGCTCTTATAGTATATGGTTATCATTTCCTGTTATTTAGGAGTGTCTTAGTACTTCAAGTCCTGGTTAAGTTAATCTTCACATTGGTTTCTGATCAAGTCTTGGCTGCCTAAATAGGCAGCCAAGACATGATCAGAAACCAATGTGAAGATTAATGTTCGCTGTGGTGTACCAAATTTAGCCCCATGGGTCAAAATTTGACGTGTAAATTTTCATAATAGGCTCCAAGGCTGATGTGTATTTTAAACAGTTCTGGTCGGTCCCTGATCTGGGCACTGTCATATACAATACAATTTGTTAAATCATTGAATTGCATTGTGGGAAACCATTGCTGCTGTTACTACTAAAACTATAGCTTTGACATCAGATTTCAGGGAGTTAAATGTTGCTTTGACATCAGATTGCAGGGAGTTAAATGTTGCTTTGACATCAGATTTCAGGGAGTTAAATGTTGCTTTGACATCAGATTGCAGGGAGTTAAATGTTGCTTTGACATCAGATTACAGGGAGTTAAATGTTGCTTTGACATCAGATTTCAGGGAGTTAAATGTTGCTTTGACATCAGATTGCAGAGAGTTAAATGTTGCTTTGACATCAGATTACAGGGAGTTAAATGTTGCTTTGACATCAGATTTCAGGGAGTTAAATGTTGCTTTGACATCAGATTTCAGGGAGTTAAATGTTGCTTTGACATCAGATTTCAGGGAGTTAAATGTTGCTTTGACATCAGATTGCAGGGAGTTAAATGTTGCTTTGACATCAGATTGCAGGGAGTTAAATGTTGCTTTGACATCAGATTGCAGGGAGTTAAATGTTGCTTTGACATCAGATTGCAGGGAGTTAAATGTTGCTTTGACATCAGATTTCAGGGAGTTAAATGTTGCTTTGACATCAGATTTCAGGGAGTTAAATGTTGCTTTGAAATCAGATTTCAGGGAGTTAAATGTTGCTTTGACATCAGATTTCAGGGAGTTAAATGTTGCTTTGACATCAGATTGCAGGGAGTTAAATGTTGCTTTGACATCAGATTGCAGGGAGTTAAATGTTGCTTTGACTTCAGATTGCAGGAAGTTAAATGTTGCTTTGACATCAGATTGCAGGGAGTTAAATGTTGCTTTGACATCAGATTTCAGGGAGTTAAATGTTGCTTTGACATCAGATTACAGGGAGTTAAATGTTGCTTTGACATCAGATTGCAGGGAGTTAAATGTTGCTTTGACATCAGATTGCAGGGAGTTAAATGTTGCTTTGACATCAGATTGCAGGGAGTTAAATGTTGCTTTGACATCAGATTGCAGGGAGTTAAATGTTGCTTTGACATCAGATTGCAGGGAGTTAAATGTAGCTTTGACATCAGATTGCAGGGATTAAAGAAAATATGGCCATTCGTTTGCTTTTGCGTATATATAAAAAAAAACAATAGTCACTTCCGTGTGAAGACTCCTTTCGCGTACTAAGCCATTTAACTGACGAGACGAATGTAAATTGATTGCCTCACAAGAGAAGGGAATTTTTGCTATTATCTTTGATGTATCACTCAGATCATCGGAACATTTTTTGTAACATCGCTGCGGTGATTAATCTTTTATTCCTTTTTGCAGTTTTAATATCCTAATGTTTTATGAGGGATTGTTTCATTAATCAAAAACTGTTGTTTGCAGCCCAGACATTCTTAAAAATGCAGGAGGGTTAAAAATCGCCCCCCCCCCCCCCTGCACGTCATAGAGGAGCGATTAGCTCCCTTCAAGCTAACCAAAGCTAAATATGGCAAAATGAAGTTTTATAATTAATGAATTCTGCCCAGCGGGCTTTGTAAATTTTATTTTGTACTGCTAACAAGGTTGTCTCTGTGAAACGACTACACTGCCCCTCCCACACCACCGGGCCTTGGCAAGGCCCGGTGGTGTGGGAGAGGCAGTGTTGTCGTCTTACAGAGACCACTAACATCGCTGAAATCTGAAAAAGATGTGGATTTTAGGAATAGACCGTTATGGTAATCATTTATTTCTTAGGCCAAGAGGGCTAGTTGTCGCCCTCCTTATTTTTTTATGGCGAGCAGTAGGCGAGCGAATAAATCTCTCTCCTGAAAATGCCAGGCCTATCCGGGCAAGATGAGTACCGATGTTTCACTTGACGCAATATTTCAGTGCTTATGGTCTGAGGCGTACGATCGCACCTGCACCAATATCGCACACCTTGCTCGTTCACAAGAAGTATGGCAACGAGCACGCCTCAACCATTCCAAACCACACCTCTCTACACTGATGGTTGATCATTTTGCCAATAAAATGCGAACTCATCAAATGGCATTATTCATGACTCATAAAACTCGCTGAAAGTGGCCCAAGTTCAACTGCTGAATCCCAAGTATAACTGCCCAACCCCAGCCACACACATACACTCTGAAATCATCTGAGTTAAATATCAACCCAAAGAAACGGGGTTGAGTGAATATGAACTCAACCCAGTTGATTTGGATTACTTTTCAATCCAAGAGATTTTAGAATGTATACATGGAGACACTGAAACCACTGAACAGTACTCACCTACCAATAGGATGATGTACATAACCTTATAAAAGAACCTCAGTTAGATGTGACTTCATGAATTTGGCACCAAGTCTGAAGTTTAAACAAAATTATCGATCGCCTGGGCCGAAATTCCTTCAACTTAACGCATGTTAGGTTCTATTATGTTGCTTTGACTTCAGATTGCAGGAAGTTAAATGTTGCTTTGACATCAGATTGCAGGGAGTTAAATGTTGCTTTGACATCAGATTTCAGGGAGTTAAATGTTGCTTTGACATCAGATTACAGGGAGTTAAATGTTGCTTTGACATCAGATTGCAGGGAGTTAAATGTTGCTTTGACATCAGATTGCAGGGAGTTAAATGTTGCTTTGACATCAGATTGCAGGGAGTTAAATGTAGCTTTGACATCAGATTGCAGGGATTAAAGAAAATATGGCCATTCGTTTGCTTTTGCGTATATATAAAAAAAAACAATAGTCACTTCCGTGTGAAGACTCCTTTCGCGTACTAAGCCATTTAACTGACGAGACGAATGTAAATTGATTGCCTCACAAGAGAAGGGAATTTTTGCTATTATCTTTGATGTATCACTCAGATCATCGGAACATTTTTTGTAACATCGCTGCGGTGATTAATCTTTTATTCCTTTTTGCAGTTTTAATATCCTAATGTTTTATGAGGGATTGTTTCATTAATCAAAAACTGTTGTTTGCAGCCCAGACATTCTTAAAAATGCAGGAGGGTTAAAAATCGCCCCCCCCCCCCCCCCCTGCACGTCATAGAGGAGCGATTAGCTCCCTTCAAGCTAACCAAAGCTAAATATGGCAAAATGAAGTTTTATAATTAATGAATTCTGCCCAGCGGGCTTTGTAAATTTTATTTTGTACTGCTAACAAGGTTGTCTCTGTGAAACGACTACACTGCCCCTCCCACACCACCGGGCCTTGGCAAGGCCCGGTGGTGTGGGAGAGGCAGTGTTGTCGTCTTACAGAGACCACTAACATCGCTGAAATCTGAAAAAGATGTGGATTTTAGGAATAGACCGTTATGGTAATCATTTATTTCTTAGGCCAAGAGGGCTAGTTGTCGCCCTCCTTATTTTTTTATGGCGAGCAGTAGGCGAGCGAATAAATCTCTCTCCTGAAAATGCCAGGCCTATCCGGGCAAGATGAGTACCGATGTTTCACTTGACGCAATATTTCAGTGCTTATGGTCTGAGGCGTACGATCGCACCTGCACCAATATCGCACACCTTGCTCGTTCACAAGAAGTATGGCAACGAGCACGCCTCAACCATTCCAAACCACACCTCTCTACACTGATGGTTGATCATTTTGCCAATAAAATGCGAACTCATCAAATGGCATTATTCATGACTCATAAAACTCGCTGAAAGTGGCCCAAGTTCAACTGCTGAATCCCAAGTATAACTGCCCAACCCCAGCCACACACATACACTCTGAAATCATCTGAGTTAAATATCAACCCAAAGAAACGGGGTTGAGTGAATATGAACTCAACCCAGTTGATTTGGATTACTTTTCAATCCAAGAGATTTTAGAATGTATACATGGAGACACTGAAACCACTGAACAGTACTCACCTACCAATAGGATGATGTACATAACCTTATAAAAGAACCTCAATTAGATGTGACTTCGTGAATTTGGCACTAAGACTGAAGTTTAAACAAAATTATCGATCGCCAGGGCCGAAATTCCTTCACCTTAACGCATGTTAGGTTCTATTAATAGTAGTCCTAACAGGTACCCTCAGACCATACCTACTCCTCCCACTTCGGTCTGAGGGTACCTGTTAGGACTACTATTAATAGAACCTAACATGCGTTAAGGTGAAGGAATTTCAGAAGGAATGGTCTGAGGGCCCTAGTTAGGACTATGGAAATAGCACCCCTCGATCTACTGAGAGGAACGATTATTCGCACTTCTATGGATTCGAGAATATAAGAACTGAAATAAAAGACTTTTTATTATTTTATTTTGCGCTTTATACATAAAGTGACTTAAAGAATAGTGGAACAATATGAATCATATTTCAGATCCCCCCCCCCCCACCCCCAATTGATAAAACACCCATTTCAGAGAAGTGGGAGGAGAAGGTAATGATCCGAGGGTCCCAGTAAGACCATAGAAATAACATCCCTCGATCTCCTCAGAGGTGCGATTATAATTCACACTTCCATATATTTGAAAATATAAGTACTCCAATATAAAGACTTTTTTACTATTTTATTTTTCATTTTATGCATAAAGTAACTTTTCTGACAGTGGAACAATTTGAAGCGAATTTCAGAGTTTTGTTTTCCTCTAGTTGATAAAATCAATGACTTGCATAATTTTGAAAAACGTCGTCTTATCTTCCAGCTGTCATTCGGCTAAAATCGCTCGTTCTATATTTCTCGTCATACCTCACATAAACTTTCATAGTTGAATGGGCGAAACCCCATCTGTGACCTGGGTTATGTACTGGGATATTCTTGTTCAGATGGATACTAACATTATGTTACATCCATTGCTGTTCAGTACAGATACACATGTCCCAGTTTACTGTTTGGAAGTTCGAATGTCGGAAGATTTTCTTTAAACCGATCGATCGTGCTCGTGAAAGTTTTGTTGTGCATTGACAGTAATTGAGTATTTTATAAGAACAAAATGGCAGGGTGAATGAATGAATGTTTACATGCTGAGCAGTTAATACATATACATTGTACAAAAATAGGAGTATACTACGTAGAACTGGCATCCCGTTGGTTGTCTTCCTTCCGTTGCTATGTAGGAACTGTCGTTGGTGATTGCATCTGATGGCAGACCTTTAGATCAGTCTAATTTGGGCACAACGGCAAATATGGATCAGTCGTATTGTGGCCTGCATGGTTGGAGAAAAGGAGTCGGTATTTTCTTCTTCCTGTCGTCTGTTTTAGGTTTCAGGTCCCCCCCCCCGCCCCCTTAAGATAATAGTTTTCAACCCCTTGTTATAGGTCTTCACAATTATCACTGGTTCTCACCACCTCTTGGCGTACGTTTACTAGAAAAGGCTTCTTAGTTTCCCAGTGTCGAGCCAAAGTCCTATTTGAAATTACGCATGTCGTTTAATAGGAAATGACACAAACATGAATATAATAGATCTCCAGCTTTAAGTGCATGATCATGCAGAATTTGTCAAAGAAAAACAATCTGCATCGGCAGTGTCGTATACGACACTGCCGATGCCGATTGCTTTTCTATGGGGTTTTTATTTTTAATTATTTATCTGTTGCATTGTTTGCTTCGAAGGTAAGCTCTAAGCTTATTGCAAACATCAGGGAAACCTGACCAAAATATATATTGCTGAAACACTGCAAAACTTTGGAAAAAGTTCCAAACTCCGCATAGTTTGGGCGCAAATATCTTGTTTGGGCACGGCGTTTACCGTCGTTATTTGGGAAGAATTCAAAGGTCAGTCTGATGGAGGAGGGAACAGAGGTGGAAATAATGGGGGGGGGGGGGGGTATGTTTGACCCCTCAATAATTGTAGTCTTAGATATCGATTTGTCTTGCTAGTAATCATGTCTGTGGTACCCCCTCCGGGCTGTGGCTCAGCAAGGCCAATTTCGAGTACGGTATATGGTAGTTAAATAAGAGGTCGGGAAACTAGTTTGGAAGCATAATGACTATTAATCCACATACACCGCCATGGCATTCCTTGAGGGTATAGCTGCAATATTTGTCAGTGGCTACCTGCATCATCACGGCAGGGACAAATCAGAATCTGTCATATTCACGACGTCCTTGGGAACAGGCCTTTAAATTCTTCCCAATTAACGACGGTAAACGCTGTGCCCAAATAAGATAATTGCGCCCAAATTATGCGTAGTTTAAAACTTTTTCCAATATAGTGTTTCGGCGATATTAGTTTGGTCAGGTTTCCCTGATGCTTGTAATATATCTTAGAGCTTACCTTCGAAGCAAACCCACATAGTTCGCCATAGAAAAGCAAGCGGCATCGGCAGTGTCGTATACGACACTGTCGATGCCGATTGCTTTTCTTTGGCAAATTCTATATGATCATGCACTTACAGGTGGAGATCTATTATATTCATGCTTGTGGCATTTCCTATTAAACGTCATGCGTTATTGGCATTCAAATAGGACTTTGGTTCGGCACTGGGAAACTAAGAAGCCTTTTCTAGTAAACTTGCGTCATGTACTTAAAGCTTGGGATCTATTATATTCATGTTTGTGGCATTTCTCAGTAAACACCATGCGAAATTTAGCTTACATTCAAATAGGCCTTTAGTTCGACATTGGGAAACTAAGAAGCCTTCTCGAGTTAGTCGAGTAAACTTACGTCAAAGGGTGGTGGAAATCAGTGATAATGGTGAAGACCTATAACAAGGGGTTGTAAACTATCATTTTAAGACGGGGACCTAAAACAGACTCAAAGACGAAGATAATACCGGTGCTTTTTCTCCAACCATGTAGGCCACATCCATATTGTCGTTGTGCCCAAATTAGACTGATCTAAAGGTCTGACAACTCATCAAGAAGTTTCAGCAAGATTAAATCTCGGAGAATGTTATGATTTTAATAATTAGTTGGCAATTACCTAATTGGATATAGAATAAGACCCAAAAGAGTAGGAAATGAAATCAGGGCACGGTGGGTTATCGTTTGAAATATCAGCCATTGGTCCGACCTCACAATCCAGTGGAGCCTCGGTTGGAATCATTGCTTGTCTTCCCAACTAATCTACTAATTTATTATCCCTCTGCCACATGGTGAGAGTGGGATTTAGGAATAGGCTCCATCCGTTCTTCAGTCCACCCGTCCTTTCGGTCCCATTTCTTGTCATCGTATTTTAAATAAAAATCATTCAAAATATTTTGCCTAAATTTAATATATACCTTTTGGAGATAATATCATGAATGGGATTGCGAAGAAGTTGTGTCCAAGTATTTCTGCACGAGTTATTGCCCTTGCTGGACTTAGACTTTCTTGTCATCCTATGATCATTTCTTGTCATCCCATTTGAAAGAAAACCGTTCAAGATTTTGTTCCCAAACCTAATATGAGTGTTTTGGTGATACTATCATGAATGGGATTGCGAACCAGGGGTATTCAAGTATTCCGAACTTCTTGTTATCACATTACCATTTCCTTTCATAATTTTTCAAAGAAACCCGTTTTTTCATAATTTAATTTATCATATGACTCGTCCGTTTTGTTCACTTTAAAACATTTGATATTTTGTTTTCATATTAATCAGTGATAAATAAAGCCCTCTGTCCATTTCATTGGTCAGTTTCAAAACTAGACAATTTGATTGGCTGAACAAAATAAAACTGGGCCACATTTTCAGAATTTGCATAATTAGAGTTGGGAGCTTTCATTGGTCAATTTCAAAACTGGACAATTTGATTGGCTAAACAAAATACAACTGGGTCACATTTGCATAATTTCAGTAGGGAGAATTTACGTTATCTGTCCTATTTAGGGTTGGTTATATTGTATTAATCTTTTACCAACAAGAAAAATGCCTTTAATTTTTTTTTTATATTTTTACTTTTTGCTTCCAAAACATAGGTTATGATCCCTCATTGGAACGAGCTCGACGAGCTCGTTCCAATGAGGGGTCATAACCCTTGTTTTGGAAGCAAAAAATGAAAATTTTTAGTTATACAAGGATGTTTTTCCAAGTGCCGTCTGCAACTCAAGTTAGGTGATTGGTTAAAAAGTCATACTAAGTGGCTAATTTGTGCGTGTGTGTGTCATATGATAAATAGAATATGAAATGAGTGTTTTTCTCATATAATATTTATGAAACTCGTCCGAATTTTCCGTTTGGGCTCGTTTCATAAATATTATATGAGAAAAACACTCATTCCATATCCTCCTTTTTACACCTTTTTGGTGATAATATCATGGAGGGGATTGTGAACCAGCTGCGTCCAAGAATAACTTTTGAGAGTTATTACTCTTCGTGATCTGAAGTGGCATGGATAGACCATTCCACGGCGTTACACTTGTTTTTGACTGATTTACACTTTTACTATCGTTCAGGGATATTAAATTCGAATGCAAATCAAGCGGAGCATTCCGAGACCTAAAGAACGACACTAAAGCTATCATTGTTTATTCCGGATTTCAGATCTCATTTTCGCTCATTCTTTTGAACTTTATCTTACCTCATCATCATCACCATCATCATCATCATCAAACATAATGTACTATCAAGTCATTCTTCATGTGATATGCGTTTTTATTACACCCCTGTTCTATATAATGCCCATCTACAGCAACATTAAACCATGCAGAAAAAATTGAAAATCTGCTCCGCACATATGTGCGGAACAGAAATCGTTCACGGACTATTTTTTATAAAAAAGCGAAATTTCACTGGAATTTTCTACAAATCGTGCACCGCAATAACAATTTGAATCGCTAACGATAGCTAAAAATCGTCCCCTGATTTCCAATGTGTTCTCTGTGCCAATAGGCTGCCAGTAGACCAGTAGGCTGCCAGTAGACCAGTAGGCTGCCAATAGGCACATAGAACACACTGGAACTGAGGGGACGAAATAGTAACACGGGTTCCCCTCGCAAATTTGGATGGCGATAAAATGTGTTCGTTTTGTTGATAGTTGTCAAATGAATTACTGAATGTCCTTCTAATAATTGTATTTATAGACGAGAAGGCGTGTAATAAACACAGAGCAACATACGCGTGTGAATGGGTTAATCGATATGGCACCTGTGCCATCGCGGAAGGATAAAGCACGAGGCCTGCCGTCTCTTGTTTTATCCTTCCACTCAGGAACTCGTGCCATATCGATTGACCCATTCACACGCGTTTGTCGTTCTATGTATTTAGTGTACCTCATATTAAAAGCCAATAGTAAACTGCCATTCGATTTGATTTGCTATTCTGCAATCTTCCTTTCGCGAAAAATATTCCCGAATGACATGTTCGGCAATGTCTTCCACTCGGGTCGAGGTTCCCGGAAAAAGATACCGGAAAAGACCGAAGAAGAGGAAGTTTTCTTGATGCATTCTCTCAGATTGACAATCATTGAATTTATCCATTCAAATGAACGATATTATACAAATTAATCAACTTTTCACCATTCACATTAAATTATTCAGGGTTTCTCCATTCAACATTGTCTCCTGGCCAGTTGAAAAGCTCGGCTTGAACATGAAATCAAGCCGCTCAAGTACTAGTATAGAGATTTGTGATATCAGTTTAGCAAATTCATCTGACTGAGGAGGGGTGAATAAAACCATTCGGTATAATAAAAAATAATAATGACCTGAGTTGAGGATAATATTACTGATTGCATCCCATTGGAACCAATGTCTCCATCGGCTCACGTCTCGAGAAACGTTGGTTTCTCGGAGAGACTCTCTGCAACGTTACCCTCAATCCAGGTCATTATTGTTTTATTAAGAATAATCCCGAAGGGATTCATACAATTTGTACCCATTCCCACACGTTCATACTCTAATAAAGATTATAAAAATTGCATTCAATTCTTATAATTACATTCCGTAACTGTTTAAACTACTTTTTACCAAAAAACAAAGCAGAAAGACGAAATAAAACATGTACGAACCAACGAGGCGAAAAACCACCCTCACTCAAAAGACCAAGCGCACAACTCTGAGTTGATCGCCGGTTTTCGACACTGACCCAAATTTGTCAAATTGCCGTCTTTCGCAGCGAAACTTGGAATGTTCAAAACAATTTATTTAACATATCAGTAAACTATAATCACTGATCACTGCGAGAGACGCTAAAAGTTATAAACCCGCCCAAACACCGCCCGAATTACATTCTGTCATCTGCGCTCTACCGTAAATGCGGGTCAAAGTTCGACCAAATGTATTCATTGGAAAATGAATTACACTTGGCCATGACGTTTTCATCCAGCTGACCAGTGGGAATTGAGTATTTGGACCCAAAACGTATAACTACATTAACAGTGTAATTATTAGTATTTGAATCGATAGAGTGGGGGATATACACCAAATATGTTCTATGGTAGCAATCAGCGGGAAGACATTGTTATTGGCCTACTTGGGAGACTTTAGGAAGACAGCCAAGTTGACTATGTTGTCTCACGGTAACATATGTATGCACTTTGCCGAGAAGGCAATACACTGAAAATAATATCTTCAACAAAAATTTATTTGTGCTTTTGTACTCAATTGAAATATATATGTCATGTACACATATTGCAAAATGTATCACTCATTTATCCATCCATTATTTACTAGTGTTAAACAAGTATAAACTCAGAGATGATTAACATTTTTCCAGACAAAAAGTTGTGGAGAATGCTTGAAAATTAGCAAGACATCGCCTTGAAAATCGTGTGTTCGTCTTCTTTCAGAAGTGTACAAACCCTGCTACCCGACGACTTGAAATGGGGCCTCAGAAACTTTTAGAGGGTGTGACCCCCACTCCTCTGGAAGATTACATCCTTAGTATTGGTCTTTCCCAAGTAAATTCTCGATTCTATGGAGTCGGATATTCGATCAAAGTAGAAAAAGATGGGTGTATGTTCCAATAAGACTAAAGTCCTTCTCCACTGATTGGACGAGACCTCGCTTAGTATATTCTATCTTTACGGCTCGAGTGGCAAATGTTACCGTCTGACGTCACAGCGCGAAATATTTGAAATGATGTCGCCCGTTTCGTAATTGCTTCATCAACAGAGTGACTAGCAAGCCGCTCCATTTTTCTGGATTTTTCACGTGTGCAGCTGACGGTGTTCTGGATGAGGTGTTGTTTAAATTACAAACCGATTTACGATTTGAACTGAGGTGGAATGAGTTTATCTGGTTTATTGATTATTGATCCAGTGCCGTCGTGGGTACACGAGAGGTTTATTTACTAAACCTGTGATCGTTAAAAGTTGCCTTCCAGGAGGCAACTTTTAATGATCGCAGATTTAGTAAATAAATCTCTCGTATTTCACAATGTAGGTTTTGGGCTATGGGTAGTGTCTTATTGGAACATATACGTTATTGTGATAAGTTTACGGTAACATGGTCTGAGGTTTGCGGCTCGAAGCGTATGTTCAACCGAGACGCGAAGCGTCTCGGTTGAACATAAGCTCCGAGCCGCAAACCTCAGACCATGTTACTCTTCGCGTCTCGGTTGAACATACGCTTCGAGCCGCAAACCTCAAACCATGTTACTGTCTATTCATCACAATAATTTATAATATTCTTCAATGCAAACCAACTCTCTTGAACTTGGCCGCTTAGATCTATCTTAATTTAATATTCGCTTTTAAAGTTCCTTTGAAGGACTCACATTTTGGTATCTGTTGACATTTCGGGGACAGGCTAGATGCGTAATATGGGTGTGAATCCAGAACATGCGCGATATACTGTGTTTCCAACAATTACCCATTAACTGGTCGTAATTACATAGATAATGACTTGCGGGAGAATACCCCTTTAATCAGTTATCAGATAGCCCACGTGGCGTTCAACAAATGCGCATTAATGGACATTAAATTTCATACTTCATTTGCAGCGCTTGAATTATTGCTGGTCTGTTTAAATGACAAATCGGTCAGAAAAATAATCGAAAATATTTACACTTTTAAACAAGAAAATCGCAACTTTCAGCTATCACCTTGACATCCTGCTACCCGACGACTTGAAATGGGGCTTCAGAAAATTTTAAAGGGTGTGACCCACTCCTTCTAAAAATTACATCCGTGGTGTTGGTCTTACCCAAGTAAATTCTCGATTCTATAGAGTCGGATATTCGGTCAAAGTCGAAACAGATGGATGTATGTTCTTCAATTCAAACCAACATGTTTATGTCTACTAATTATTCTTCCACTAATATTGACTTGCCTTGTGAAAATGTTTGTCCGTAATCACTCGTACGAGCTATAAACTCTAATAGGATTAGTAATTACAAAGAGAGAAATCCCAGGCGCATTCTTTTCTATTTGCTACAGACGTGGCATCAAAGAAAAAAAACTAAACTGTTCGTACCATGGCTCGATGTCATAGCTGGTTAGACAAACAAACATCCCTGCAATCCAAATACACCACAAAGAAAGGTCGATAGAGCGTACGGGTCTGCAGTAATTACTAAACTGATTTATTACCAATAATAACGTACTGACATATTTTTCGCAAGATTAACAAATTACATATGTATGTCGTACACAAGATGGTATTTTCATATTTACAGGCTATAATATGAATGGAGGATATTTTATGTGCTGAAAAAAATCCTATTAAAAATACGGTAAATGTGTTGGCCATCCAGTTGCCGTAATTCTACCATAAAATATTACGGCTGAAAATACCGTATTTAACAACATTTGGCAATGTCGACCTTTTTCGATCTTGGGAAGGCTGTTATTTTGTCTTACAGAGTAGACCAGTTTATATGTTGAACCTACGATATTATTTGGACTGTATTAAAAACTGGGTTTTCCAAAACAATGAATCTTTCGTCATAAACGATGCAGTTTTGCAAAAAAAACCCTCAGGATTGAATGGTTTAGCCCTTTGAATCCCAGCGGCCGCTTTTCCGGCCAGGAACATGATACGTCATAACGTCATAAAAAAGGATGGCTGTTCAATAAATATTGTGGGGTTGACCAATCAGTATTTTCAACGTGCAGCCTCTGTTTCTCAGGCCCTCCCGCATGGTCCTTTTGGCTGTCACATGCTCTCTTTTTATAACCAATTCAAACTTTAAAAAATCAAAATAAAATGGTTTATGTCTGATATTTTATCCAAGTTAAAAAAATTGATAAATTTGTCCCTTGAGTGCAAGAAGGCTTTGCAATGCTTTAGCATTGCAAAGCCTTCTTGCTCTCAAGGGACGAAATACACCCTCACCCATGCTATTCCGTAAATTATGAGGCCTAAAACATAAACCAAGAACATGAACTTTTAATGGCAAAGAAATAATTACAGAAATAAAAAATAAAATAAAAAAAAAACGCTCGCCCGCATGCAATTTTACAAATAATGGCCTGAGAAACAGATCACCTTTTGTGTGGCCTTACAGACATGTTTTTTGTGGTGGGTGATGTAGTGCAAAATATTTGGGTTGTTTCCCAAGTTAAGGAGCCTAAAATGTCATTTACTATAAGGTCTCAACCCTTTGAATCCGAGCGGCCGCTTTTCCAGCCAGGAACGTGATACCTCATAATGTCATAAATAGGATGGCCGTTCAGTAAATGTGTGGGGCAGACAAATCAATATTTTCAACGTGCAGCCCCGACGAGGCAGCACGTTGAAAATACTGATTGGTCTACCCCCAATAATGAATATGGACTCTTCTAATTGCTGCCATTGAACTTACATGGAAGATGCCACTAGAGTTCAAAGGGTTAATGCGTTCGTGTAAATACTGCTCGACTGTATATAAGCACTTCTCTATTAGTTTACATAAGACGAAACTTCAAGCAGTAGCAGTATTTACCGTAAAATTTACGGAAGAAATAACGGCAATTGGTTGTCAGTTGTTCTATCGTAATTTCAACGGTAATTATTCACAATGCACTTGTTGATGGCCTACCGATATTATTTCACGAGTGAGGACAAAAATAACATGCTCTCGCGGGTGACCAGGTACCCCAATCCAAACGTAGATATCTAAAATTATTTTAGGAGAGAAATTATTTATTTATTTATTGGTGTTTAAGGTCACATATTTATGCACAATGGCTAATCATGACCGTGACAGTTTTACGGGTGGAGGAAGCTGGAGTACCCGGAGAGAAGCACCGAGCAACGGCGAGCAACTGTCAGCTTCCCAACATACGAACTCCACACAAGCAGGGTTAGCATTGGTTGAAGACAAGTGCACCATCGACGTGCAGTACGCCTCAGTACACAACGCCACCGTGCCCCCACGCGGGCAATGGAGATGAAGTGTCTTGCCCAAGGACACAACGCGGTTGCCGCAGGTGGGATTCGAACCGAGGACCTCTCGGCTTGCAGCCTGCACCTCTATCTACTGAGCCACCACGCTCCCAGGAGAGAAGTTAACATATAACATATTTTCCTGAAGGATTGGGTTTACACCCCAACAAATGTAGATTTTATTACTCCTGGCCTCTTATTACATAATCACCATCAAATAGCTCATTACGGAAAATACCATTCACAGTACGTCTAATACGAGAATAACGTCAATAGTCAACGATGTCGTGACGTATTTGATGACGACAGACCGAGTGGAAAGAACAAACTAAGAACATATAGAGAATTTTAATCTGATTATGAATTAGAATCGTATTTGAAAAATGTTAAAGATATGGACTTTTATGTGACTTACGAATTAGTAGCCATTTATTGGAAATTGAGAAAGGGCGACACAAGCAACCCAAAGTACCTTTTAATGAAAGGATTTGAAAAAAGTGTAATTTAGAAATCGAAACAGAAGAACATTTTATCATGAGATGTCCAATAAATACTAAACTCAGAAAACAATATTTTGCGGAAACTGGGAAACTAAATCAAAACTTTATAAACATGAGCGTCAAACAAAATTTCATATGTATAATGAGTAACAAGAGAAGTGATTCATGCAACGTCATCAGCAACATGGTAAGATCATTTCTTCGAAAAAGAAATGAGTCACCTAATAAGTATTGAGTATGGACATGTATAGAGTAATATATACTGAAATGTATGGTTATCTTTATATTGTTTTTAACTATCTATCTATCTGCCCGTCCGTCCGTCCGTCCGCCCGGACGCCCGCCCGCCTGCCTGCCTGCCTGCCTGCCTGTCTTATCTATCTATCTATTGTAGTCACGTTGTGAGTTGGTTTACACACTAACCGTGGTGAACACGTCGTGTCTGTGCTGAACACGCTAGCAATAGGATTTCAATAGTTAAAATTTACACCTACAGTGGAACTACATCCAGGCTGACCTTTGGTGACCTCGACCTGAATGCAAACTTGTCTAAATTTATCGCTCGTCGCCTCTCGAAGAATGAAAGCGGCAATTATTTATTACGTTTTCAAATGAGCTTACCTCATAAGATACCAAAAATTAACAAACATGCGGCGTCTCATGCTATTAAAGCATCCATAACTCAAAATTGTATGTTATTATGTTATTAAAATGAAAAAGGCACCGTGACTTTCCCGTTTCTTTTTCCATTTCGTTCAGGCGATAAAACTGACATCGGAAGTACCACCCTCCGGTGCCCATGTAAACAAAAACAGATTCGTATGTGTGTACGGCTGCAGCTCGGTAAAATCGAGAAAAAATAATGGCGACTCTTAATAATCTGACGATCTTGGTGTAAATAAAATATACCCAATGTAGCTTGGTGTACCAAATGTTCACCACTCGTGGTGAATATTTGTTACTCCAAGCTACTAAGGATATAATCTATATGTTTACACATACATGTAATCATACGGTATGGTTTTTACATCATTTTTCATCTTCGGCCACGGTGCTGTCAAACGTTGGTATTCGAATCTTCTTGGGGGAGCAAAAGCTCAGAAGGTAGAGGTGCAGGTAGCAAGCCGAGAGGTCCTCGGTTCGAACCGCATTGTGTCTTTGGGCAAGACACTTCACCCCTATTGCCCCAGTAGGGGCACGGTGGCGTTGTGCACTAAGGCGTACTGCACGTCGATGGTGCACCTGTCTTTAACCAATGCTAACCCTGCTTGTGTGGAGTTAGTATGTTGGGGAGCTGACAGTTGCTGGCCGTTGCTCGGTGGTTCTCTCCGGGTACTCCGTCTTTCTACACCCGTACAAATGGCGTGGTCGTGATTAGCCATTGTGCAGAAATATGTGACATGAAACACCAATAAATGAATAAATAAATAAATAAATAAATAAATAAATAAATTAATAAATAAATAAATAAATAAATAAATAAATAAATAAATAAATAATTCGAATCTTGTTGAAAACTAATAGCCATGTTTTAAGGAAGTCTGACTTACGAATATAAGGTGTATGTTTCCCAGTCTAGAGGCATTTTTGTGTCTTTCTTGGGATTTTGTTTGTATTTTGTCTGTAACAATTAGAGAAAAAAAAACTGTTAAAATCACATGTACACCCTCGTTATCTTTCGACTATTCTCAGAATTATGCGTGAAGTTTCAAATTATTATTATTATTATCTTCAAAGTAAAAAAAAAACCCAGAATATGTATGGTGTTCATATATTTGAATAAAAAAGTCCCCAGCTCCCGTTTGAAGAGTCTCACACACAGTATACCCTTCACTGATTATTTCTATTTTTTCAGTGCCGTAATTTAATTAGTTAAATGTTCTACTCTTGTTTGGGGGGCGCGGTGACTCAGTAAGTAGAGGTGCAGGCTGCAAGCCGAGAGGTCCTCGGTTCGAATCCCACCTGCGGCAACCGCGTTGTGTCCTTGGGCAAGACACTTCACCTCCATTGCCCGCGTGGGGGCACGATGACGCCGTGTACTAAGGCGTACTGCACGTCGATGGTGCGTATGTCTTCAACCAATCTAACCCTGCCTGTGCTGCAGTGCGGAGTTACGATGTTGGGGAGCTGGCAGCTGCTCGTCGTTGCTCGGTGGTTCTACTCCGGCTTCCTCCACCCGTAAAACTGTCACGGTCATGATTAGCCATTGTGCATAACTATGTGACCTTAAACACCAATAAATAATAAATACTACTCTTGTTAATCTGCTGGAAATAATGAACAAACTCCTTTAGAATCATGAAATGAGCTCGTTCCAATGAGGGTCATTAGCTAGGTTTTTGAGAGAAATAAAATGAGAAGAAAAATAATTAATGGCAATTTTGTGAATAGCGCACAAAATTGCCCTTAACTAACTAACCCGTCGCCTCCGCGAAATTGGAGAGTTCAGACAAAAAATATTTTTCTAAATATTTCTGCAAAACCATATCATGTGACCCTTCATTGGAACGAGCTCGTCGAGCTCGTTCCAATGAAGTGCCACATGATATGGTTTTGTTGACATTTTAAAAAAAATTAAAAAGAACAATTAATGTAAAAAATTTGGTATCGTGTGCATTGGGTGGAGGATTGACGTCGACAAATATAGCAGGCACAAGGACAGTTTATGTAGAACAGTCCTCATATTATTTACTTGCATTTTTTCGTCGTATGTCTGGAGAATAACTGGCTTGTTACCAAGTACATAAATATATGCAACAATTCCTTCATGCTACAGCAGCACATACCGATCGCTTTGGTACTAGGTTAATGATAAATGAGTCCGTTAAAAAATATCCGTCTGTGTTTTAAAGTTACATAGCATACAACCTGTAGACTGGTTCCTCCTGTTTTTAAAGTTACATAGCATACAACCAGTAGAGTCGTTCCTCCTGTTTTTCGTATTATTTTATTCAGATATCTGCGAGGAGAGTTCAGTGAGAGTGAATTTCTGCGAAAAGACTGTGGGGTGGCTTTCTGTCTCTGTTTATGATGTTGACGAACAAAAACCACAAGTGGCATCAGCTCACCACTCGCACAGGTTGGGAAATGCGAAAAGAAACAAACTGACCAGACTGCATCACAAATTGAGCTGCAGTCCCCATTTCAATATTTGATAACAAGATCACATTTTCCAGTCAGAACTAACTATAGTAGTACTTTTCTACCAATAGGCTCAACACTGAAATAACTGATACAAATACATGTGGGATTTTACTTATTTCCATCTGGCTCGCGTAGATTTGCTATACACCATGCTTTCATGTGACAACCAAACAACACCTGTGTTGCCATTTCATGTCGCCTTTCAGCCATAATTCTGATGATGTTATTTGGGTGCGGAAAGAAGACGGGAACAAATTTGTCCATGCCGCCCCGGTACAACAAAATTAAATGTATTTTTTATTATTGTATTTAGCTTATATGTAAACTGTACAAATAAAATATCTATCTAACCCTGTCATGGACAGGGGAGTCGATGACCGTTTGGGGTGTGTGTGTGTGTGGGGGGGGGGGGGGGGGGGGCGGTAATGACTAATGTTCCAACTACTTCATCAAGGCATGTCTTCGTCGAAGACATGCCTTGATGATGTAGTTGGAATATTAGTCCAGATTACAGTTTAAAAACTCGAGACTTGTTGGAAATCTATCAGTGAATAAACAGTTTTCACATACAATAGTTGTAAAGCAACTGCTTGTCCAATTAACACCTGAAGTCCCAGCGGTCGTGATGATGGAGCCCGGTGGTTCAGTGGTCACGGCATTGGACTTCAAACCAAAAGGTCCAAGGTTCGATTCTCTCCAGAGGCAATTGCGTTGTGTCCTTGGGCAAGGCACTTAATTCCGAATGCCCACGTGGGGGCACGGTGGCGCTGTGTACAAAGTCGTGCTGCACGTCAATGTTGCGTTTGTTTTCAACAAATGCTAATCCGGCTTGTTAGAAGTTAGTGGGTTGGGGAGTCTGACAGTTGCTCGTCGTTGCTCGGTGGTTCTGTCCGGGTACTCCGACTTCCTCCACCCAAGATCATTTTACCTCATGATGGGTTAAGAGTGCGTAAATCCCGCAGGTGAAGGTCTTGGGGTTTTCGTTCCAATTGGAGCACGCAAGTACTTTTTTAACCATTAAAACCTAACGAATCGGCCGCACCCGCTGGCGTAATTAACAAATTTAGTAGTTGAAAAACAAAATTGAAAACGTTTACACACACCATATCATGTGACTGCTCATTGGAACGAGCTCGTCGAGCTCGTTCTAATGTGGGGTCACGTGATATGGTTTGTGGAAATATTTTTTGAAAAAACTGAAAAAATAATTAAAATAATGAATTTTGATAATAATAATAATAATAATAATAATAATAATAATAATAATAATAATAATAATAATACATAGTTTTTTCTGCATAGCGTAAAATGTTTTGACTGTGCTCAAAAACGCTTTGCATGGAAAATGAATACATATTTGAGCTCCCCACTAAAAGCACAGAAGTAAACAAAAACTCATCAAATTAGATAGCTGAAACTTCGAAGGCCTCTCGAGAGAGAGATGGGACTTGAGTTTCGTTTTGAAGTCGTCTAAACGTATGGAAGCCTGGATATGTGCTGGCAACGAGTTCCAGAGTCATGGACCTACGAAGAAAAAGGCCCTGGTATTCACCAAGGTGAAACGGGGAAAAGTAACAAGAAGCCTGAGCTGTCTGGATGAGCGGAGATTCCGTTTTGATGATTGAACAGTCAAAATGGCCTAAAGGTATTTTGGAGCCGATCCATTATACACTTAAAGACAGACGCCAACACTTTAAAGGTGATACGTTGTTGAACACGGAGCCAATGTAGCTTATGGAGCAAAAGGGTTTATGTGATCATAGCGTCTGGATCCTGTAATAATACGAGAGGCAGTGTTTTGTATTGTTTGTAGCATTGTGATGAGAGATTGCGGTAGAGCTGAAACGGTAGGGGTTTTCTTGACCGATTAATCACGTGGATTAATCTTGGATAACCGATTAATCACTTGTCCAAATAGATATCTGAATAATTGCCATACCGTTGATGATTTACAGTATGAACCCTTTACCCGTCGAAACAAACAAAACCGATTAGGCCTGTATACAAAAAAATATCCATTTAAATTTATTAGGTTTTCAATTTTTGTCTCAAAAACATAGCTTATGACTCCATGTTGGAACGAGCTCTCTGAGCTCGTTCCAAAGAGGGGTCATAAGCTATGTTTTTTAGACAAATATTGAAAATTTTTAGTAATTCGTGAATTTATTTTGCAAGTATTGTCTGCTACCCGCAATGGGTAAAGGGTTAAGAATGACCATTTCCAGCTACTGATACAGTATAATGATCATGCAAGTAAACAAGTATGTCAGCAAGTAACTTGGATGCTTTACTCTGTCTCATATAATTGATGTGAGTCAGTGTGACAATGTTGCCTGTTTTGGTGCAAGTTTGTTCCTTTGTTAACCCATATAATACAGTAGTTCAAAAGTAACGATTAATCGATCAATTACTTTTTGGATCGATCAAGATGTTGATCATTGATTAATCGATTAATCGGTTAACCGTTTCAGCTCTAGATTGCGGTAGAGCAACAAGGATTGAATCAGAGAAAACCAAATGTGCAGAAATAAAGGCGTGAACCAGACTTTCCAAAGATTTTTGAGTCAAATAATGTCGAAGATGTCCAAGATTTCTGATGTGCATGAAACGGCGTCTGCACCAACACTTGCTTCCATCGAAAGACGTGAATCAAATATTACCCCAGTGTTGCGAGCACTATCTGATACCATTTGTTTTGAGTTGCCAATTTCTAAATATTTAATTTGAAAATAAGAAGGAATGTCGGTGCGAGATATAACCAACACTTCTGTCTTATCATCATTCATTTTTAGCTCACCAACTTTAGTTGTGTGAGCTTATGGCATGACAAAATCGGTCGGCATCAGGGTCGGCGTCGGCGTCGGCGTCGGCGTCAGCGTACGCGTCCATTAATGTTAAAGCGTCTCTTTAGGTCACTTACTCGCCCTATTTCCATATCATGGTCTTTATAATGCTGCTATATGATGATTATTATCATTCTACCATGATTTAACCCCTCGTACCCTGCATTTTAAACATTTATCTTGACATTTTTGTTGCGTTTAGTTTTCTGTTTAGCTCAGAATTTCATGTTTAACTAAGTGTTTAGGTCAGCTGCTGTGCTCCTTCTCTTCCCATGGCACTTGTATTCATCATACATGTTCCTCAGTATCATTGTTCCATTATTAACCCCTCATACCCTGCATTTTAGACATTTTTCTTGGCATTTTTATTTGTGTTTAGTTTTCTGTTTAGCTCAGAATTTCATGTTTAACTTAGTGTTTGTCAGTTTCTGTGTTTTACATTTAAGAGGTTGTGTTTTGGTAAGCTTTGTCGCATGTTATGAGCCTGTTTGATATAGTTCTTGTGTTTGCCAAAGTTATTATCAAAGAGAAATTTTGGTGAGCTACAGGGCGTTGGCGTCATTCTTGTTAACCTATGACTAGCCATCCAGTTTCGCACCTTATTAACACAGTTTTGCATCATCTCCACTGACTTAAACGCATCAGACTCACTACTAAATGCATTAAAAGGCACATGCAACTGAGTATCATGATATCCTGTGCGTTGGGTGAAGGGTTAAAGACTCAAGTATCCAGAAAGTGAAGGCCTCCATCTAACAAGAAATGGGACTTTGGTACATAAGGTCAACATTTGTAAGACACAGACATTTCCAAGTTATAGAAAAATGAAACATCGTCATTTGCATGAACGCTTCCAACCGTACACTAAAATAGTGTACATGCGTTTGTGCCAAGTCACGTTTGGAACATCACAAGTCTGGTTGCACATGAACACTGGTGCCACACCCATGAAGTTTTATTTATTTATGGATATTTCGGCGCATTCAACAGCCAGGGTTATGTCGTTTCAGACAGTTTTACGGGCGGAAGAAGCCGGAGTACTTGGAGAGAACTCCGATCAGCGGCTAGTAACTATCGGACTCTCCAACTTACTTAGCCGACACAAGTAGGGCCAGCAGTAGTTGATAGGTTTGTACCATCGACGTGTAATACGCCTTTACACACGGTGCCATCGTGTCCCCCCGCTTGTGCAATTGCAATTAAGTGGCTTGCCCAAGGACGCAACGCAGATGTCGCGGGTCAGTGTCGAATCTACAGTCTTCGGATATGACTTTCTATTGGCTAACCAATGGATTCGCGCTAGGTGTACCCAGAAAGGATACATAAATGGTACCGTCTTATACACTGCGGCGGGCATGGCAAATGCACGAGTCTATTTTGTATTTGGAAGGAAATTCTGTAATAGTTTAATCCTACAACCTATAGGGCTGTGGGATTAAATTGTTACTGATCCTCCCAAATTGGTTATTTACGTTTGCTTATTCATGAACGTCAACTGTTTTTTTAGTCAAAGAATTATCCATCACATGTTACGATGGTTATTTATTTATTTATTTATTTATTTATTTATTTATTTATTTATTTATTTATTTATTTAGTGGTGTGTAAGATCACTTACAGTTAAAACTAGAAGTCCTGTCACGAACTGTGCGCTTATCTAGGCTTAATTGTGCGTAGGAATTGCGCGCAATTGTCATATCGAATGGCATCCAAAGCCGGCAGGTTCTCCTGGTTACTCATAGCAAACACAGGCAATGTTTCTGCCAATGGCGGTTAAAGACATGTGCACAATCGACGTGCAGCACACCTTAGTACACGGCGTCAACATGCCCCCATGTGGGCAACCAGGATAAAGTGCCTTGCTCAAAGACACAACGCGGGTCATCCCGGACGGGGATCGAACTCGCGACGTTACGATGGTTAACGAATGGTGTACAGTACAAGTCAAAATAAGTTGTAGCATAACCACAATAAACTAAGTGTACTCCTGCTTCTTCGCTGGTAAGATCCGAATCTAACATCATTTTCAGGGAAACGAAAAAATGATGTCAGATTCTGGTCTGATCAGTATAGGAAGAGAAAGATAAATGGTTTATAGCGGTTATGCTACAACTTATTTTGACTTGTACTGTAGACAGTTCTCTTTCCGGTTTTCTGATTGATCACTTACAGTATGGCCACAGTAGACTGGTTACTTTCCACGGGTGGGATATATTTCCACGGACGCAATAATATTAGATTCCAACCACTAATTATAGGAATAATCATAAAAAATGTAATTAATGAAGCACCGGGTGTTTCATTAATTAAAATTTTGCTGCAGATGATTTTTATGTCTCCAAGAGATTCTCTCGGGAGCATTATTTTTTCACCATGTCCGTCCGTTCGTCTGTCCGGCGTTAACTTTTGGTTTCCGTCAAATAACTAAAGAACCGCTTATTGATCAAATCAAAATGTTCGGGGTAACTTGTGAATGGACAATGCTTCTTTTAGATTTTGATCCAGCTAGCTAATTCAATATGGCCGCCATGGCAGCCATATTGAATTTGGTTTCTGTCCAGTTACTTGTGAAGGCCGACTCGAACCATTTTTATTTTTAATTATGTATTGTTGGTGTCTAGAGGAAGCTTCCTTTCGATTTTGGACCAGTTAGCTGATCCAAGATGGCCACCAATGGCCAGTTCATTATAGCGGCCATCTTGAATATGGTTTCCGTCCATAACTAATGAATACTGACTTACATCAATTTCAGTTTTTGGTTATGCATTATCGGTGTGTAGAAGAAGCTTTGTTTCGATTTTGGTCCAGCTAGCCAATTCAATATGGCCGCCATGGGGTTATATTGAATTTGGTTTCCGTCCAATAACTAATGGATGCTGACTCAAATCATTTTTATCTTTTAATTATGCATTGTGGGTGTCTAGAGGAAGCTTCCTTTCGATTTTGGAGCATTCAGCTGAACCAAGATGGCCGCCAGTGGCCAATTCATTATGGCTCCCAAGGCGCCATATTGAATTTGGTTTCCATCTAATAACTAATGAATACTGATTGTAATCAATTTCATTATTTGATTATGCATTATTGATGTCTAGAGGAAGCTTCCTGTTGATTTTGGATCAGCTAGTCAGTTCAATATGGCCGCCGTGGCCGCCATATTGAATTTGGTTTTCGTCCAATAACTAATGAATGCTGACTCAAATCAGTTTCTTTTTTCCCCTTTTTTGGATGCATTATTGTTGTCTAGAGGAAGATTCATTTTGATTTGGTTACCCCCCCCCCCTCTCCCCCGATACTGACCTATCCTGTTATGACACCGTTGGGGGCATATGCTAGGCTTTGCGTTGCTCTTTTTATTACCTGGTAAACGCATGAGTGGACGTCACTGCCCACGCGTGGATTACAACCAGTCCACGGCGATTTACTGTATTGCAAAGAAGTTTGAGTAAAGTTTTAAAAATCAAGACTTGAATGAATGAATGAATGAATGAATGAATGAATGAATGAATGAATGAATGAATGAATGAATGAATGAATGAATGAACTTTATTTTGCAGCATACACAAATACAATATCAATTAACAAGGTACATTACGTGGAGAGTGTATAATCACCAAATCACCCACAGGGTGTAGATTCCACCCAAGAAATAATTGCATATTTGTTGCTGAGTATAACAAGCACAAGTAAAGTTCCAGCCAATGGACCTCCGGGTTATACCCGGAGGTCCATCAGCTGAAACATTACTTGTGTTTTTTGTCCACAGGCACAGAATTTGAATGCGATACTCTAGGTGATAATTCCACTCCCGAGATGATTTAGTTACAATCCACTCTCCACGTACTGTGAGTGTACACTGCATGGAAATGGTACAGCCACAGAGGCTGCCTTCCTGTCATTAGATATCTCTCGTACCAAGCAAATACACGTCGCCAATATTGAGGGGTTTTATTTTTAATTATATATTTTTTTTTAATTATTACGTCGTATTGTAATAGTCAACTGGTGCTTTACTAGTCGGGTAACAATCACGCATTTAACATTCTTTTGAAGAAATATTACAGTCTATTATCGAGATAAAACACTGAAGACTTGTGAACGTGTTTGTCTGAACAATTATACAGAAACTGTTCACGGTCATTTAACATTGGTATTAGAAGGGGGACTACTCCAGTTTCCCATTAAGTAAGAGTATCTTGATCGAAGATCTACTTGTATAATTGGTATAACTTATATTCCAGTACAGCAGTCGAGAAATAATGTGTAACGTTGTTTAGAAATAAGATCAGTGCCGTGTATTGTTCGCAATCCCCCCCCCCCCCCCCCCCCCCCCCCCCCGTGGGTGAATATTTGAAAACATTGACTTGCACTTACATGACTAGAATTTATTTGTTTATTTATTTATTGGGGGTGTAACGACACTTTCGACAGCCAGGGTCATCTCGTGGTGGACAGTTTTACGTCAAGAGGACTCCGGACTACCCGGAGAGAACCACCGAGCAACGGCGAGCAACCGTCAGATTCCCAAAAGTAATCCACACTAACAGGGTTAGCATTGGTTGAAGAAAAGTGCACCATCGACGTGTGGTACGTTTTAGTACAGAGCGCCACCGTGTCCCCGCGGGCAATCGGGATTAAGTGCCTTGCCCAAGGACACAACGCAGTTACCCCTGGCGGGGATCGAACCGTGGACCTTTCGGTTTGAAGTCCAATGCCGTAACCGCCGAGCCATCGCGCTCCCTACATGACTAGAAGACAACTCCTAAACATTGTTTTTCTAGATTAACTAAAACTTTCTACTTTTGTTTCAAAATGAGGCATATAGGCTCTCGGTGGAACGAGCTCATCGAGCTCGTTCCAATGAGAGACAATAAGCCATGTCTTGAAGGCAAACATTAGAAAAATATAACTCTTAATGACGAGTCTTGTAAATACCAACGGTCGGATATGGCCGTTAATTTTGGCAAAGGATTCAGCAACCTCGTTCTGGCTGCCGCGGAAAGAAATAAACGTGGAGTGGTTATGCAAAATAAAGGTGGAGTGGTAGAAGGGAGTAGTAACCCAGCCCAGAAGGTCTGAAATGCGCAAGGGGATAGACCTACCTTGGACCCTTCCAGTTCTACCCCCCACCTCTAACTTTCTTACAGGTAATGAGAGATGCGGGAAACGACTGAAGCTGCCCGTTGGGACTAATAAGTAAAGGAAGTATTTCTGTAGAATTTTCTTATAAATGTAGTCGAAGATACGCTTTAGAGCCTATTCAAATGCCTTCTAGCACATGTGTTGCACATGTATCCTGCACTTTTTAATTCAGCCCCCACGCATCACCCCCACTACTCCCCGGACTATTATATGATTGTTACATCTGACTATCGTATCCTGGAAGGCCGCGTCAGGTTTTCCAAGACATACAATGGTTTTTAATATTTGCGAAATAAACGCCAAAACGCTTTTCGTTGGTTTGACTTTTGTACATTTAAATTTCACAAAAAGCGTGTTTATTGTCTTTTGTTTACAATTTTTTATCAAGTAAGAAAATATTAAAAATACGTGACAAAAACTAATTTTGCACACATAAAAGTGAAAATCCTATCAACACAAACCTTTCCAAAAAATGAGTTCACGAGAGTCGTGTCTCGATATTTTTGTGATGTATCGCTTTTAGTCATTATATAATCAAATCTTTTACCTAAGGAAAGAACCAGTCTGCCTTATTCAAAAAATTCGCCAGTCGAGTTTGCTTATTTTCATTTTTGTTTCAACATAATTATAGCTTATGACCCTCCCTGGAACGAGCTCAACGAGCTCGTTCCAATGAGGGTTCATAAGCAATGTTCTGAAGCAATAAATAACAGTTTTTAGTTGCACCAATTTTTTTTATTTTATTTTTGCATTCGTCGAATTCTATACGTGTTGTGTGAAGGGTTAAACTTAAATTCGAAATGCCATTTTCCTGCAGAAAAAAGAGGGCAAAAACTTGGGATGGAGATGGGGTAGGGGTGTATTCCCTCTCTTTGTGCACCTGTCTTCAACCAATGCCAACCCTGCTTGTGTGGAGTTAGTTCGTTGGGGAGTCTGACAGTTGCTCGTCGCTGCTCGGTGCTTCTCTTCGGGTACTCCGGCTTGCTCCACCCGTTAAACTGTCCGACACGAGGTGACCCTGGCTGTCGAAAGTGTCGTTAAACCCATAAATAACGAATCCTACTCTTTGGCTAAAAATATTACGCACCTTATATTTATTCTATATGTGGTCCCTCGAGTGCCTCAAATCGTCAACTGCAATGCTGCAGCATTGCAGATGGCGCCTCGGAGCATTAAAAGGACGATATGTTTCACCATAATCTGACATTAGTGTGGGGAGGAGGGGAGGGGGCACAAGGGTAGTTTTGTCGTGGGAAGACTCTGATTAATTCATGTATCTCGCACTCGAATTCCTTCCTTACCACAATCCTGCAATTTCATGATGGATGCTCTTTTTTGGTCGTTGGAATTAGTAAATAACTCCACGGCCGAGTTCGTCAACCCACTGATATTATTCTCTCAACTACCATACCATAGGGCGGCTGAGCCGGCCGAGCTCGGGTCCTTTAATCCCTTCACCTTTTTGGCTAACAATTCTCACACGAGGTGACCCTGGCTGTCGAGAGTGTGGCCATATTCAAATAAATAAATAAATAAATAAATAAATAAATAAATAAATAAATAAATAACCTCAGTTATTGAACGCGTGTTTCGACCCAATAGATCCTGTCAGCGAACACAATCAGCCTGCGTGATGCGAACGAAATCATCCTATTCCTTCGAAATAACGTGTCTCAACCCTTGAAACAACAAAAACAACAGAAAATCATAACACAGGGTACAAATCTACGACTGATCTTCCAAAATGATTCCCAGGTGTTTTAGAGAAATGGCGACCAAATTGTCTGGATTTGAGCTATCAGCGAGACTCAAATTTCTCGATACCCAATAAATTATTTCAAACAACAGGTCCCTCCACTGTCTTAAACAATGACATCACACGCCGTTTAAATATTCCATACGTACTCACAGTTACAGTTTCACATAACGGAAATAAGTTATGGATGTCCCCCGTGACCAATATCTACGCTAATTTACGAAAGAACCAAAAAATTTATTGTACGAAGCCGCTAGTAGATCTTAGCGAGAGTCCCTAAAGGGACCAGCTGTATGCCGCGTTATTGTCTAGAAACATGTAAAATACATTACAATCGCACATTATAAATATCTAACTATATTAGCTAGTCTTGATAGGACGTTTATTTACACGGGATACCCCATAAACTACTGCCGTCTGGGAACTGCCGCTGAACGACCATTATGCACGATAATAGAGCGGAGAGTTGAAGGAACACTCCGCATTACAGAGCTATCAATATCGTTTTAAATCAACACTTACTTAATCCGTCAAATCCCTTGTCGTTATACTCCTTATCTTTTGCATTATCTTCACACTCCCGATATAGGGGACGGATTGGGAGCGCGGTGGCTCAATAGGTAGAGGTGCAGGCTTAAAGCCGAGAGATCCTCGGTAGAATCCCACCTGCGGCAACCGCGTTGTGTCCTTGGGCAAGACACTTTATCTCCATTGCCCGCGTGGGGGCACGGTGGCATTGTGTACTAAGGCGTACTGCACGTCAATGGTGCACTTGTCTTCAAACAATGCTAACCATGCTTGTGTGGAGTTAATATGCTGGGGAGCTGACAGTTGCTCGCCGTTGCTCGGTAGTTCTCTCCGGGTACTCCGGCTTCCTCCACCCGTAAAACTGTCATGGTCATGATTAGCCATTGTGCAGAAATATGTGTCCTTAAAAACACCAATACATAGGGGACGGATTTGAAAATCCAAGAGCATTTTGGGGTTGATTGTAGGAATTAATCCCCATAGCAAATAATCCCGACAGTTAAAAAGTACAGACATGGAACTATTCCCCCAGTAGAAGTTTGAAGGAGGATTAAATCCCCCCAAACACAAAACAAGGGTCGGGGAACTAAGGTTTTGAATATGGAGAAAATCCTCCCAAAGGAAAATAATAACCGCAGATACATTTTTGGGTCGAGATTGATTAAGATAGATGAAGGTGACATTACATTAACTCCTTGTATTTCAGAATTTACATCACTGACTCCATATTGCCAATGTAGCATGGAAAATTAAAAAAAATTATATCTTGTTTGACAGAGCTCAATGAGCTCTATCAAACAAGATATAATTTTTTAAATTCTCAGTTGCATTGTGGGAAAAATGCACTACTGAAAACTTTGTATTTGGACGTCAGAGTGCAGAGAGTTAATGAAAAGATCTTACTGGAGTAACTCGCTATAGATCTTTTCAGAGATTGTGGGGCATTCTGAAATTTACAGATCTCTACAACCTTCACGTCTTCCTCTTTATGCATGACTGGATGAACAAAAAACTCCCTATGTCATTCGATAACACATTTCAGGTCTACAGAAACACTTCTGGGATGAGTACAAGGCAGACTGGTAAAATAGAAATACACAAACCAAGAACTCAATTTTCTGCAGAATTGCCGTTCCATTTCTTCTCAAGAATTTGGAATAGTATAGACTCTCTAAGGGGGCGCGGTGGCTCAGTTGGTATAGGTGCAGGCTGCAAGCCGAGAGGTCCTCGGTTCGAATCCCACCTGTGGCAACCGCGTTGTGTCCTTGGGCAAGACACTTCACCCCCATTGCCCACGTGGGGGAACGGTGACGCTGTGTACTAAGGCGTACTGCACGTCGATGGTGCACCTGTCTTCAACCACTGCTAACCCTGCTTGTGTGGAGTTGGTATGTTGGGGAGCTGACAGTTGGGCGCCGTTTCTCGGTGGTTCTCTCCGGGTACTCCGGCTTCCTCCACCCGTAAAACTGTCACGGTCATGGTTAGCCATTGTGCAGAAATATGTGACCTTAAACACCAATAAATAATAAATAGACCCTCTAACTCAGCAATATAGTAGACCCAAGTTCAAAAAATCATTGACGCATAAATTTTTAAGTACTTATTCCAGCTCAAATTAAAAGTGCGACAACCCAGCCTGTCCCGATTGTATCAGCCATTAAAACCCTCTGGTATCTCACCTTTCTGCCAGCATTTGACCTATTCATCCTATCTAGACGCATTATTCATAGACAAACTATCAAATAATCATGTCTTTGAAAAGAATTTTCATTACACTGATCGTCGGCTGATTGCAAGAATGTTCTATGCCCCATACGGGACATAGAACATTCTAGCACTCAGACGAAGTGATGCCAAACCGTGTTGATATATTTTTTATGGGGGTGGCAGGAAGACAACCTTTTAGGCTGTGCCATTTCCATGCTGCATACTAGGTTATGTTCTTATAGTCTGTAATGTTGTGTTGTTTTTAATGTACTAGTATACTGCAGAATAAAGATATATTATTATTATTATTATTATTATTATTATAGATCGTGTGGGGTATGACATCTGCCCTCCCGTGGTATGCGTCTACTAATTAATATGTTACCTAGAACAATACTGTTGACATATGAAAGTGGCTGCATAAAGTATTCTTTATTGGGGTGATTATCTCCAGTCATAAATTTCTTCTTGGGGGAATTACTCCTGTTACATCTATCAAGTGGGGGATTTTATCCTACCTTACTTTTCTGTTTGGGAGGGACTAATTCCACATCCAAAATTAGAGTGGGTGGAGGGGGGGAATTCCACCTATGCAGTTTTTGACTGAGGGGATTAGTTCCTGGGGGAATAATTCCGTGTACCGTTGGGGGTTATACATCATAGCAGGGGAAGGAGTACGGTAACTTCTGCCATTGAGCATAGGGGAGTTCAGAAGGTATGTTGGTTTGACGTCAGTGACGTGTGTTTGACATGTCTTTCTCGTACGTGCAATTGAATGCAATGGTTAGCAACCATTTAAGCTATTTGTCTTCCAGGACCGGCTTTTTGCAAATCGTGAGTGACCGACGTAAAATCAGCGATGTTGCCTCTTTCGCGTTTTCAGTTTCTTGTATGAGCTATAGTGAATAGATAATACGGGTCATTTTTTTTCACACGTGATTATCGCGTCTGGGTCGAGTTGGTGTGCTTAAAGCGGTATAATGCGACGATGCGGACATTCCTCTGGTGTGTCTCCGTGGCGTGGTGTGCAAGACCGTGAAAAGAATATAGAGGTTTTAGTTCTTTGACCAAGTAACTCTTTGCCAATTGGAAAACTCACTCTAAATTTCGAAATGGATTGACTGAGAATATACACCCGGAAGCTTTGCTTTGCGTCCTCATATGTCTCATGATGGTCAACCATTTTCGTCATTCAAAATGTCTTTCGAGAAAATTATCTCCCCTTATTTCACCAAATGGAATAATTAGGTCATGAAATGAATAGATAAAACCAAATTATCCATTCGGAATGCGACTGTATGGAAGAGTTGTACCCCTTTACAAGTTTCTGGAGGCAATAGGTTCCCACACTTGAATCGGTTAGGTTAAAAATTAATCCAAATCAACTGGGTTGAGTGAATATGAACCCATTTGGGTTCATATTCACTCAACCCAGTTGATTTGGGTTGATTTTCAACCAGCTGATTTTTAGAGTGCACTTTGGACCCGTGAAGATGCTATGTTCTCTATTACATGGGTCCTGGTCTCATTCTCAACATATATGTAGAAATCTTCACTGATTTTCTTCGGAAAGACCCTGATATAATATGATGGAAGAAGAACATACATCATGCTTTGATGCTGTTAAAATGTCTGACCAAAAATATCCTGGTAAGATTTCATTAGCATTTCATGTGAATGCAATTTCATTCTTTGTACGCACTAAGAATGGGGTAAAATAGCTGAGATCAAATTTAATTTTTACGCATGGTTTCATCTCGTGCACCAATAATGAATTAATATTTTAGAAGGATTTTCTCTGTCCGTGGCCATCTGTTACTCTCGACTTGCAATTTTATTTCTGCTCAATTTATTTTCACTTTACTGAATACATTTTCTTCCAAGTTCGACGCAAGTATGCGTCAAGAAATTCTAAGCCAAGATTGATTTTTGCAGTATTTTTTTTCTTACCTTTCTTTGATCGTAAAATTCCTGTTGCTTTAACCTTCCTTATTATACCCGTTCTCTGAAGAGGGAGACGGGGGTATCCAGTGGCGCCTCCCGACTTTACATCCGTGAATCTGCGGGTGCTGACGTGCATCCGTCCTTATAAACATTTCACCTTGTAGCTCGGATGTTAATAATCTAGTTTGATTATCCTTTGGAATATTGTTGGACCAGCATGTGGGAAAGGATATCCAAATAGAACTAATTTTGTCCGCATTTTCATGCCAGAGTTGTGGCACTTGATGAACTTAGAAAAAGATTCTGTCCGTACAAATATTTCGCCATCCGCCAATCCTTTCGCATTAATGCGGCCGTACACTGCAAAAAATATAGGTTCTCTTTAGAACCAAAATTGGTTCTAATTTTGTCCCTGCGATGGAACCATTTATGGTTAAACAGTATTTATTTCAAATCAAATAAATTTATAAAGATTAACATTAAATATTAACAGAATTAAACATAAATTGAGGGGGTTTCAGTCGTAAGTTTAGAGCTTATATGAGGTTGTCTCAAATCATTATTAAGCAAAGGAGATATGAACAGTTGGCATATTGATCCAGTTTTGGTTATGTATGGAACCAATATACCAGGTATTTATATTTGCTTTGTTTCAAAATGTTTGGCGACTGCGTTCAATAAGCTCCAAGTTTACTTCTGAATCTACTTCAGTTCATGTAATATTCTGTTAAAATTGAATGCTAATCTTGGTAAATTTATTTGATTTGAAATAAATATTGTTTAAACTAAACTGGTTCCATCTCAGGGACAAGATTAGAACCAGTTTTGGTTCTAAAGGGAACCTATATTTTTTGCAGTGTAGTGTGTCCCTGCGTCCAGTCCTACAAACATTTCGCCATGTAGCTCGGATGTAGATATCGACTTTGTTTGTCCTTTGATATAGTAACAAACTAGCACGTGGGGGAGGAATGTTGGAAAGGATCAATCATGGAAATAAGCAGACTGCCATCTACAGAATGAGATCCACAGAGAGTGAATTTGGTGATGCTACCCTGCTGTGCAGGGTAGCATTACTAAATTGACAATCTGTGAACCTAGCCTACATCAAGGTCTCAGGCCTGAACAGAAAGAGGTACCCAGAGGATAAATTGGGGGATTCTAGTCCACTGTATGGATAGAATCGGCAAATTCACCCTCTGGTGACCTCGTTCTGCAAATAGTAGACTGCTTATTTCCAGGCTTGGAAAGAATATCCACATAGAATGAATTCTGTCCGCACTTTTATGCCAGAGTTATGGCACTTGTGGGACTTAAAAAATTAGTCTGTCCATACAAACATTTCGCTCTCCGTCCACCCGTCTGTGCTTCAGTGTGGCCGTAAATGTGTCCGTGCTTCCAGCCCAACAAACATTTCGCCTTGTAGCTTGGGTGTGGATACTCGAATTTGGTCATCCTTTGGTATGCTGAGAGACGTTCAATTGAGAAAATGCATCCATATAAAAATTTCGCCCAGTAGTCAGGGCATTCATCATCGAATTGGAGTGTCCATTGGTATGCTGATGGACAGCATGGGGAAAGTATCTGCACGTAGGAGAGGTGCTGTCTGCAATTGTTTGCCCGAGTTTGCACTTAAATAGAGAATTTTCAAATTCACGCGCTTCGTGTTGTTGTTGTTTTCTCTTGCTGTTTTCCAATATATCGCTTTGGGTTTCTTCTGTGAAGTTGTGAAGGCAAAATGAAAATTGTGTTCAACCGATTACCAAAAATGGTCGCTGACCGATTACCGATTCTGATGCCAATTTCGTTTGTAATACCGTGTACTACTAGACAACAAGCCGAGGCTCGAAAGAACTACATTAAACTGAACATTTTTCACAGTGTTAAACTTCGTTGACTGCGGTCGTAGTAAAATTATCAGTCGCGCACACTTGGGCGGTAAACGTGGCTCTTAGAACCACGTTTACCGCCCAAGTGCGTGCGACTGGTAATTTGCTGCGACCTGAGTCAATGGAGTGCAACCTTCACTTATCCTGTATGAGCTGGCGATTGCCACAAGTACGCTCAATTGTAAGCTTTATATGTCGTTTAACTCGTATATCCCGCTAAGGGGCGTCGAGAGAAATTAAGAATACACATGGTGGGTGTTTCTCAACATTTTTTGAATGGTATCATTGACATCATTCTACATTAACAAATGAACAATTGCAGAAGATAATAAAATGCAGTTAATGAATCATCACAACAAAATGCTTGGCAACAATCGGTTGAACCGATGTTTTAAGAGCCGTTGCCGTTGTCATCCGATTGCCCACAATCGGCGGATTGTGATGGCCGATTCCGATCATCAGTTGAACACTAAATGACAAAAATGAGTTTGATCACCTTATCCAGTGACGGAGTCAGTGGGGTTGGAGGGGGGAGGGGTACAGTCGGAACTTTTTCATCTGAATTGTGGTCAGATATTTGAATCGCCTTTGCTGGTAATCATGTACTTTCTTGCAAGAATAGATTTCACACACGCAGTCGGTCGTACAAATGGGTGGCTGGGGTACCGGATTCGGGCAGTAGGGGCCGAGCCTGACAACTTTGTGGAGTATAGGCCGTGTTAAATGAATAAGTCACCTTACGACGTCTATCAGCGAGTCTTCTGTCCACTTTGGGAAATGGTCCAGGGCCCATGCCATTGTAAAAATGCGTCTTGGGGGTTTCAGGTGGGAATTTGTTTTGGAGGGAAAAAAACATTCAAAGACTAAGAAATTTTAAATTCACATTGAGCAGAGAACATTGAAACTGATTCCCAAGGAACTGCATGAACGCTACAGGTAAGTTTTATAACAAACAGTCATATGGAATCATGTTCATACAGTCTCTGTAGTTTCTATTAACCCTTTACCTAACCTGAAAAGCAGACGACACTTGCAAAAATAATTCTTGAATAACTAATATTTTTCATTTTTTGTCTCAAAAACATAGGTTATGACCCCGCGTTGGAACGAGCTCGACGAGCTCGTTCCAACGAGGGGTCATAACCTATGTTTTTGAGACAAAAAATGAAAAAAAAATAATGAAAATTAATTGGCGATTTTTGAGAATAGAGCTGGCCGGTTTTGGCCGTTACGTTAGGTAAAGGGTTAATCTTTTCTTATACTATAAAAGAAGTACTTGTTATTTTCCTTTGAATTAAGAGACTACGTTAGTTAAAATAGTGACCTTCATGTGACCTTGACCTTTGACCTGAAGGTCAGATTTATGTGCTTTCTAAGGGAAACTTTGTCCGGGACGTAACTTTTTTGTCTTTTGACCGAGACCTAAGATATTTGGCATGTGGATGTATCACCATGAGCCGGTGTGTCGCGTACCATAGTGACCTTCATGTGACCTTGACATTTGACCTTAAGATCAGATTTATGTGCTTTTTAAGGGAAACTTTGTCCGGGGCATAACGTTTTTGTCTTTTGACCTAAACCTTAGATATTTGGTATGATTGTCAATATTATTCATGTATATATAATTTGCAGTGCATTAAATAGAAAGGAAGGGGAGACATATGTTTTAGTGTGCTAAAACAGTTTCTAGTTTATCCTCAAATAAATTTCCAAGAAGTCTTGAGTATTTTAAACTGTAATTCCGACAGATTAACATTCCGACTACATTATCAAGGCACGCCTTCGAAGAATATGTAGTTGAAATATTTCATCAGTCGGAACTTGAGCCATCACAGTCGGAACAAAGCAGGTTCACACACACCCATAATCAGTCATCTTCGCGACGACCTTATCAAAAGAATATTTTCGTGTTATTGCTAGCTTTTGAGATGCGTTGACACTTCATATGCTTCTGTTCATATGGAATTCAAATATTATGGTCCATTCGTTATTGAAGCAAATATTAATGCTTCGCGACTCACGAAGCACCATCTAGATGTGCATTTCCTCAGATAACGGCGCCCGTTACTTCCATTTACACCAATCCAAATTTACAACGCCGCTTCCAAAGTTTGTTAGTGCCATAGACAGGGGCGTAGATCCTATGGATTGTCTCCGCCAATTCTTCGCCTCGTCGGGCAGTAGTAGGACAGAGTATTACTGCTTGATAGCTGGTATGCTCAAAAATCTCCTCAACTGAATAAAACTGTAACTGGTGGTTGCTAGTTTCGTGGTGGTGGTGATATATCAGTTGGAATAGCCCTTGCAATCTGCCACACACAATCGGCAATTCCGTTCTAAAAGCCTTCTGCAGTCTGCCGCGGCTTTTATCACACAATACCAATTTCCTTGGTAAATGGTGGCACAGGTGCGTAGCCAGGATTATCTAAGGGGTGGGTGTGTGTGTGAGGGGGGGGGGCACATGGATCTTTTGGAGAGCCCAAAATTTTATGCCGTAGGAATATCAGGAAGATCGTTCACCATGCACACATAAGATGTCAAACTACTGGCATATTTATGGAAGAAGAATTTTCTTATTGTTCTACAAATTACCATCTTTGGGGTAGGGGCGGAGAAGGCTACCCCCTCCCCCCCCCCCCCACACACCAGGCGCGTAGCCGGAAATCTATATTAAGGGTGCACATGGATCTTTTGGGGAGGGAGAAGCATTTTTGTGCCATATGCATATCACGAGTGTCGAAGTGTTGAGTTGAGGAAAGGTATCAAGGTGGTGTCCTTCTCGCGTTTCTCGGATCGGGAAAGGGGTATGTTTTTCAAAAATTCATCCAGGTCAGGCCCAGTCCTGGAAAAGTTTGAAAAATATTTCCAAAATGATGCTATATTAAAGAGCGTGTTATGTCATCTGTAACTTTATTAGTTGACGCCCTGTGTAGACAGTATAATTTAGGATCCCCCCTCCCTGGATACAATTGTAGGCGTCATGTCTGTATGTCGTGGAGACGAGAAGGTATGTGTATCTAAGCAAATTATCATGGTCAGCCAAACGTGGATCAGCCCTCCCCGCCCCCCATATCAGAAGACTGAAGACAGTTACTGGCATAAACATGCTAGTTTAACCCTTTGTTACTTTTGTACGTGTTATTACGTACGGAATCTTTTGTTTAATTTAGCCCTTTGATTCTTTTGTAAGTGTTATTACGTATGAAATCAAACTGCACGTTGATACTTTGTGGTCATTTGTTTTGTTATTATTTTTCGATTTTTTAAAGTTTTAATCTCAAATTAATATTTTCTCCCGAATAGTGTCAGTGATAAACGTTGAGCCAAATGTTATCGCAGTCAAGTACTAACATAATCCTGCTGTCAAGACTTCTTAACTGGATGAGTGCTAGAAGCCACTGTCAGGCCTTTCAAAAAATGAGGATACCAGAGCAAAAGCCAATACTTTCCTTGCTTATATTTCATATTCAGTCAAACACAGATAATATTTTGTTTACATAAATTTGTTTTATTACAAATTATTGGAGAGTGCCTGTGGGCACTCTCCAATAATTTGTAATAAAACAAGTTTTGAATAACAAATTCAGACCACCAAAAATAATCTATCCCTCAACCAGATAATCACTAATGTGAAAAATATCTTGTTATTTGTACTTTCCGACGTTTGACGTCGCATTTTGAAAAACGTCGAAGAAATTGAATTCCCACTGACGTTTGAACGTCAGGATAATTAAAATCCCAAAGGGTTAAGTGTGCGTCCCAACATGTTTTACAGAATCAACGGTATCATTATGGTATTACGGAACCTTTATGATCATCCCCCGATGCAAAAATACCAATCTAATTTTGCAAATCTGTGCAAGATTGATTCTATTTGCTTTTAATACCTGCCACCTAACGTGCGGCACTAACCCCGTTGTGAGAGAGTAATCTTGTGGAATAATGACATTTGTCCTTTTAATGCTTTGACAAGTGAGTGCATTAATTTATCATCAGTTGACAATACGTGTAAACTGGTATTACGTGAGGAGCGAATGCGTGTGCGAAGAGAAGTTTGTTGGCATAAAAGTTATAAGTCATTTTGAACTGATTCTAAACTTGTGATTCCATTTTCCCTTTTTATCATTGAAGCATCACCTGCTCTCAATTAGCACTAGCTTCATTCCCTTTTTTGAAGGATTATATATGAATTGGAACAATACCAGATGAGGAACGTACGTCATAGGAAACGAAATCAGCACCTGCGTCACACAATCACATCTCAATTGGAGGTATGCTCGTCGAAAATGACCATACGGTTAAAAATATTGAATGTCAGCCAAAATAAACAAGGAGGACAACCCAAAATTGATATACATATCCCTTTTATCCCGTCCTTTGAAACTTGACAGATAAATTCACAAACAGCACACTTTCATGTACAGTTAAAACTAGAAGTCCTGTCATGAAGAGCGCACAAATAGTACGTCGATCTGCGCGTTAATCTACGCGTTATGACCATAGTAAGGCTATCAAATTCTGTGCATATGACCAGTGCATAAGCAATGTTTCAGCCAATGGACCTCCGGGTAACCCGGAGGTCCATTGGCAGAAACATTGGCTGTGTTTGCTATGAGTAACCAGGAGAACCTGCCGTGCTTTGGATGCCATTCGATGTGGCATTTGTGCGCAATTCCTACGCGCCATTAAGCCTAGATAAGCACACAGTTCGTGACAGGACTTCTAGTTTTAACTGTAGCTGCCGTAAGGAAAGTAAACCAAGTTTTTGTGAGAACATAATCTAAAAATCAGGATCCAGCCATCGTTTTTGACGGTGCGCAATGGTCGGTGCGCAATGGACCAGTGGTTTTGGCGTTGGACTCCTGAATGCCAGGCGGGATTGCCGACGGTTCGATTCCCGGGCGGTGATCAGAAATCAACATTACAAATTCTTCGAAAACATTATTGTGTCCTTCAATATACACATATCATAAGCTGGGTTTCATTAACTGGTTGATTGCTAGAAGCCGCTATGGGGCTTTGAGAAAAATGAGGGTCAGGCCCGAAGCCAGACTGTCCCCGACGGCAGATAATAGTTGCGTTGGAAATGTAAAAAAAACGACCAGAGGTCAGAGTTTAAGTTTGGCGCAAGAATACAAATGTGTGCACTGACAGCTCAAAAAGATTAATAAATTAAATAAAATAAAAAAAGACCCATTCACCATTGACGTGGATAATTTGAAGCATTTACTAATAGAATTTATTGAAACAACGATTGAAAGCACAGCAAGTGATGTCGCCGGACAGTAGCGTCGGAAATGTAAAAAAAAAAAAACGACCGGAGGTCAACGTTTAGGCACAGCACAAGATTACAGATGTGTTTACTGACAGCTGCTTTCGAGTTGTTACTGGATGGCTGTGCTTTATACTACCTCTTTAGAACTATGAGTTTAATGACCCGTAAAAGGGACAGACCGTGTAGTAAATTTAAGAGGTGTGACTTATCATAGCCTCAGTCCCCCAAACCTCCATCTGTCAGAAATGGGTTAACAACGCATGTCCTCGGTTCCGAGGACATGCGATGCATATGATGGATGTACACAATCGTTGACATCTCAGCATGGACATCGGTAGCAGTATTTTTTTGATTGCTATCTTTTGGAGACCGCTCATTTTGAGCTGCTGTTGATTCTGTGTATGTGTTACTCTAGAAACGGACACGTTGCGTGTGTTAAGCTATAACAGGGACCTTTTAATCGGGCGAAAGATTTATTTATTTATTTATTTATTTATTTATTTATTTATTTATTTATTTATTTATTTATTTACGGGACGTTTGCCTCAAAGACAATCGGGCGACGAACTCTTTGTAATCGTGCTGTGGAATTTTGTTGACCTCTACTGGACGTTGGACAAAAATCAGTGAACCCTTTATCTCACGAATCGGCCATATCCACCAACCTCTTAATATACAAACTGTGCAGTTACAAAAATATTATTTTTCACAAAAAAATCTAGTAAAACCATCTCATGTGTTCTCCTTATTGGAACGAGTTCTTTGAGGGGTCGCATGATACGGGTTGAATTTTCCAAAAAATTAGAACAATTATTTTTTTAAAATATTTAAAATAAAAAAAAATTGATATTGTGTGCGCCGGTTGAAGGATTCCGTGTAGTCGAACTAACCATGGATTTCTTCACAAAGTCTTGACTCTTTCGGAACCCTTCTTCATAATGTAATAAAGCGGAGTGTTTATTATCTTTCCCAATGGTATGCTTTGATCTAACACACTGGTGGAAAGGGCTCTTTCCAACAGTGTATTATCACAGACTCAATAAAAAAATACTTTTGAGATTGTTGGAGAATTCTAGGTTGCGTCTCACAGCCTTTAGACTGACATTGATAAACATATGAGCATTACGTGGCCTTTTGCTTGATTAAAAATACGAGACAGGATTAACAGACACATGGGCTGGCTGAAAATGTTAGGGAACCCTTTTTCAAGCAAAATTAATTTTAACTTGTACTGGCAGAAATATTTTATTAATATCTCGCCATGTTGTTATTCATTTGCGACACAAGTTCCTCGCTTTGTTCTTTGAGCTCTCCAAGTACTGTTTCTTGTACATGATGACACACATCATGCAGGTGTATGTTGCTTTTGACTTCATCGTTTCCAGTTGCTGATCGATAATCAGTCCGCTATGAATTGAAGATTCATCCTAAAAAGGTATTATTGTCGATTGAAAGTAAACTGATACTACGAAATACGTCACAGCCCATGAGGTGACATATTACTACTCCCTACGATTATTTTGAACATCCTACAGTTAAAACTAGAAGTTCTGTCATGAATGTGCACAAATAACGTACACGTCGATCTGCGCGTTAATCTACACGTTATGACCATAGTAAGGCTATCAAATTCTGTACATATGGCCTGTGTACAAGCAATGTTTCAGCCAATGAACCTCCGGGTAACCCGGAGGTCCATTGGCAGAAACATTGCCTGTGTTAGCTATGAGTAACCAGGAGAAACAGCCGTGCTTTTGGATGCCATTCGATATAGCAATTGCGCGCAAGTCCTACGCGCAATTAAGCTTAGATAAGTGCACAGTTCGTGACAGGACTTCTAGTTTTAACTGCAGCCCTTTAGCCATTTGAAAGACTTGAAGATTTTTAGAATTTAGGTCGGTGTAAGAGACACGTCGGTTTTACACATGAAGTTTCTCTTCGACTATTAGTAAAGTATTAGTTTACTGACTGATCCTGCTGCGGGGGTGTCGGTCGTCCCTGTAACCCCCCACCCCAACCCCTCGCCTCGAGCGCCATATTTGTCGCTCTATGTAGGCATTGCCTTAATAAGGTTGCTAGCATTACGCGATTTTAGACTTTAGTACCAATGCTGCGCAAGCCAGACAAGCCATTTCCTGATGTTCTTTTCTTATGCTGATGATATACTGTTATGTGTCGCGCTGTAGGAAGGAGGGTCTTTCATTTCTAGTTTGACAGGTGGTTCCTTTGAATGTGATTGAGTATTTGGGGGAGAGGGAGAGGGTCGCTTTGATTGAATTGGAATACCCAGGTATACGTTGTGAACGTTACGTTGCAACAATTTGGGAAATCCACTATTCGGACCGCTGTGGGAGTTTTTCACAGAACTTGGGTCACGTACGTGGTAGAATCAATAATCGATGTATTATGCTGAAGAACAAACGCACCTCCACCTGCTTCGGCTCGTCGTGATTACCCCGTCCCGCCCCACCCCATCCCAAAAACACACACCTTCAGATTGTTCCTGGATCTACCGCTGAAGTTTCACGAAACAGCTCGGAAAAACTACGCAGTCAGAAAGAGATATATCGCAATGTACCACCCACCCTTCAAAATTGAAGAAAATATTGTTTATAGAACAGAAGCTGACGATGCAGAAATCTATCAAAGCAAGATAAGAAAATGAACGTTCACGTAACTTCAGAAAATTGTACAAATAATAACCAGTCGATGTTTATCAATCGAAGTCTTTTTGGCACGCGATTCAGTTCCTAATCTTTCTTAGTGGTAAATTGATGCGATTAACTTCATGTCACTGGTTAGGAACTATAGTACTGCTCCGACTAATCTCTAATCCGTTATAAAATATTAAAATCTCTCAAGTACAGCGGCAAACAGAAAATAAACATCATAATATCACAGTACCTTTAATATAGTTTCATAAATAGATACTAGTTCAAGACTTTTATACCACCATGGTCACATAGTAGAATGCTCACCCAGAGCGGCAGACAGAAAATAGACATTATAATATCACAGTACCTTTAATATAGTTTCCTAATTGGATACTAGTTCAAGACTTTTATACCACCATGGTCACATAGTAGAATGCTCACCCAGAGCGGCAGACAGAAAATAGACATTATAATATCACAGTACCTTTAATCAGTGGTGGCGCCATGGGGGGTGGGGGGTGGGTACTTACCCCTCCACTTTTTTCGCCAAGCGTAGTAAAAAAGTACTATCATTTTAATTTTTGTATTGAACGTTGCGGTGTAATGGTGGGTATGCTTAATTCCATATTCCCAAGTGCACTAAATCAGAGACGTTTTTAAATTATGTTTGTGTGTGCCCCCCCCCCCCCCCCCCCCCCCCACCCACTCACACACACATTAGCTGCAAACAACAAACAAGAGTCGAGGTCCCAAATTGCTACAAGGCGTGCCGCGTTCAAACGGTCTGAAACATACCGCTTAAGAGTATTCGAGGAATGCTAGAATCGAGAGCGTGCAACGCATCCGTTTGGAATGCAGCCTACTTTCGTTTTCGATCTGAGTGTCGTTTGGTGCTTTTAATATTTTGTCCCTTAACCTGAACCTTGTGGAACAGGTAAATAAATACAGTTCGAATATGAATACACCTGTACTATTTGTAAATCAAGTTAACTAAAAGCACATGTTTCTGCATATCGACGCATCAGTCAACAGTTGATTCGTCACTTCTTCCGCTACAAGTGCAATCAGTTTTTTAAAATGTTTTCTTTTTAGCATCCCGGGTTCTGCTATTTAAATATGTTGCAGTTCTCGTTCGCAAACAATAAAAACATTTCAGTACTGATTATTTCGTTCGGCATCGTTTCACAAACTTCAGACATTTTCCTGTAGTTTATAGGTCTGGCATTCTTTAGGAGTGCAGGAGTGCTGCACGCCTAGAAAATATTGAGGAGGGCAATTTTTTGCACGCCTTGATTTTCTGAAATGCCAGATCTGTTTGGACTGCCTTTAAAATATATTATCATTTCGTTCCCTGAGTTCCAATGTGTTCTCTGTGCCTAATGGCACAGAGAACACATTGGAACTCAGGGGACGATTTGTCAATGTTGTATTGATCGCAATAATTCCTGACCCATTCTGTGTCGCACTTCGATTCATTTTGAGTGTAGAAGACACAGACACATAAGAATTGAATGCAACATTTTTAATAATGAGAAGATGTGTGTGCCAATTTTACCACCATGTAGCTGAATATTGTACAATTTTTCAGTCACAATATTAATACCTTGAAGTGAATGTAACCAAAATAGCATACAAGATTATGCATTGAAAATTTCAGGTGCAATTGCACGCCCAAGCAATCTGAGGAGGGCAATTGTTTTGCACTCCTTGATTTTTCTAGATTGCCAAGCCTGAATTTACTGTTTGGGACACAAATGCAGATGCAGGCATTTTGCAAGTTTTTTCACAATCAGTTTGAAAGTTTGTTTAAACACATTTAAAAATAAGAAAGCGGCGCTTTCAACATCTTTTGATGTTCTATAACCTTTCTTCTGTTCATTGTGTAAAGAGTGTACGCACTGTGACATATAATACACACACTGTCCTTTCCATTCATACAAAGGTCTTTACGAGGAGAGTGGCAGTAATTTTTTTTCCTGGGAAGAATTAAAACCTTGCAAATTATTTACTTATTGATGTTTTAAGGTCACATATTTATGCACAATGGCTAATCATGACCGTGACAGTTTGACGGGTGGAGGAAGCCGGAGTACCCGGAGAGAACCACCGAGCAACGACGAGCAGCTGCCAGCTCCCCAACATCGTAACTCCGCACTGCGGAACAGGCAGGGTTAGATTGGTTGAAGACATGCGTACCATCGACGTGTAGTACGCCTTAGTACACGGCGTCATCGTGCCCCCACACGGGCAATGGGGATGAAGTGTCTTGCCCAAGGACACAACGCGGTTGCCGCAGGTGGGATTCGAACCGAGGACCTCTCGGCTTGCAGCCTGCACCTCTACCTACTGAGCCACCGCGCTCCCACCTTGTAAATTACTGTAAAAAACACATTCGCTTAACAAAGAGCCAAACAAAGTAGTTGTTTACTTAGTTACTTCTAATTGCCTGCCTATAAAACACCAAGTTTACCTTTGTTGATATATTCCATAAGGTCCGGATAAAGGGACAAAAGTATTAAATGGCGTAATTGCTCTATTAAAAGCTTTCAGCCAAAAGCCATCATCAGCTTTGCTAGCTTCAGAAAATATTACATACTCGGTTGAATGCAAATTTCACAATATTGTGAAATTTGCATTCAGCCGAGTATGTGCGATTGTCTGAAGCTAGCAAAAACTGATGAAGGCCTTTGACAGAAAGCTTTTAATGGAGAAATTTCTCCATTTTCCTTTAGTTACTTTTGATAAACGAAAACAACAGACGGCGCCGAAAGAGGGGAGATAACTATGAAAAGTCGATTTTCATGAGGAGATAAATCGGGGATGCACATGGTAAGTAATTTCACTTGATAGATACAGAACACGAAGTCCTTAAGTTATGATATCTGCACCTCAGAATCAAATTCAAATATGGGCTTCCATCACTCAGTCTGGGAGAGCGGTGGCTCAATGCTTATGGAATTGGACCTTAAGCCGAAAGATCAACGGAAACAGTGGCGGCGCAAGAGTTACAAAAGTGAGGGGGTACAGTTTGGGATTGTGCAGCGCCGAGCTGGGGTAGGTTTCGGGGGGTGGGGGGGGGGGGGGTCCTCTCCCGAAGTTGAGAAAATTTTTAACTGTTTTGCAACAAAATCATGCGAATATGGATATCATTGGAACCGGCTGAACAAGCCGGTTCCAATGATAATCATATTTGCATGATTTCATTGAGTTATACCTTTGAGAATTTTTCTAAAATATTAAATTTTATTTATTTTTTAAAATTGCTGTAGGCTGAATTCCAAACGGATGCCTTGCACCCTCTCGATTCTAGCATTCGTCGAATACTCTTAAGCACTATGTTTCAGTCCGTTTAAACGCGGCATGCCTTGGTTGCAATTTGGACCCTCGACTCTTGTTTTTTTGTTTGCAGCTAGCGTGTGTGTGAGGGGACAGGGGGAGGGGGGGGGCAAACATAATTTCAAAACTTCTCTGATTTAGTGCACTTGGGAATATGGGATTAAGCATACCGACCATTACACCGCAACGTTCAATACAACAAAAATTAAAATGATAGTATTGTTTTACTACGCTTGGCGAAAAAAGTGGAGGGGTAAGTACCCCCACATACCCCTCCATGGCGCCGCCACTGAACGGTAACTATGTTGTGTCCTTGGGCAAGGCACTTAATCCAGATTGCCCACGTGGGAGCGTGGTGGCGCTGTGTACTAAGGTGAACTGCACGTCGATAGTGCGCTTGTCTTCAACCAATACTATCACTGCTGGTGTGGAGTTAATTTGTTGGGTGTCTGACAGTTGCTCTTCGCTGCTCGGTGGCTCTCTTCGAGTATCGCGGCTTCCTCCACTCGTGAAATTGTCCTGCCCGTCGAAAGTGTTGTTAACCCCAATATAAATAAATAAATAAATTTGACCTTCCTCGTCCGTTCAGTAATTTCAGGGGAGATAACTTTATCAAAAGACGATTTTCATAACGAGTTGAGGTGCTATGTAAGTAATGAAATTTTGTTTATTTTGAAATTCCCACCTGTGATATTCCTTAAATTCAAATTAAATATACACAAATTATACATCAAAATGAAGGTTGGGAGGTATAGAATACGAAAAATATATTATATGAAATCAACTCATAGAGTTGACAGCAGGCACCACTGGTTCCAGAAAGTCTGCTACCGTATTCGTTCCAGACTTCCAGGAACCAGTGGTGCCTGTTGTCACCTCTATGAGTTGAGTAGATAAGTGCTTCGTGTTCTACACATCTCAGTCTTCATTTCGATGTATAATTTGTGTATGTTGAATTTGAATTTAAGGAATAAGATAGGTGTAAATTTCAAAATAAACAAAATTCTATTACCTATATGCGGGGCACGGTGGCTCAGTAGGTAAAGGTGCAGGCTGCAAGCCGAGAGGTCCTCGGTTCGAATCCCACCTGCGGCATTCGCGTTGTGTCCTTGGACAAGACACTTCACCCCCATTGCCCACGTGGGGGCACGTGTCCTTGGGCAAGACACTTCACCCCCATTTCCCACGTGAGAGTACGGTGACGCTGTGTACTAAGGCGTACTGCACGTCGATGGTGCACCTGTCTTCAACCAATGCTAACCCTGCTTGTGTGGAGTTAGTATGTTGGGGAGCTGACAGTTGCTCGCCGTTGCTCGGTGGTTCTCTCTGGGTACTCCGGCTTCCTCCACCCGTAAAACTGTCACGGTCATGATTAGCCATTGTGCAGAAATATGTGACCTTAAAACACCAATAAATAAATAAATTACCTATATAGCAACTTAAATCAGGGTTGCACAGAGCAACTTAAATCAGGGTTGCACAGAGTAATTAATTTCATTCAAAGACAAAACGGATCATATCCGTTAAGTCACTAAACATGGGCTATCATCACTCAGCCAGTTAACAGTACAGAACCTTGCGTTTGCGAGCACCGCGTCGCAACAGTCAATAGAAAAAAAGACATAAAGATAAAAAAATATGAAATTGCCAATTTAAAGGAAGTTGGATACTCATTCAATACAGTTGTTCTTTATATTCATATCATTGCAACATTCCAGTGTGTGTTTTCGCTTTTCATTTAGTCATTAAGAAATACTTTGTGGTGATTCAATGAGTAGTGTAAACATGGGATAATGTTTATTGAAATCATCGAATGCGATCAATCAAGGGTTTTCTCTGTATAAAACTCTACTGGCACCGACCAATCCCTCCGGCTGTGATAAATGGAAACACGTGATCGAAATCTGAATGTCACTAGCGATCAATATGGGACATAAGAAAGTGGATGAACATGCTGCGAGGCTAGAAATAAAATCCTAACCCTTTGATGGAACAGAGAAGTCGCTTTTTCCGGGCCAGGGACATGATAGTTCATACTTTTATTATATTGGGTGACTGCTAAGTGAAAGTGTGAGTAAGCCCAATTAATATTTTCAACGTGCAGCCCTAAGGCTGCACGTTAAAAATATTAATTGGTCTTCTCCCAAATAGTGAATATGGACTCTTCCAGTTGATTCCATTGATCTGACAGGGAAGATACCACAAGGGTTCGGGTGCATGGTGGCTCAGTGTTTACGGAATTGGACTTCAAACCCAATGGTCCACGGCTCGATCCCCGTCTGGGGTAACTGTGTTGTGTCCTTTGGTAAGGCACTTAATCCCGATTGCCCTAGTAGGCGCACGCTTGCGCTGTCTACTAAGCGTACTGCACGTCGATAGTGCACTTGTCTTCAACAAATGCTAACCCTGCTTTTGTGAACTTAGTAGGTTGGGGAGTCTGGCAGTTGCTCGCCGTTGCTTGGTTGGTGGTTCTTTCCGTGCACTTCGGCTTCCTCCATCCATAAATCTGTCCGATACGAGGTGATCCTGGCTGTCGAAAGTGTCGTTAAGTCCCAATGAATAAATAAATCACCAGGGTTCCAAGAGTTAAGAAACTTGTGGCAGTGAAGAAGGTGTGTCTGCGACAAGGCTTATGGGAGGGCAGGGGCTACGGTGGGTATTTAAAAGTGGCGGTAGGGGATGAATATTGTAAGCGGTAGTACTGAAATTGTTAACCGGATAATCGGTTTGAAACCAGTTAGCTACCTAACCGATTAAATCTGCCTCTTCTCCTTTGTGGCAGATTACACCTCGAAGCCGCGGTGTATATATTGAGAAATAATCGACTTTGGCGTTCAAGACTTCGTTAATGATCGGCAGTTTCCGCGAGTAATGAGTAATCGCAGAAACCATTCCGTAGTGTGTATACAAACGAACGTTGTCGAGTACTCGACAACGTTCCTTTGTATACACACAACGGAATAGTTTGAGAATACTGCTTTCCAATTCCTATAGTTTTGATCCCATATTCGGTGAAATAATGGTCACGGATAACCGGATATTATCCGGTTATAGATCGCGGTTAGTCGGTTACGAAAATGAGCCAATCGTTTCAGCTGTAGTAAGCGCCGGTTCTAGGACCATCAACAAAATCATGTAAAATATGTAACTAAAGAAGCAATCTGGGTGACTTTAGAGGATTAGTGGACTACCAGCGCCGGAGTGTCCACTAAATCCCTAAAATCGCCCAGATCGCACAATCGCCTACATCGTGTACACTGGCACGCTATTGGGGTAGTCACTACTCCGTCTCCGCCATCGACTCGGACAATCGACGTCTCAAACGTAAGTTCTTAAGGATGCCAAGTAGAATAAAAAGCAGTTAAGCTCATTTTGTTTACTATTTTCAAATATTTTGAGAATTGTTAGCCAAAATGGTGAGGGGATTAAAGAACCCGAGCCCGTCTGGCTCCACCGCCCTGTGTGGTATGGTGGTGAGAGGATAATATCAATGGGATGACGAATTCGGCCGTGGAGTTATTTATACACTAATTCCAAAGATCAAACAGAACATCTATGAAACTGCAGGACTGTTGTAAGGAAGGAATTCGAGTGTGAGATACATGAATTAATCAGAGCCTTCCCACGATAAAACTGCCCTTATGCCCCCCCCCCCCCATCCCCCACACTAATGTCAAATTTTGATGAGATATATATCGTCCTTTAATGCTTCAAGGCGCCATCTGCAATGCTGTAGCATTGCAGCTGACGCTTTGAGGCACTCGAGGGACCACATGTAGAATAAATAAATATAAGGTGCGTCATATTTTTAGTATATGAGTAGGATTCGTTATTTATATATTTATTTATTTATTGTGGTTTAACGACACTTTCGACAGCCAGTGTCACTTCGTGTCGGACAGTTTTAAGGGTGCGGGAAGCCGGTGTACCTAGAGAGAACCATCGAGCAATGGCGAGCAACTGTCAGACTCCCCAACGTACTAACTCCACACAAGCAAGGTTAGCATTGGTTGAAGATAAGTGCTCCATCGACGTGCAATATGTCTTAGTACACTACCGCCCCCCCCCCCCCCCCCACGTGAGCGATCGGGCTGAGTAGGAGTCGTTATTTAACCCCACAAAGTATATATAAAATAAATATAAAGTATATTGTTTTTATGAACCACAATATATATATAAAATATATAGGTAGTGAATCGTATTTTTATGCCATGAAAAGGATTCATTTATCCCTTAAGATATTTAGAATACCTGAATTTCTTCCAATATAATGAACAAAATTTGACCTTTGTTCAGTACAGTATGTAAACTATCACAAAAACTTAATTTACATACCACTAAATAAAACTGGAAGAAATAAATTTATGTTCCAATATGACTAAAAAAATAATCCTCCTCTGATTGGCCGAGAGCTCTCTTAGTATATTCTATGTTTACGGCTCAAGTGGCAAATGTTACCGTCTGACGATACAACGCGAAATATTTGAAATGACGTCGCCCGTTTCGTAACTGCTTCAACAACAGAGTGACTGGGAAGCCACTTCATTTTTCTGGATGTTTCACGTGTGCAGCAGACGGTGTTCTGGGTGAAGTGTTGTTTAAATTACAAACTGATTTACGATTTGAACTAAGATGGAATGAGTTTATCTGGTTTATTGATTATTTATCCAGTGCCGTCGTAGATACACGAGAGGTTTATTTACTAAACTTGTGATCGTTAAAAGTTGCCTTGAACAAGGCAACTTTTAACGATCACATGTTTAGTAAATGAAACAAAACTGTGGAAACGGGCTGCGAAAATTACTTGAATCGCGATTACAGTTTTTTCATGGTATCATAACAAAATAATATTGAGGACAATGAATAGATATCTATTATTGATTTATTAGGGTTTAACGACACTTTAACAGCCAAGGTCATATCGTGTCGATGACAGTTTTACGGGTGGAGGAAGCCGGGGTACCCGGAGAGAACCAGCTAGCAAAGACGAGCAGCTGCCAGCTCCCCAACATCGTAACTCCGCGAGGACAAAGTTCATCTGTTCGTTTCCATTGACAAACCACGGGTTTAAGTATAAGCTTCTTTTCCGTTGGAACCACTGGGAAGTGAGGCAGTGCTTGTTTACTGTGGCAAACAAGCTGAGTGTTACAAGTAAAATAGTACCCAGTAACCAATAGTTGGGGTGAAGGTTCTCAAAAATGGGTAGAAACGATTGACTGAACTTGACTTTTTATATCCATGTCGCGTTCGCGATTCGCCTTTGTGTGGAAATATGTCACCTTGAACTCCCGTAAATGAATAATTGAGTAAGTAATCTTAGTCGTGTGAAAAAACAGGGATCGTACGCATATATTTCAGTGATATGTAGTTGCATACCTGAACATGGCCCAAATGTCTTTGTTACACATTTTCTTCCTTCTACTTCTGATTGATGATAAACAAGTGGAATTCCAAGTACTCCTATTGCATTCATTATCGCTTTGATGTAGGCAAACGACTACACGTAGGTCTTCGGCGTGATCCTCGTTTTTCTATCACCGATTAATTAACAATTCCACCTAATTTGATGTTCAGACTATGATGAGCTAACTGCTTGGCAATGCATCGGTGGATGCGGCCGCCGCAACCGCATTGCTCCATCCCAACTAATTTTGTAACTTTTGTTTAGAAGCGTCGAGACCAGGTGATACCCTATTATCTGAGATTACACATGGGCATCCACTATCCCGCCTATAATAGACCCAGCGCGAGTTATATAGTTTGTTAGAAAATAGAAATTTGTTTTTAGCTTATTTGTTTTACAAGGATTGGCGACTTATATTAACGCCTCTCCTTGGCACAATGGCGTAGGTGTGTGGGATGACCTTCGTGGCGGCAACTTCGTGGCTTCACTCTTCCCGAGTACTACGAAGGAATCTTTTGCCTGCACGTAGTGTGTTTCTCTCTCCACACAGAGGACAGCCATTTCACGTCCCCACCCGATAGGACGGTACGCTGTGACAGCATCAACCCCATAATTGATGCTGACAGAGATTGTCCGGACTCCTCGAGAACTTTCCCCGACCGAAGATTGATCCAGAGACCTCTGGAATGAGAGACCATAGAACTTATCCACTCGGCCACCACTCTCTTAGAGTGGTGGCCGAGTCGATAAGTGCGCTGTTAGAAATTTGCTACTTTTGCCTTGGGAAGTCAGATCAGCTGCATAATATTCCAGGACGAAAAAGTTCTGATTACAATAACATGACTTATCACCAACACAATTCCAGATATGAACTTCATGATTAATTACTGAAGCCAAGAAGAATAAACCAAAAATATTTTAGTGACGTTCAAGCTACGACAATTTATTTCAGGATAAAATTCTTGGAAAACACCGCTTACTTTTTTCTGGAGGCATCACAGGTGTATTATCGCTGTATTGCACTTTATATTATGGTCTTGTCGGATAAGACTAATGAGGCGAATATAATGTGAATTAGATGAGTTCTGATTGTATTGCAGATGCTGCAAGACTTGCGTCTGCATCATTAGACGCCTAGTGGAATTCGTCATTTTAATTGATTTTATTGAAAAAGAATGGAAATGAATCATGCTAATTATTCTGTTTCGTTCCGCTTTTTTACGTCTTTACCTTCTTTTTACATCCGTTCCAATATGCTGTCAATGGGTTGTTTTCCTCTTGAGTGTTACAGTTAAAACTAGAAGTCCTGCCACGAACTGTACGCTTATCTAGGCTTAATTGCGCGTAGGAATTGCGCGCAATTGCCATATCGAATGGCATCCAAAGCCCGGCAGGTTCTCCTGGTTACTCGTAGCAAATACAGGCTATGTTTCTGCCAATGGACCTCCGGGTTACCTGGAGGTCCTCTGGCTGCGACATTGCTTGTGCAGAGGCCACATGTACAGAATTTGATAGCCTTACTAGGGTCATAACGCGTAGATTAGCGCGCAGTTCGACGTACTATTTGTGCGCATTTCATGACAGGGCTTCTAGTTTTAATTGACTTTGCACCGATCGAGAACAAAAAAAAGGTTCCTGGTAAAAAATATTTTACGAATGAATGCCGTATGTTTGATAACTAAAAACTGCGTTGCGCAATGTTCTTTCCCACTTTGTTGTTAACATCGGTGAATTTATTATATGGTTACAAGAAATACAATACATGGAGAGTGTATTATCATTAAATCACCATCAGAGTGGAGATTCCACCCGAGCAATAATTGCAATTTTTTTGCAAAGCATAACCATCACAAGCAAAGTTCCAGCCAATGGACCTCCGGGTTAAACCCGGAGGTCCATTGGCTGAAACATTGCTTGTGTTTTTATGTCCACATGTACAGAATTTGAAAGTGATACTTTAGGTGATAATTCCACTCCACGGGTGATTTAGTTACAATCCACTCTCCACGTACTGTAGGTGCACAATACAACTGCTGTTCGTAGATCATTTGTGACTCCTTGGTAAAGGCCGCAGGGGAAAATTCCCTTGGACACAACCCCCTAAAAATACCCTTAGGACTTAATCCCCTTCATTTACTTTTCAGAGACTGACATAATCCCCTCAGTTTAGAAAACTGAATCCCTCAGTTTAGACATTTTAATCCCCGTAATTTAATTTCCAGACGCGGACATATCATTTTCAGTGTTTCTTCTTTTTCTTTTTATCCAATTATATGTAATTTAACTGAGGTCACGAGTTCGTACCAATGAGGGGCCACACGCTATGTTCTCAGGAGGAAAAAAAATGAAAATGGTATTCAGGGGATACTTTCGCAACGGAGCACTTCTAGTCTTGTTAGGTAAACAGTTAATATCAGGTACCATTAGAGAAAATTAAATTATATACCATCGAGGAATAATGAAAATAATATTTTTTAAATAGTCGACTTCGTCTCTTTTTTAATCCATCTAGGTTTAATCCGAGTGGCTTACTGAGTGGATGGATTAAGCCCGCCTTTGAAAATTGAACTGAATGAGGGGATTTTGTCAGCCTCTGAAAATCAAAGTGAGAGGATTCTGTCCATTGGGGATTTTTTACAACGGGATTGTGTCGTGATACCTCAGAAACGAGGAAATTCTCAACATTTCAAAATTCTTATCTTATCACTCCTGTCTCAAAAGTGGCTTGCGTGATATAACTGCCTTGTTCAGTTTGTTTTTAGTGGCGGGGGGGGGGGGGGGGGGGGGGTGGTGGTGAGCGACAATGTACAAACGCGAAATAGAAACTCGAGTGTCTTTGCTCTGAGAACAAACAATCCATAAATCTTCTTTGTTTGCATTTCTGTTGGACTTTTAAATTCCCAGTGTATCAGGAACAAATTAATCACGGTTGATACGTGGGTGCACAGTGGCGCTTAGTACTAAGGCGTAATGCACGTCGATGGTGCACTTGTCTTCAACCAATACTAACCCTACTTGTGTGGAGTTGGTACGTTGGAGAGTATGGCAGTTACTCGGTGGTTCCCTCCGAGTACTCCGGCTTCCTCCACCCGTAAAACTTGCAGTCACGGGGCGTTTCTGGCTGTCGAAAGTGTTGTTAAACCCCAATAAATAAATAAATAAATAAATAAATAAATAAATAAATGAATAAATAAATAAATATTATTTATTTATTTATTTATTTATTTATTTATTTATTTATTTATTTATTTATCGGGGTTTTAATGTCACATATTTCTTCACAATGGCTAATCATGACCATGACAGTTTTACGGGTGCAGGAAGTCGGAGTACCCGGAGAGAACCATCGTGCAACGGCGAGCAACTGTCAGCTCCCTAACATACTAACTCCACACAAGCAGGGTTAGCAGTGGTTGAAGACAAGTGCACCATCAACGTGCAGTACGCGTTAGTACACGACGTCACCGTGCCCCCACGTGGGCAATGGGGGTTAAAGTGTCTTACCCAAGGACACAACGCGGTTGCCGCAGGTGGGAATAAATAATTAACACGAGTTGCTATATTCCGTCTCGTTAACCCTTTACCCATCGCATACGGTATCAAAATTCATATTATTTTTTCAAACTTTTCAAAAATATTTCAACAAAACTATATCATGTGACCCCTCATTGGAACGAGCTCTACGAGCTCGTTCCAATGAGGGGTCACATGATATAGTTTTGTTGTAATTTTCTGAAAATTAATATTTTTTCAAATTCTGAATTTGCATATTACGCGGGCGGATGCCGTCGATTCGTTAGGTAAGGGGTTAACGAGACCAAATTAGCAATATCAAACACGGCGCCTTGTTTGATCTAGAGTGTCTGACCTCATCATCAGCTCGACGAAATATTGCAAGCCTTGATTAGTTGATTGTTTCATTAGTCTGTATGTATGCAACAAGAGCAATGTCAGCAGATTAGTAGACTGCGATGTTTATTGCTTATCAAAACTGACAAAAAACATTGCTAATATTTGTTATTTCCTTGATTAGTGATAAAGTTATCGGCCGTGGATCTCCCAATTAAGAACAAAAAATTACCATTAAGAATATGATGTAGCGCGGCTGACAATTTTTCATCATTGGAAGAGATTTACAGGAAAGTTAGCTCCCCTTAATTTTCTAAACTTTTCAGTAAAGTTAACACTTAGGGTATGGGAATTTCATATAAATATGTAAATTTCGAACTGTCAGCGAAGATGTATCATCGCCGTGCGCTTCATTTTACAAACTGAAAGGCCTGTTTCTAGTTTCCGCCCGGTAGTATCCGTACATCGCGCGGGTAATTATTTAGAACACCAACAGCCCAAACAACTTTTTTTCACATTTTATAGTATAGCGCGACATCTAGCCCCGTGTAATCACAACAAGATATAGCCCCCCCCCCCCCCCTTCGTCGGAGAGGTCCCCCCACCCCCACCCCCCCACCCCCCCCCCCCCCCCCCCACCCCCGTCGGAGATTTTTAGTCAGTCCGTCGGAGAGTCTCGTAAACCCGACTTCACGAGAAATTTCCGACAATCGAATGTAGATATCTCGTCTTGTCAGTCTCGAACCCGTGCAGCACTGGAACTTTGATAGAGAATAATGATTCTCACGAAATTCCTTAATGTCGTTCGTCAAACTGGCTTTATAGATGAAATATTTCCCGACCTTATTATAATATGTTTACTTTAACCCTTTACCTAAGGTAACGTCCAAAACCGGCCAGCGCTATTCTCAAAAATCGCCAATTAATTTTCATTATTTTTTTCATTTTTTGTCTCAAAAACATAGGTTATGACCCTTTGTTGGAACGAGTTCGTCGAGCTCGTTCCAACGAGGAGTCATAACCTATGTTTTTGAGACAAAAAATGAAAAAAAATAGTTATTCAAGAATTATTTTTGCAAGTGTCGTCTGCTTTTCAGGTTAGGTAAAGGGTTAAATAATCAACAAACATACTCAATTTGCTTCTATTTTGGTTCTCCAATTTACCAATTTTCACTCATTTTCCTTCGTTTGGGAGGTCAAATGTTATAGCCCCCCTGTCGGAGAGGTTCCCCTCCCCCATGTCGAGAAATCCCTGGCGCCACCCCTGTGACCTTGTACTTGTTATATAGCTGTATTCCGTACCTTTTCCCTGCTCCAAAACCCGCAGCTCGAGTATTTCTTCTCGAAAAAAAAATGAAATTTATTTTAGAAGCGTCAACTTTCACGAAAACGAACTGAAATTGCCCAAAATAATGGGAAAAAATTACAATTACGAACATTCCCTCCCAAATTTTAAAGATTCCATGCGTGGGTGGGTGGGTGGGTGGGTGGGTGGCACCCATGGTCTCAATAGCCTCGACCTAATCTATATTTCATTGAAACGAAAATGACAAAAGAAAATATAGGATGTAAAGGACACGCCCAATCATTCGGCGCAGAACCGAAAGCCTTTCTCACCCACTCCTCTAGATCGTTTCTAGAGTCCACATTACTGTTATAACTTTTTACCTAGAGAAAAGAAATGTTTCACTATTTCCAAGCCATGGAAGAATATTCCAGCACCCTATTCTTCCATTGGCAAAATTGCGGGAGTGAAAGAAAGAAAGAAGAATGAATGTGAGTAAAAGTAGGAAAATGAACAGTAGGGGGTGGGGACAGAGAGGATGTCGCAACATCGAACAGAATGAAGTTTAGCACAAACAACTATACTCACATAGACACATCGTCCCCGAGTTTCAATGTATTCTAGGTGCCAGTAGGCTGCCAGTAGGCTGCCAGTAGGCACATAGAACACATTGGAACCCAGAGGACGACATACAGGTAAAAAAATCAATATTTCGTCCTAAAACGGACAATAAGTTTCGCAAATAAATATGAAAAGACGCTAATATTGTCATATATTGATATGGATAAATAATTTAACATTATTTGTCGCCCATAGTTCAAAATTATAGCTTATAACGGAACCCGACATGTGGACTGTCTTATCCACTCTTAGCAGGAATCGTCAACACAACTGTATGCTAACAGTACAGTTGTGCCGTAAATAATGCTAAAACACGCTTTTTTACTTCCGGAAACTTTCTATAGGCGTGTGTGTGTGGGGGGGGGGGGGGGGGGGGGATATGCCCATTTGACGTGTGCATCGTGACATATAATACAGAGATTATCCTTTCCATTAACATAAAGGTCGAGGAGGTAAGATTTGCTATTTTTTTTCTTGGAAGAATAAAAATTTGAAAATTACTGTAAAAACACATTCGTTAAACAAAGGGCCAAATTGGAAATTCATTTGGTTACTTCTAATCAGCTTGCCATAAAAACAAGTTTCATTTTGTAACTTTTAATAAACGAACACAACAGACTGCTCCGAGAGTTGTCTGTTGTTTTTCATTTATTACAAGTAACAAGAGGGAACTTCGCTATATTTTCTATTGATTGGTGTTTTCTCAACAATTACATGCTTCATAATTGAAGTGAAACTATTTGGTCTTTTTGGATTTCCTTTCTTATACGTTATGGGAGAGTGTCCATTGTCACTCTCCCTTTCTTATAAGTTATGGGAGAGTGTCCATTGTCACTCTCCCATATCTTTCATCATGTAAAGACGTGTGGACAAATTTTGACAGCCAAAAATAATTCAGCACTCTACCAGTTAAACCCATATTGCCTATTTTAACTCTTTACCTAACATGAAAAGCAGACGACACTTGCAAACAATATTCTTGAATAACTATTTTTTTTTCATTTTTTTGTCTCAAAAACATAGGTTATGACCCCTCTTTGGAACGAGCTCGACGAGCTCGTTCCAAAGAGGGGTCATAACCTATGTTTTGAGATAAAAAAAATGAAAAAAATAATGAAAATTAATTGGCGATATTTGTGAATAGCGCTGGCCGGTTTTGTCCGTTACTTTGGGTAAATGTTAAAGGACTTCCACCCCAGGCAGTGGTTACTAAGTTCTATTTTACCAATAAAACAGAGCTTTTACCACGGTAAACAAGCACGGCTTCACTTTTCTGCTTTCTCACGGGGAGTCCTGTCCTTGAGCAAGACACTTAATCCCCATTCCATAAATGGGAGAATGGTGGCGCAGTGTGCTAAAGCTTACTGCATGTCTATGGCCCAGATGCCATCACCGATGCTAAACGTGTGTGTGGGGGGATTAGTAAGCTGGAGAGTCCGACAGTTACTGGCCGCTGCTCATTGGTTTTATTAGGCTATTCCGGCTTCATCCACCCGAAAAACTGCCAGACACGATATGACCATGGCCGTTGAGAGGGTCGTTGAACCCCACTAAATAAAGATACCGTAATTATCTCTTGTGAACTTGTTTTGCTTGAAAAGGGGAGGTAACTTTTCTCTTAAACTGTTCTGTGAGAAATGTTTGAGGTGGCTGTGAAACCATATTATTTTTCATTGCGTGTATTTGATGCAATTATGACAATCACACTCAAATGAGAAGGTTTGACAGAACGTCAAGTCCATCCATCAGGTCTGCCACAGCTGAGATTAAAGAGGGAATGTCTGACAGACAGCTGTTGCAACACTCACATATTGATCTGTTGCTTAAAGGCTTCTTTTTGAACTGCTTCCCCATATATTACCAGCAGCATTTTCGTTCAGAAAGAACGTGGCCCGCGTATTTTTACACTCTAACTAGTATTTGCATTTGTGAGAAGAGGACAAAATGAGAGTCTGTGGATATTCTCGAGATACTTTCATGCAAAGGTCAACAAAAAACAATAGATCAGAAACAGTTATAAAAGAACTTGCCAGGAGCAAATATGCCGGTGTTTGATTCCATACAGTGGATTGACTTAATTCTTATTGACAAATAATATACTGCGTAAACCAGATTATACAGAGATGGGATAACATGTATTTTTGTTCCCACACACCACGCAGATATACTTCACATGATGTGAAGGTCATCTTCGTATCCAAAAGTACCCTTGGTCACTTTTTGTCCGTGTCAGTGAATTATTTCTTTTCTTTCAAAACATGGAATTTATCAAACCAACCCATAGCTGTTATAAAGAAGCCATGACCTCTCTTGTAGTGAAATGAAATATCGGTTCCTCCATTTTTCCTGAAGATTGAACCAAAATTTCAAGCAGCGAAAATTTACCGACAATGCAGCTAGGAACTTAACCAACCAATTCGATCCTATTTGACAGAGCTCAGTGTGCAGAGGGTTAAGACAAGGGAGTGATATGCGGGGGTAGTCTTGAAAACTAAATAATAGGTCGCTCTCCAGAAGGCGTCTCGTGGAACTAGCATATGTTACGAGATGTTAGCCTTGCTGCGAGCGCAGTGAATACTGCTGCGGAACTGTTTTTCAAGACATGCGAACGTACACGCACGTGCCACTGTACCAGTACTCATGGGAAGTTTTGGTACGCGCATGTACGAGTCTTTATCAAGTAGGCATCTAGGCATGCTGCAACTGCTTTGCGAGAGTGCACGTGTTTACACTATTTAGCGGATGAATAAGAGGCTATTCTCTGACACATGATGGCGACAGCTGTGGGTTGTTGCTATAATTGTCCATTTATGGCAAATTATGGAAACATTTGTAAACAAATTAAGAGTAACAGTTTGTCAGTAGTGTTGTATTTGTGGACAGCTGTGTGTAAATTAGTCACCACAAACTCTTTTATATGTTTCTTATATTATAATGAGCTTTCATGCTTTAAGGCAGGTTATTTGCTATTTTTGTTGTTTTCCCACAGAGCAGACCGGATATAAAAATCTCCCTTCGTAGAAAGCATTGAATGATGGAACATAGAATCAAACCAACCAAATATTTATTATTCTATGAAATCCCCATCTATAGCAACACTGCCTGTTCTATGAAATCCCCATCTACAGAAACACTAAACCATGCGGCAAATGAAAATCCGTTCCGCACATATGTGCCGAACGGATATCGTTGAAGGACTATTTTTAAATAGAAGCGAAATTTCACTGGAATTTTCTACAAATCGTACACCGCAATTACAATTTGAATCGCCAGCGATAGCTGAATATAGTTGCACGGGTTCCCCTCACAAATTTGGTTGGCGATAGAATGCGTTCTTTTTGTTGCTACTTCATCCCCTGAGTTCCAAAGTGCCTATGTGCCTACTGGCACATATGACACTTTGGAACTCAGGGGACGAGTGTCAAATGAATTGTTGAGTGTCTTCTTATAACTGCTTTCTTAGACGTGAAGGCGTGTAAAAACACAGAACTACACTCGCGTGTGAATGGGTTAATCGATATGGTACTGTTTCCATCGCGGAAGGATTAAACTCGAGGCCACAGGCCTCGAGTTTTATCCTTTCGCGCTGGCACTCTACGGCCTCGAGTTGTATCCTTCCGCGCTGACACTCGTGCCATATCGATTAACCCATTCACACGCGTGTGTCGTTCTGTGTATGTATAACAAGTGTTGTCACGATCTGTATCAGCAGACCTGAAGTTGGAATACATGATCCCAGATAGTTACATCCGGGGCCATTGTGGTCCTTCAAACCTTCATAGTGCTCGCTCTTTGGTTCAAATGTTTTGCCAAAGGACACAGCGCACATGGAGCGGTTCAGACTCGAACCTAACACCTTTAAATATGAAGTTCAATGCTCTCACGATTGAGTCATCCTGCTCCCGGCCTTCGTTTTAATGGCATTAATAAAAAAAATTCCCCGATCTATTCTTTCTTTATTGTTCATTGCCAAAGACGTCTTGTGAGATTGACAGAGTGCGGAGATGAGAAAACCCACAACATCTGGAATAAAGAGAGACAGCGTCTATCAATTTCTTTTAATATTGGTCGTGTTCCTGATTCAAACGTGTTGCATTGCCTGGCGCGACAGATCATTGCATGATTAAAAGAACTATTTAATATGAGCCTTCTTAGATGGCAAACCATTTGCCCACAGTAACAATTTCTCTGACGTTTACTGGGCGAATTTCATCTAATAAGTAAAATGCATATATATTCCCATTGTTCCCTGGAGGGGCACTCTTATGGAGTTTCTAATGATGCGAAAGTATTGAAGAATCACTAATTCGTCTGGCCTGGAGGTAACATTATATTTTCTTCGTCGAGATGTATTGATAAAAATTCCGATCCTTTGGATTCCGTTTTTGTGTTGTGTGGTATCTGTTTTCGAAATATAATTCTGACAGGGTCTTAGATAAAGTGGAGATGGGCAGCCTCTCACAAGTATTTTGTCGGGAATGTGTTTAGCCGCAATCATGTTAAATACCCGTGCCAATTGGGTTCATATTCACTTAACCCAGTTGATTTGGGTTGATTTTTACCCCAACTGACTTTAGAGTGTGTGGACATATCTTGCCTATTCATCGCAATTTTTAGAGGGAGTTAAGGCTGCAACGATATAACGATATGCTTCCCTAACGATACGATACAGTTAAAACTAGAAGTCCTGTTACGAATTGTGCGCTTATCTAGGCTTAATTGCGCATAGGAATTGCGCGCAAATGCCATATCGAATGGCATCCAAAGCACAGCAGGTTCTCCTGGTTACTAAGTGCAAACACAGGCAATGTTTCTACCAATGGACCTCCGGGTTACCCGGAGGTCCATTGGCTGAAACGTTGCTTGTGCACAGGCCATATGTACAAAATTTGATAGCCCTAATATGGCCATAACGCGTAGATTAACGCGCAGATCGACGTGCTGTTTGTGCGCATTTCATGACAGGATTTCTAGTTTTAACTGTATGTATCGCGCTTTCTGCACGATACGATATGCAGCATGATACACATGATCTCTCGTGCCATGCAAATACAACTATCAAATACTTTGAACAAAATGCATTCATTTCCAGTAGCTTCCTTTTATTACAATTTTTTGAATGCATTCTTTAAACAATGTGTAACTTCTCAAAGTGATGACCATTGGCACTCATTTATTTCAGGTTTTCATTTTAAGACCCATTTTTCGATGTTTTCCCCTCATAAAATGTGTTCAAACAATTTAATCCCTTATATCTTGTTTGACAGAGCTCTGTGAGCTCTGTCAAACAAGATATAATGGATTAATCAGATAAATATTTAGCAAATTGGAGGGAATTCACCAACCTTTGGTTAACTGAATAATCAAGTGTTAATGTCCTACCTACCGCTGTCAATATACTGGTATGCAAAAAACAGGTTTTCACTGCACCAGCTTTCAATATCTGTGAAATTGTTTTGCCTGTAATTTTTTATGTTTATTGTTTCGCGATACACAGTGAACAGCGATACATCTTGAATCGTGAGCAATGTATCGCGGCACGGGCGTATCGCAATTAATCGGTGCAGCCTTACAGTTAAAACGAGAAGTCCTGTCACGACCTGTGCGATTATCTAGGCGCGTAGGAATTGCGCGCAAATGCCGTATCGAATGGCATCCAAAGCACGGCAGATTCTTCTGGTTACTAACAGCAAACACAGGCAATGTTTCTACCAATGGACCCCCGGGTTACCCGGAGGTCCATTTGCTGAAACATTGCTTGTGCACGGGCCATATGTACAGAATTTGATAGCCCTACTATGGTCATAACGCTCGGATTAACGCGCAGATCGACGATCTATTTGTGCGCATTTCATGACAGGACTTCTAGTTTTAACTGTATCTCCCACCCATAAAAATTTTGCTTTCGCCGCTGACCTTGCCCATCACCCCATCTCTATTTGGGGGAACAAATCCCTGACATATTACTTAATATGATATTGTCAAAAATATTCTGACAATATGATGGCTGTCCCTGTCTGTTCTCTGTTGATATAGTGAATAAACAATTTTGTTATTCAGATGGTGCCATCTGCAGTAAGTGCACTTATCTCATTTGGAAGTTGTCACATTTACCAATACGAAATCGTGTAAGTGGAAAACAGATCGAAGTTGGCCCATTGCTCTGGTATAAATCAAATCCAATCGTCAATTGTAATTGAATGAAAGAGAAGAATTATCACCAGATCAGCTCGGTTTAATTTCTAAATGTGGTCATCTATTACTCCACAACGTCCAGATAATCTTCGATTTTATTTCTTTTCACGGCCATTGACTGGAGTTACAGAGTTTTAAGTCATTTGAGGTCAGTCTCTATAAAGTGAGCAATTGCTGTATTAATTCAGAAGAAAGGGGATTGGAAATTCTAGAAACCTATCAGAAACAGACAGGCGAATTTGAGTTTATTTATTTATTTATTTATTTATTTATTTATTTATTTATTTATTGGTGTTTAAGGTCATAGACTTATGCACAATGGCTAATCATGACCGTGACAGTTTTACGGGTGGAGGAAGCCGGAGTACTCGGAGAGAACCACCGAGCAACGGCGAGCAGCTACCAGCTCCCCAACATCGTAACTCCGCACTGCAGCATCGGCAGGGTTAGATTGGTTGAAGACATGCGTACCATCGACGTGCAGTACGCCTTAGTACACGGCGTCATCGTGCCCCCATGTGGACAATCGGGGTTAAGTGCCTTGCCCAAGGACACAACGCTGGAGTCCGAATTGATCGCTCAGACGGTCACCCATCCGATGATTAACCGGGCTCAACGTTGCTTAACTTCGCGAATTTGAATAAACTGTTTTCTTGCTACAAGATCTGCTCTACACAGTTTTTCATACCAGGTTGCGGTCACACCTGTAACTTGAACCTATTTTTTATCCAGCATAGATGGGAGCCCGGTGGCTCAGTGGTTACGGAATTGGGACTTCATACCGAAAGTTCCACGGTTCGATCCCCGTCAAGGGTAAGTGCGTTGTGTCCTTGGGCAAGGCACTTAATCCCGATTGCCCCGAGGGGTCACGGTGGCGATGTGTACTGATGCGTACTGCACGTCGATGAAGCCCTTGTCTTCAACCAATGCTAACCATGCTTGTGTGGAGTTAGTAAGTTGGTGAGTAAGGCAGTTGCTCGGTGGTTCTCTCCGGGTACTCCGGCTTCCTCCGTCTGTAAAACTGTCCGCGAGACGATATGATCCTGGATGTCGAAAGTGTCGTTAACCCTCTTTATCCAGCGTAACGGCCAAAACCGTCCAGCGCTATTCACAAAATTCGTCAATTAATTTTCATTATTTTTTTTCACTTTTTGTCTCAAAAACATAGGTTATGACCCCTCTTTGGAACGAGCTCATCGAGCTCGTTCCAATGAGGGGTCATAACCTATGTTTTTGAGACAAAAAATGAAAAAAATTAGTTATTCAAGAATTTTGTTTGCATGTGTCGTCTGCTTTTCATGTTAGGTAAAGGGTTAAATCCCAGTGAATAAATAAATCCAGCATAGACATATTTTGCAACAGATTATACTCGAAGCCCGGGGTATTCGGACAGACCATCTGAAAGATAATCTGGTCGAATACCCTTGGTCTCGTGTATTGTCTTATTTGAAACCCACTTTACATTGAAACCCTGTTTTTAAAGGGACAATATGTCGCTAAAAATATCGATTCCCAGATTTTAATTGTACGTGAAAAAGCATGTAAACATCCAATGTATACAAAGTGTAAGATATCTGAAGCAATGCGAAAATAGGTGCCATGATACCTTGCAAGTAATATGGCAACTTTGCAGTATTCATATGATAATAGCATACAGTATTATTATTTATTTATTGGTGTTTAAGGTCACATACTTATGCTCAATGGTTAATCGTGACCGTGACAGTTTTACGGGTGGAGGAAGCCGAAGTACCCGGAGAGAACCACCGAGCATCGTCGAGCAACTGTCAGCTCCTCAACATTCTAACTCTGTTCAAGCTTCTCTCAAGCAGGGTTACAGCGGTTGAAGACACGTGCATCATCGACGAGCAGTACGCCTTAATACACGGCGTCATCGTGCCCCCATGTAGGCAACCGGGATAAAGTGTCTTGCCCAAGGACATAACGCGGGTCGTCTCGGACGGGCATCCAACTCGGGATCTCTAGCATAGAAGTCCAACAGTCTACCACAGATCTACCGCGCTCCCAGTTTACAGTATTAAGGCGATCTTTCTCATTATTTGATTTTAGACGGCATTGAAAATCGATGCTTTTTCGGCCCCAATGATCTCGACCGCAAAGTTAACAAATAGAACGAAAACAAAGCCGAGAGTTTTGGAATTTACCCCCACGCAGCTCTGTCGCTGCGTTTTGAATGAAGAATTTTGATTTCCAAGCTTTGTGCTTGGATACCTGTGCAACGTTTTGTCACGAGTTGTTTTCCTGCAATAATTTATTATCAGTTCTGATACAAATACGATAGCAGGCTTCCAGGAACCATTGGTGCCTTCTGTCAACTCTGTGAGTTGATTGCATATGTGTTGTGTTCTATACACCAGAACCTTCATTTTCATTTATAATTTGTGCATATTTAATTTGAATTTGCGGAATATCAGATATGGGAATTTCAAAGTAAACAAACTTCCCCAACTTATAAGGCACCTTAAAAACGATTTGTTCAGCGTTCAAGCATTTTTCAAATTTAGGATAAATTCTCGCATTGAAATTAATTGAAAATATTGATTGGCCTTCCCCAAAGTAACGAATGAACTGACGTGGAACATGCTATCAGGGATTAAAGGATTAAAGAAAGGGTTTATAAAGTTTTTCAACATTAATATCATATTTTCGATTGATAACAAATAATCTGGGGAGATCTTAACAGAGGCTAATTGTAAGCGAAAAGATGTTCAAAGAACAAATGAACAGAAAATCTTTTTTGTCAGTTGGAGTATCATGGTAGACTTCATATTCTGTGTGCCTCAACTGTGAACAAAACTGGATTGCACACTCTTGTTGGATCCTTCGTTTGGAAGTTCAATTTGCTTTGAAAATTTACATGAGTAGTTTTTTAAAGAGAAGGGGTAAAAAAATAATACCCGAGCGCCTGCAAGTTGCGACAACATGCTTCTGTTGTGGATTTTTGTTTTTTTTTTAAATTATTGTGATGACGGTAACATGGTCTGAGGTTTGCGGCTCGGAACGTATGTTCCGAGCCGCAAACCTCAGACCATGTTACCATCAACTCATCACAATAATGTATATGTTCCAATAAGACACAACCCACAGCCTAAAACCTACATCGTGAAACACGAGAGGCTTATTTACTAAACATGTGATCGTTAAAAGTTGCCTTGTTCAATTTTTTTCGGATGCTAGATTAACCCTCTTCCTAAAGCAACGCCAAAATCGTCCAAGAATATTCACAAATATTACCATTCAAATTCTATTATTTCTCCAATTCTTGGGGGCGTTGCGGTAACCGGTTCTCGTCAGATTACCGAAGTTAAGCAATATCGAGCCCGGTTAGTTCTCGGATGGGTGACCGTCTGAGCGATCGATTTGGACTCCCGCGTTGTGTCCTTTTGGCAAGGCACTTAACCCCGATTGTCCACATGGGGACACGATGACGCCGTGTACTCAGGCGTACTGCATGCCGATGGTGCGCATGTCTTCAACCAGTCTAACCCTGCCTGTGCTGCACTGCGGAGTTACGATGTTGGGGAGCTTGGCAGCTGCTCGTCGTTGCTCGGTGGTTCTCTCCGGGTACTCCGGCTTCCTCCACCCGTAACTCTATCACGGTCATGATTAGCCATTGTGCATAAGTATGTGACCATAAACACCAATAAATAAATAATAATTCTCCAAGTCTTGCCTAAAAATAGAATATGGCGGCCACATTGGAACGAGTTCATTGATGGGTAATAGGCTATATTTTTGTCGACAAACAATGAATATTTTCAGTTCAAGAATTTTTGTCAGTTTTATTTAACTGTTGGAGTGAATGAGAAAAGAAATAAAAACGTAGGAAGATAGATGGATTCTCTCATTTGCAGTGAATACGGACGTGTGGGATAAGATGATTCGAGAAAACGTGACTTAAATGGTTAAACGCCCCATTTGTCACGCATTTGACATTTAACTTAAGGATACTGACTTTAGTTAACCATTTGGAACCTGGAGGCCATTTCCGCCCAGGACATTGATACGTCATAATTTGTATCAAGTGTGATGGCTGCTCAGTGAATGTGTGGTGTTGACTGATCAATATTTTCAACGTGCAGCCCCAAGGCTGCACGTTGAAAATGTTGATAGGTCACCCCCAAATAATGAATATGGACTCTTCCAATTGTTTATGCTGAACTGACGCGGAAAATACCACCAGTGTTTAGTGGGTTAATCGGCATGCATCTGCTCGAATAGGCAGCACCGGCTACTACCTTACTAACTAATAAGCCCGTGGAAAGCTTCTCATAGACCACGTTAGTACTTTAATTCCCCAATCACGAAAAATATATCCTCTTCTCTGTTCCAGACAAAGATATTATCATTGGCCTGCTTGATAAATCTATTGAAGCTATATTCCCAAGCACGTGGAAGCGATACACGAGCGATCAAATAAATCATCGTCAACATCCTATCTGTAAAATTAGATGCTACCAATTTTTCTGTATTTCTCTTCTTGGCTTGCATTCGCTTCGAGTGAGATTATTTTTTCATGGCGAATTGTCTCCCTTATTCTTATCGACTTGGACGAAACGAGAAATATGCTTGCAGCGATCAAATGAAAATACAAGGCACAGAAATGAGTTTTTGTTGTCACAGTTTTATTGAACTTTGTTCGATAACGGTTTAAGTTTTGCAATCCGAAGACTCTGCGTGTAATTGTGGCGTTGTATGCTTGGTGGTTTTGGAGAGATTCCATTCATGGTTCGTTACTTGACAAACACAATATTTTTTTTCTGTTAACGTGAGATTGGATACTTTTTTTATGTGTTTCAAGGTATTCTGAAGTTTAATAATATTCATATTTTATTGGATTTGGATACGGAATCAAAGCAGATTAGTTTTAATTGAATAAAGATAATTATTTGAATAGTAAGGTAAAAATATTCTTATTTTTTCGCCAAGCTGTGTGTTGATTTATTAATGGCGTGGTTTGAATACAACACTTTACGGAGACATTCTCCTCTCTTCATGAGGCTGGTCTTGGTCTCGAAGACCAAGACCAGCCTCATGAAGGGAGGAGAATGTCTCCGTAGAGAGGAGAATGTCTCTCGAAGACCAAGACCATCTTCGTCAAGAGTGGTGAAAATTTGGCTCATTTTTAGCGGTGGACAGTTGACAGTTTTATACATTCTAAACATTGGTGGCAGGAGTTATTTAAACTTAGGAATAAATTGATGGCAATGTCATAATTGCGAAGTGAAATTATACAATTACCTCGAGACCAGACGATTCGTCAATGCCACATGGGGGGGGGGGGGGGGGTGGTACACGGGAGTGTATAGGACATCTTAAATTTTTGTGTTATTCTTAAGATCAGAAGATATTTGAAACTTGATTGGAATAATTTTTTCCGGAACAAAATAGTAATAGGAGCTCACAGAATCGGCGCGGTCAAAGCCACCCCGCCGTCCGATCCCCACCCCATTTTTTTTTACCAGACTCGATAAGGCTTAAAATTGGAATTCATGTTCTGTTATATATCTCAAGAATATTTAGATACGGTTAGCTTTTATGCGAGGGAGGTTGCCTATTTAGTGATCTGTCAACTTTGATGAATTTGACTCTGATGGAAGGTATCAAATGACATTTAGACTCCGCGCGAGATCAGTAGATTCCACGCGAGATCCCTTTTCCTGAATCCAAGATCCAGTGCTGATTAATAATTGTTCTCTAATATGAGTATATGTGAGCTGGCGTCAATAGTGTGCTTCTGGGAGAGGGGAGGCTCTTATTATTTTGTTGAGCCCCTAAATATGCTTCCCAAAGCTTTATTCATATTATTTTGATGAACTTGAACTGCGCCAAGAAGCTAATGGAAGTTACAGCGATATCAGGCGAAAGCAAATGAATGAACTTTTCGCCATCGCCTTGAAGAGTTCTTATCACAGCGAATTTTTTTTCAGGGCCGATGTCCATATCCAGATTCAATAGTTAGATTGTATTGAAAACACAACATATATTTTATCTTCTCTTACATTCCGTGGACAGATCATAACTGTTTCAGCTGTACTGATTGAGTTCTGTACTGAACATAAACCTATAATTAACAAACACATGATTAATGTGAGAAAAAACTTGTCGCCCGTCAGATGAACATATGATGCGAGTACTTGGTGTTACAGGATTTACCCCTTCTCGTTATTGGATATTATGGGAGTGAAGGAGGACCCTCCAGACTCTATCGACGAAATTCAAGAGATGGAAACACAGGTAACGAGCATTTATATTTTCACTCACATAACTACCTTTTATTCTATCAAAAATACTTGCTTTCATTCACCTCATTATATCATACCGTAATTGTTGCACTAATATTGCATTCTTCGGCTAATATCAATATCACCATAGCAACGATCGTGCCACGTTGTTCGATACGGAATTAACAGGTAACAGAAGAACATAATCATTTCGTGATATTCAGCGATTGATTAACTGAGCAGGTGTGCTGATTCAGTGCAAGAAACCCTATCAGTCTGGGGACGCTGTTTAACCCTTTGTACCCGAGAGCCCTTTTTCCGACCTTTGAATATGATACGTCATAATTCCATTAAGTATGATGCCTGCTAAGGGAATGTGTGGACAGACCAATTAATATTTTCTACGTGCAGCCTTCGGGCTGCACGTAGAAAATATTAATTTCTCCCCCATATAATGAATGTGAACTCTTTCAAAAAGCTGCCACGGAACTGACATGGAAGATACCACCAAAGGGTTAATATTTAGTTGTCATTTTGGAAAGTTCCTTTACACTCCTAAAACTGCCAAAAACATTGTAAAGTATAGCCCAAATTTTAAAATTTGAAAATTCCTAATGGAAGAGAAAACATCCTCCAATGTTTGAGAAGGTATTCTCCACCAAAGGAATCTTAAATTTTACCGGGGGGGGGGGGGGGGGGGGGGGGGGGCACTAAAAATTTGCAAGACATATTTTGTATTCGGCTCCTTTTTACATCCACCCACTCACTACGTGCAAATTTTCTACTACCGTTCTCAGACACCCACCCCCTACTCTCCCATTAAAATCCAAAATAAACTTACCCCAGTTGCCCACGTGGGGGCACGATGACGCTGTGTGCTGAGACGTACTGCACGCCGAGATGCACATTTCTTCAGCCAATCTAACCTTGTTTGTGCTGTGTAGTATGCAGTACCACTGTGCAGTGTGTAGGACAGTCGTGGGTTATGAAGTTGCAGAGCTGACAGCTGCTCGTCGTTGCTCGGTGGTTCTCTCCGGGTACTCTGGCTTCCTCCACCCGTAAACCTGACACCGACACGATATGACCCTGGTTGTTAAAGTGTCGTTAAACGCCAATAAATAAATCAATAAATAAATAACTTGGGTTGATTTTAGTGCATCAGAGAGAATTTTCCCAAAATATTGTCTGCACATTTTCTACATTTCGAACAAGACACCCACCCCCTACTAACGTGTGACATTTTCCCAGATTAAGCCCAATATTCTCACATATAAAGCCTCCTGATGTTGTATTTATGTTAAGAGTGTGATGTACAACATCATCTTTAAAGTTTGAAACACAAATGATGGTATATATTAGCTGATATATTGATATAAAAAAAAATTGCACAAGTTGGAAATGAACATTTTTGGCGCGCTCAAGAGACCCACCCACCCCCACGTCACGTCTTGCAAATTTTTGGTGCCCCCCCCCCCCCCCCCCCCCCCCCCTCTCCTGGACAGACCAATTAATATTTTCTACGTGCAGCCTTCAGGCTGCACGTAGAAAATATCAATTTCTCCCCCTTATAATGAATGTGAACTCTTTCAAAAAGCTGCCACGGAATTGTAATGGAAGATACCACTAAGGGTTAATATTTAGTTGTCATTTTGGAAAGTTCCTTTAAACTCCTAAAACTGCCAAAAGATTTGTAAAGTATAGCCCAAATTTTAAAATATGAAGTTTCCGAATGGAAGAGAAAACATCCTCCAAGGTCTGAGAAGGTATTCTCCACCACAAGGAATCTTCAATTTTACTCATATTTAATTGCCACTGCGTTAGTTCTGTCTGAGTTTTGAGAAATAGGAGATTAATTATAATTCCGCAGGCGTCGGAGCCAGGGAGAGATGGAGGGCGTTTGTCCCAAGAAAGTGCTAGCTGACCGAATTTTTCGAACAAACAAAACTTTGGGAAGAAACCGAGGCTCAAATCGGGTAGACGATGGATATTTTAGGAGATTCTACTTTAGCGGGTATTTTTCGAAGACAATCCTGCCAAGAAACGTCTTTTGGTCTTAACTATTACACCAGAGGGCACTGAAACTCAAATTTCCCCGACCGAAAAAAAATCATCGAGACGTTTTTGAGCTTACCGAGCTCCCACTGTCTGGTTCTATTTACTACAATGACGGACGTAGGACGCCAACAGATTAACTTTTGGGCCTTGCCGTCAACGTTTAGATAAATAGATATCAAGATTCTACCAATCACAATTTTTTTTTCATTTATTTTGATGGTTACTGTACACCACAAACATTTGGAACCCTACATCTACAGTACGTGAAGAGTGTATTATCATTAAATCACCCGCAGAGTGGAGAATCCACCCGAGCAATAATTGCAAATTTATTGCAAAGCATAACCACCACAAGCAAAGTTCCAACCAATGGACCTCCGGGTTAAACCCGGAAGGTCCATTGGCTGAAACATTGCTTGTATTTTATGTCCATATGTACAGAATTTGAAAGTGACCACGTTGGGTGATAACCCTCCACCCTTCCGCGGGTGATTTAGTTACAATCCACCCTCTACGTACTGTATGTATACATTTGTGGTAATATTTACTACACAGAAAAATAGTAATAATAATAACGATTCCAAACAAGTCCACATGCTGCTGATAGTTCGAATTTCAGAATGAGTTTACAGGGGCGCCGGAACGATTTTCAAAGTGTGTGCGTGTGTTGTGTGTGTGGGGGGGGGGGGGGGGGGGGTGTTGGATCGGGCAATGGATGGTCGTCGACATGAAAAATTTTACATTCCAAGGTCCCAAAACCCCCATTTCCATTGATCTGAGTGGATATTTTGAGATTTTTCAGGAGATGTATTTGAAAGATTTCACACTTTGAGAGCCGTTAAAAACGTCGGTAAAGCATACAGGTGAAGTCTATTTATCAGCTTAGGTCGTAACGACCAAAGCTGATAAATAGACCTCACCTGTATGCTTTACCAGACGTTAACAGCAATGAAACTGTCTGTGGATTATCTTGTCTGGGGATGGATTTGGTACTTGTATGTCTGTAACATTACAATCTACTTCAGTTAACCGATTTTTTAACAGACTGTATACATTTTAGTGTTTGCTGCCACTTACTGCAAAAGATGATCCGAAATCAATCGAAACTGAACCAGTACGAGAGAAACATAGCGTATATATGCATACAAAAAAAGTGGAGGGGATGTAGCCCCCCCCCCCCCCAGCCCCTCCCCGGTTCCGCCGCACCTGGTTCAGTAAATTTGGTGTGGATGACTCCTCATCTACCGATCGAGTAACGCGAATTCCATTATTATCTGAGACAAAGTCAAAGACCATATTCACCACGTAACATTTAGCTACGTTGATGGTGCGTTAAACAAACAAGAAGCAATTAAAAACTTTATTAGGTCACATGAAAGTTTTCCCCAGTGCACTATTTTCTCAGCGCGGCTGAGCTAGACAAAATAGTTTCCAGTCGTGTAGTGGAAATTGATTATTCGACAGAAACCTTTGAATTAATTTTGCGCTTAAAAGTACCAAACAATAATCTTTGTGTCCAAATCCATGATGAACCGCAATTGGCAAACATTTCAATGCAAATGAGTTGACATTGGACTACTTACATGTACTCTTTTGACTCTTGTGAAATAAAGGGTCGGAGGAGGTAAAAAAAACACACACAATTATTATGCGGAAAATCATCTTTAAAAAAACCCTCATGAACCTAAAGTTGAATCCTATATTTACCGGATATATCATCGCCTGGGTGCTAAATTGTTCTATGTCCCCAATGGGACATAGAACATTCTAGCACTCAGCCGACGATATGTTGGACCAGTCTTGAACACGCATGTCTGGACCTTGGTCCGCTTCATCGTCATACGCATGCTTGTTCGGCAAATTAAATGTTGTTTTACACATGCATTTAATAAATCCCCAATGTAATGAAGAATCTTGTATAATGACTGTACAGAAAAAGACACAATTATTTTGTGATTGAAGGAGCTATAACAGAAACTCACTATACAATGGCCGAAGCCAAGGATACTCTTGAACGGCTTTGCCTTGCATTTAGTTTGCCACATTTTCATATCCCATCCCATTTCAGTGTTTTCAAACCAATCGAAAACTAAAAATATTAAAACACTTATAAAATGTATTTACATTTTATTAGTGGTTTAATATTTTAGTTTTCGATGCCTAAAAGTTCTGTTGAGGTGATACAGGTCTTGGGCCCAAAGACCGCCTTTTAGGTCCAGATACATAACCCGTCATGATTTCATTAAGTAGAATGGGTGCTCCGTCAGTATGTGCTTAGACCAATTAATATTTTCAACGTGCAGCCCAAAGGCTGCACGTTGAAAATATTTATTGACCTACACCCAAATAATGAATATGGACTCTTCCAATTGCTGTCATTGAACTGGAAGATACCACCATTGTTCATAGGGTTAAAGAAATAAGGTTAATTGTGTACGGTTTATGCTTGTCATTTCCGGTTTTCTGCCTTTTAGTAGTAAGCGTCCATGTACTGTAAGGATTGCCAGTAAGTTATACACATTTATTAACACACGTGCTTTGCCCCCCCCCCCCCCCCCCCCCCCGTGGCACTGATTTTGTGAGGCGTCGTCCGTAGCTACACCTTCATTGCCTTACTTTTCTCATTATACGAACGGAATCTTTAGCATGCACGACGCGTGTCTCTTTCCGGACGGACGTTTTACGTCCCACCCGAAGGATGGAACTCCGTGATGACAGCAATTATGACAGGAATATTTTCCGACCGAGGTTAAATCCCAGCACCTCTGTCCCCAGAGACCAACGCACTTATCCAATTAACCGGACTTTAGAATTGGAGCTTTTTCTGGAAGGACTAGCCTGAGGGTTTTGTGTTAAATATATGTCCACGTTGGAGACTGTTCATAAAAATATAAGATCTAACTGAGTTTCCATTGGCTATTTCTTGTTTGTCTAAATAATTTGACATAACTAACAAAAGTTGGCGACGACTTTGTCGAACGTTTGGCAAGTACAGTTAGAACTAGAAGTCCTGTCACGAACTGTGCGCTTATCTTGGCTTAATTGCGCGTAGGAATTGCTCGCAATTGCCATATCGAATGGCATCCAAAGCACGGCAGGTTCTCCTGGTTACTCATAGCAAACACGGGCAATGTTTCTGCCAATGGACCTCCGGGTTACCCGGAGGTCCATTGGCTGAAACACTGCTTGTGCACAGGCCACATGTACAGAATTTGATAGCCTTACCATGGTCATAACGCGTAGATTAACGCGCAGATCGACGTGCTATGTGTGCGCATTTCATGACAGGACTTCTAGTTTTAACTGTAGCTTCAAATTTCGTTCTTTTCCCTAAGGCCAAATCTTATGTGCCCTTGTGGAACGGACTGGAAAAAATCTTGTTCTATCAGGGGATAATGATCCGTGATTTGTTAGGAAAAATTATGAAAAACTATCGAATTTGGGTAGCAGCGATTTTGAAGAGCAGTACGAAGATTTGGTTGATGTCGCAAGTAAAATGACCAATTATCCTAACCATTTCATCACCATTTTTTATAGTACACATCCAGTGTGTCTGAGGTTCCGACCGGACACATCAGACCAGTTGAAGTATTAAAATCATCTTTTTACTTTCAAGTATATCCAATTAAAGTCTTTCCGAGAAAACGATTGCTTAATTATGTTTATTCTTTACACAGTTATGGCCCTTGATTGACTCGAAATTTTTAAAGATTTTTTTAAAACAATTTTTTTGTATTTGGAAAGCATATTCATTTAACAGCTATGAAATGTGAATATTTGATCAATTGATAAATGAATCATTTAGTAACCCGTTGACAGGTTACGCTACCTAGCATGGTGGCAACCCATATGAAAATGTTGTTGTAATTTTTTCTCCGCATTCTCTGTTGGTAATACGGAAGTCATGCTTTTTACGTCTCAACGGGATTCGCTTCTTTATAAATATCAACAACTAACGCGCGATCTCGCAGAAGCGAGATCGCACGTTAGTTGTTGCTATTTATTTTGGCGGAAATTCCTTTAAGATGGAAGCAGCGTGTCATTCTACATCAGAGAAGTACTGCCTAATAGGCGCCTATAGTTTCTTAGCTCAACTTTGGCGAAGCCAAATCTGAGGTATTGTCATGGCCTGTCTGTCTGTCTGTCTGCCTGCACACACAAATGACTACTTATGTGGCTACGAGTTAGTAAAACAGGATACTTATGTGGTTAAAGTCTGTTACGTGGGGTGGGGGAGGGGGTGTGGGTGGGGGTTTGGATAAATGTAGAGTAGGGTTAGGGCATTCCGGGGTGGGGTTTAGGGGTGGGGTGTGGTGTGGTGGGGTGGGGTCAGTGAAGAGGTGTTAGTGTTATGTGGCTAGGGTTAGGGTTAGTTTAGGGTTAGGGTTAGCTTAGGGTTAGGGGTTGGTAGGGTTTGGGTCAGTAAAGGGTAGGGTTAGGGTTAGCTGACCCCCCCCCCCCCCCCCAAATTTTTGAGTCAAGAGAGTTCTGAAAGTTTATCAAGTCTTTTTGGTAAAACATGCGAGACCAGTAATATAATGAAGTTGTGTTGTATTATTTTGACGTAACCTGTAGTTTGTTCCCGTGTTTTACAATTGACGTCGCCCCACACGTAACCTAAACGGTCGTTCGCGGGTTATTTCCAGGCCTGGGGCTATTTTATTATGTTTGTATATAAAAAATAAAATAAAAATGTTCATCAAATACCAAGACAGGGTGGATGGTCCAAGTGAGGGAGCTAATAGAGAACTACTCATTGGAGATCTCGGACCTAGACGTTGGGGCATACCAGGGTAACAAAATCGTCAGAGAAAGGGTCATGGAGGATGGTAACCTTAATTGGCGCGAGGGGGGTCAAATCAAAGAGGTCTTTGGGTGGCCTGCGTGATAAACAGCAGAAGAGTACCTTGATGGCACCTTTGGGGGGGGGGGGGGGGGGGTCACTGTTGTTCAAGCTGAGGTCGCGATCCCTGGAACTGAGGGGACAAAATTGGGAAAAACAGTGAAAAGGAGCGCCAGATGTGTAATTTGGGCGTGGTGGAGACCCTGGAACACTTTCTTCTAGAATGCCCAAAATACCAGTCTAAAAGAATAAGATTCACTAGGAGTATAATGGGGAAGTGGGATCAGAGAATGAAGGACATGCGGTTAGTGAGAGACTCAAAGGAGAGGGTTAATATGCTAATCGGAAAGATTGGGAAGAATGGGGCAAGGGATGCCATCAAGCAATTCGTCTCCGAGTGGTGGGAGTAGAGAAGGAGCGTGGGAATAGGAAGACAGTTGGGAGTACAGGGGTAACCAAGGCCTTCTCATCCGAGAACCGCGACAAATCAGCGGCCGGCCAAAGTGTTGTTATTATTATTATTATAGGTAACGCGGTGACTCAGTAGGTGGAGATGCAGGCTGCAAGCCGAGAGACCTTCTGTTCGAATCCACCTGCGGCAACCGCGTTGTGTCCTTGGGCAAGGCACTTAATCCCAACGGCGTTTTGTATTAAGGCGTAATGCACGTCTATGGTGCTCTTGTCTTCAACCAATGCTAACCCTGCTTGTCTGATGTTAGTACATTGGGTATTCTCACAGTTGCTCACCGTTGCTCGGTGGTTTTTTCCTGGTACTCCGCCTTCCAGTTCCCGTAAAACGGTCCGACACGTAGGGACTCTGTTGTCGAAAGTGTCGTTAAACCCCAATAAATATAAAAATAAATAATCATTTTTAGTGTAATATCACAATTGTAGTCAATGTAAATGTGTTATGACCTGAATTTCGAAATCAATTTGTAGGCTTGGGGTGTGTAAATTTGATACATTATTTGGGAATATGAGGGTGGATGTAATTTTTTCAATACATGTTTGTTTTACAGGTTTTGTATTTCCTGCACTTTCGCGCTTGTTTTGCTTTGTTTAGTTTTCCGATTCTGTGTAACACAATTAGTACTGAAATGGTTAACCGGATAATCAGTTTGAAACCGTCAACCGGTTATCCGAAATATCGATAGTGATCGCCATTCCACGTTTAAACCGTAGTAAATCTGCCGCTTCTCCTTTGTGGTAGATTACACATCAAAGCCGCGTTGTGAATATTGAGAAATAATCGACTTTAGCGTTCATGACTTCGTTAATGATCGGCAGTGTCCGTAGGTAATGAGTAATCGCAGAAACTATTCCGTAGTGTGTATACAAACGAACGTTGTCGAGTACTCGACAACGTTCGTTTGTATACACACTACGGAATAGTTTGTGAATACTGCTTTCCAATTCCTGTAGTTTTGATCCCAGATTCGGTGAAATAATGGCCACTGATAACCGGATATCGTCCGGTTATAGCTCGCGGTTAGTCGGTTACAAAAATGAGCCAACCGTTCCAGCCTTAAACACAATGCGTTTGTCTCCGCTTGCTGCAAAAGTTAAATTATTTTAAAATTAAAGACTGACATTAACAATACTTGCTGTTTTATCATTGAGACCGTCACACATTTTTTCACACGGTTAATTAGTAAGATTTTCCTCAGTATATACACCAAGCAAAAGCCTTATTGTCTGTGCTTCAGGGTTGTCTTTTGTTTCTATATCAGAATCGATGCATGTATTTTAATTTGCAGATCGACCAGAACAAAGTCGATTATTCAATATCATAATCATGGCGGATCCTTGGCGAGGAAGCCAGTAAATGCAGACTGCGAATAAAGCCCTTTTCGAGTTTGTACTCACTCACTCTTGGAATTGATGGGATTTGTGTAAAATTGTGTTGTGTTGAAACCTCCTTATCGGAGAAAAATGTTCAAACCAATTGATGGACAATATTACCATCAAATCAGCGGCCGGCCAAATTGTTATTATTATTACTACAGTAGAATCCTCTTAATTGAATGTCCATTTTGCCAGTAAAAATTATTCAATTAACAGGAGTATAAATTAACAGGGATTTGGTCAGTTTCCTGTGTTTTGGGGGTAAACTGAGCATTTATTCTATTATATCTTGTTTGACAGAGCTCGTAGAGCTCTGTCAAACAAGATATAATAGAATAAATGCCTGTGTTGGATGTAGTGAGGCCAAAAAGGTTGATAAATGAGGAGAATTTGGTGCGTGTCACAGTAATTTTTTCGACATATTACAAAAATTTATATACAATTAACAGAAGTTTACTTTACAACCCATATGCAATTAACAGATCAAATTTGTACTGAAAATGTGGTAAATGGTTTTGTGTTTGAAAATTATATTCAATTAACAGGGATATACAATTAAGAGATATCCAAATAAGTGGGCTGCACTGTATTTGAAACGATTTTGGGGGCTCTGTGTTATGTGAAACTTACATTGGGCCAATGCTTTTAGGGAAGCGTAACTTTTAGGGGGGGTGGCTATGCCCTCCTCCCCCCCCTCCCCGTGAATACGCCACTGTTCACCTTATAAGGTAGCTATAATTAATTCAGAATCCTGCTCTAGATTTTGTTGTGTGAGTAATGTCACTATAAGTTGAATTTCTCTGTTATGTCGAATTGGCGGCAGAGGAGTTAAATCTAGCCAATATACAAATGTGATGTATTCCCGGTTAGCTTTAGGTTATAATGGGTTAATTGATCAAAAGATGTTATATCAGGCGTGATCAAATAGGGCCTGCACGTATAAACTGATTCGTGAGCGGATTAAAATGACAAAATAATTTTACTTTATGGAATCGATCGTACAAATCGCTAAGTAGTCTTGTTTGATTTATCTCTGTTGTTCTGTTGAAGTGAACTTTACAGATTTGTTTCATTTCCATGTCGCACGATCCATTTTTAATATTTTTCTGATTGAAATGTGTGAAAATATCGATTCCCTTCTCTTTTACTTCGGTAGATCAATAGAAATCCTGCATTTGTACGCTGTGGGCATTTCATGCGCCTCCGTCATAAAACATGCTACGCGCGAATTAACTCTGTCACCTTTGCGTTACAAGAGAGATCAGTATCTCTCTTGAATGCCATGTACGGTTTTAGATTTTACTGGTAAACTGACACAGTTCACCGTGTTTGCTTGTCGTCGCCTGAGCGCTAGAATGTCCTATGTCCCCCATAGGGGAATGTCCCCATAGGGGGACATAGGACATTCTAGAACTCAGACGACGATGTGTTGGGTTTCTCGTCTGACAGCTTTAACCTTTATTTTATGTCAGTACGACTACAGATCCGGAATCGACGCGTGTCACCATCTGACGTGGTGTGGAAAATGAGAACCTACCCGTTCGATAAGAATGGTTCGATAAAAATGGTTTGATGAAATCAGAGATCGTGGGCGAGTGGAAAAGACAGCCGATATTTCCTATTGAAGCTCCCACGCTCGATTTCTTAGATTAATTAGATTAAACATATTTTTATTTGCCATTTGACAATGCAAATCAGGATTGGAGGACAAGTGCTTACCACTTAGAAGCCCCCTCCATTCCTGTACAATGACTAACAATTTACAATATGACAGAACGTATTCCATAAATAACAGAATCTAACAAAGTCTAAATTTTATAAACATTATAGACAAACACAAATTAAACTGAGAGAGAGAGAGAGAGAGAGAGAGAGGGGGGGGGAGAGAGAGCGAGAGAGAGAAGAGAGAGAGGAGATAAAAAAAATAGAATAGAAAGAAAAAAGAAAACCTGAAAAACATCATTAGATCCAGTGATGATGCCATCCACCTACCCATTTGCATTCTATAGTATCCTTGGTCCGTAATGTGAGTCTAAATTAACATCTTGGTTACTGCCACTATAAGCATAGGTTTTCACTTCTAGAGATGTTCGCACAACAGTTTCGACCTCCATTGCGTGGACAAACCCTTGATAACCTAACTTTCGCCATGTGTACACTCTCACAGTGGAAGTTTCAGGTCCCTCCGCGATAGAATACCCATGGCGGAAGTCAGATTATTTCTGTTATATCCTAGAGGGATTCCTAGCTCGATTCCTTGCTGGGGAAAGATTCCAGTCGTGGTGAACATTTGGTACACCAAGCTACAACAGGTATATTCTATATTTATTTCATTACTTAACAAATCGGCCACACTCACTTGCGTGATTTACAAATAAAGCAGTTGAAACTTTTTTTTTTTTAAATTCAACAAAACCATAACATCTGACCCCTCATGGGAACGAGCTCGTCGAGCTCGTTCCCACGAGAGGTCACATGATGTGGTTTTGTTGAAATTTTTGGAACTTAAAGAACAAAATCTAAAATAATAAATTTTGATATCCACTGTTGGTTAAAGGGTTAACAAGGAAAGGGAGCATATTCCATAACTTATATTAACGATTCTTCTCGGCGCCATGCTCCAGTTTGTATATTTCGTGGATTGGATCCCTGAAACGGAAACGTCGTGGCATCGGCTTCTCGAACACTGTGTACGGTGGTCTTCGGTACGTGCGTTTGTGTGCATCTCTGAGCACTAGAGGCTAACATCTCAGCGCTTATCCAATGAAGGACGATGAAAATACCAACCGCGTAACTGACTCTGCCGACCGAGCATTGATCCACTGACATTTATCTTGAGCTACCGGCTCGCGTATCCACTCCACACCTGTGATCTGTTCATTCTTATTGTTCTAGAGCCAACAGGTAATGTTCGAATGGTTCACCATTTTACATTGACCCATACTATAGAGATTTTCTGGGGAACTCTTCCATGGAGCTGGCAACAGCCTGCAGGTTGGTGTGTACATTCTTGGAAAGAGCTTTCCTATAGTGTTCACCTAACAACCTCTTTCCAGTGGTATTTGATTCGTTTATGTACAGTACACAGACAAAATACATAACAAGAAAATAAGATTACAAATAGAAAACACTGCAAGTGTAAATACTATCGTCCTGTCATTCCTTTTCTTGGCGATAAGAATATTTTTTGGCAGCAATGTTTTTGATGTCTGAAAGATAAGCCTGATGATGACAAATTTCATTTTTGAAATGTTCTTGTCTGCAAAATGTACAGTGCAGGTAGGGCTAATCAGAACCAAAATACGGCTGGGCAGGTGGTGCCCGACGATGAAACACAAAAGAAGCACACCACACACAGACACTCGGTTCACAGTTCATATTCACTCAACCCAGTTGACTTGGCTTGCTTTTTCACTCAACGGATTTCAGAGTGCATATCCGATATTTTGACTTTTCAGAGTATGTGAAATTTGTAGAGACACATTCCATTCATAGCTCACGAACAATTTCTGGTACGGAAAATATACAAGGCATTTCTACTGCATGAACTGTCATTATCATTATATACAGCACTTAATGCCTTCACGGATTATATAATCAACACAGTAGATTTGTCTGTCTTATGGTGTTAATGTTGTATATGTTGCGGTTGATGTACCTGAGTGTTCCATCTTGCGCCAACAACTAAATTTCGTCTTGGACCATTGCCGACAGCTGATTTCTGTGAAGTGGATATGCACTGTGTGTTTAATTTTTAAGTTTCCAATTTTCATCTCGGCAAGAATCTTTTCCCCTTTATGAGGTTAATATCTCAGACACAGACTTACACTTACCCTTTTGTTCCCTATGTTGTCAAAGTCTAATACGCATGCGCGTGACGGAAATCAAAGTGACTATTGCATCCCCTCGAATGGAAAGAAATTTTCGTTTCCAAGAACTCTTCAGAATGCCGAAAACTAGGAGATACAGTTTGTAGGCTATTCATTTTTCTTCCCCTTTTTTCATGTACATGAATTTTTAGTCGAGTTGTAAACAATTGGTTTCCGGATGATAACTTGATAATGGTTTGACCCACGTCCATGAAACGTCATAGGTAGGTTAGCATCGGTGAGAGGAAGAAAGAGTATTTTGGACTTGCTTGGTCAAAGGTCATGGTCACAGTGATCTTGAACATAGTAAATTGTAAACAATTGGTTTCCAGATGATAACTTGATTATGGTTCAACCCATATTCATGAAACTTTATATGTAGGCTGGCCTTCATGAGAGGAAGAACTCTATATATTTTGGACTCACTAGGTCAAATGGCACGGTCACAATGACCCTGGACATAGTAAATCAAAACAATTGGTTTCCGGATGATAACTTGATAATGGCTCGACCCACGTTCATGAAACTTCATAGGTAGGTTAGCATCAGTGAGAGGAAGAACCCTATTTATTTTCGGCTCACTAGGTGAGAGGTCAAGGTCACAGTGACCTTCAACATAGTAAATCATAAACAATTGGTTTCCGGATGATAACTTGATAACGGTTTGACCCACGTTCATGAAACTTCATAGGTAGATTGGCCTAGGTACGTGGAAGACTCCTATTTGTTTTGGACTCGCTAGGTCGAAGGTCAAGCTCACAGTGACCTTGAACATAATAAATCGTAAACAATTGGTTTCCAGATGATAATTTGACAATGGTTTCATCCACGTCCATGAAACTTCATAGGTAGGTTGGCATTGGTGCAAGAAAGAGCCCTATTTATTTTGGAATCACTAGGTCAAAGGTCAAGGTCACAGTGACCTTTCACATAGTAAATTGTAAACAATTGGTTTCCGGACGATTAGTTGATAATGATTAAACCCACTTTTGTGCTGTCACAACTCGACATTGGATCGGTGATCCTATCGGCATTTTTGTGACTACTTGTGGAAGGAGAACAAATTCACCGTCGTTGGGAAGAACCTGTGCATTTTAGAAATATATGAAAAGTTCCTCGTAAGGTTAATTTTCACTTGCAAGGGCAACTTTCCTTGCTATCTGTCTATCAAGACAGTTTGACTTTTAATGATCTGATTCCAACTTCAGCATTTTTTAAAGCTAGAGCAGGTACTTGTAAAGGGAGTGCCACAGGAAGTCTTTAAACAATGATAAAAGTACACTAGCAGTTGTTTCTAGTTAACTCTTGGTTAGAAATCTTCAGTTTCCACCAGACACATATATACAGTGTAACAGGAGGAGAGATAAGTGCGGGAGCCGGGGTTCGAACCGTCGACCTCTAGCACACAAAGCGACCGATTTACCACGAGACTAAGAGATCCGGACCAACCAGGCTGGTTGGTAAATGGCCTTTATACCTCGACCGCTACACTACTCTCCCCTTCTTTTGAGATTCACCACATGTGAATCTCACCCAAGTTCCTCCTCAGAGCGGTCGAAACACCCACAGTGCCACCTACTGCTGAGGATCGGACGAGCCCCCAAATGTAACAGGAGGAGAGACAAGTGCGGGAGCCGGGGTTCGAACCGTCGACCTCTAGCACACAAAGCGACCGATTTACCACGAGACTAGGAGATCCGGACCAACCAGGCTGGTTGGTAAATAAGCCAATTTCGAAACTGCCATCTTGGCTTTTAATCTATGCAAGGTCACAGGTCGCGAGGTATAAACATTCCAAGAAAACGCTTTGTTAGCAATGAAATCGCACTGTTTACACCTCGCGACCTGTGACCTTGCATAGATTAAAGTCCAAAGATGGCAGTTTCGAAATTGGCTTATGGCCTTTATACCTCGACCGCTACAACAGTATGGCCACCGTGGAGTAGTCACTCTCCATGGGTGTGTAAGATTTCCACGGTCGCAATATTACTAGATTCTGAACACTAACTATAGAAATAGTCATCAAAATTTGAATTAATGAAGCACCGGGTATAACCCGGTGCTTCATTAATTAAAATTTTGCTGAAAATGATTTTTATTACCTGGTAAACGCTTGCGTCGACACCACTGCTCACCCGTAGACCAGTCCGTGGCGACTTACTGAACAAGCTAGGTGAAGTAGAGTTTCTGGAGTTGGAAAAAGTAGAGTAAATTGCGTTGGGAATGGAAAAACCCTGATACATATCACCTACCCGACACCGAGACAAAATAACCAAAAAATTGTGAGAACTGATTACCACCTCTGTGGCGGGACTTCATTCTCCAAATTGTTTCTCACGTCTCCGATCTCATCTTCCTATCACCTTTAATGCACACTGAATTGTATATCGCAGCTTCTGTCACGCGAAACCTACTAAAAAAGACTCACGTTCTTACAAAACATGCGGACTAACTAAAAATAGTCCAAAAAGGAATTATGCTGCCAAAACTACCCAAGCGCGAGAGTACATTTGATTCCTGTGTTTTGGTTTACATGATGCGAACATCGTTTCTGCATCTTGTGCATTCGTTTTCAGAGGTATTATCAGGCAATAATAAATGGTTTTAAGAAAAAATGACATATAACGCTGATAATAGTTTGGGTTATGCATTCGTTATTTCCCACTTATATCTATTTCTCGGGGATACATACCATGGAACACAAAACCGACAGGCGGTATCAGAGATAACATTGTGTGAACTTTTATATGCCAAATATTCCGCTAATTTTGTTTTCTCCACTTCTTCGTTCAACTTGTTCGACACAAGAATCCCATGCAGACAGGTCTGTGATTATCTACAGATATTTGGGCCTTGTGCCCTATGTTTGCAGACCGAGACATGAAATTGACCGAAAGTTCTTGTATATGCACACCCATGCTTCTTCTCAGCTATTCAAACGAAGAGAGGAATTTACAGTCACGGAAATTAACCAGGTCTTAGACCTTGCATTTTGTCAGGGCTGAGGCTGATTGGCTGACCAGCCTCTTGAGCCTTTTGTGAGGCCTAGCAATAGGCTCCGCCGGAATAACATATCAAAATATACCTATCAATGATACGCCGTGTTTTTCATCCATCGAATCCTGATCACCGGATCACACTGATTGGTTTTCTGATTCCGTATCAGATGGTTGGTCTCAGAGCGAATACGACACCGTATAATGTCAATCGAGTCCGCCCAGGTTACCAACCGTTTGTAGGTGCACTTCATTTGTGTAAAACACTATCGAATAACGTGAATTTCTAATATTGTTCTTAACCAATGTTATATTGATTTCTCGTGTGAAAGGTGAATTTCTTTAACGGTATATAATAAACAGATCATTATGACAGTAAAGTGATCTGGTTTATCGCATTCCGTCTCGTTGACGGGGCTAGCTCAACTCGACGGAATATAATCTCTATTTATCATAAAGTCAAAAGAAAATAGGCCCCGACAATGCTATAGTAGACCCAAATGATTCGTGTAATGAGGCCTTCTGGTAGGCCCCGAGATTATTTCAAAATGCAAATCCTGACGATGATCGACTATGTTATGATAAAAGCCGTGGCTGTTTGTCGCGGCTTACCACAACATTGCCGATTGTCTTGCCTAATTGCTAGGGCCGTTCCTACTCCGATAACACCACCAAATTAGTAACCAGTAAATTGTTACAAACATGATTGCAAATGAAAAACCAAGAGCAGTTTTCATAATCCCAGTGTGTACAATTCCGTAGTTATGACCTTGCCACCTGCGAATTGCCGATTTTGATCGAATCGAATTGGTGAAAACGAATCTAATTTTGAATCGAATTTCGAATCGAACTTCCAATCAAATCACAGTCAATGGATACGTCGCCTAAAAAAGTTTTTTTCCCAAAATAATACCCCCGATTATTAAGACACACAGTTATGTAGAGTGCATGTTTTCGCCTCACCACTTCCTATGCTAAAAACTGAGATATAAACCCATATACAGTACGTGGAGAGTGTATTATCACTAAATCACCTGCAGAGTGGACAATCCACCCAAGCAATAATTGCAAATTTGTGGCAAAGCATAACCAGCACAAGCAAAGTTTCAGCTAATGGACCTCCGGGTTAAACCCGGAGGTCCATTAGCTGAAACATTGCTTGTATTTTTTGTCGATATGTACACAATTTGAAAGTTATAGCATGGGTGACAGCTCCACTCCGCGGGTGATTTACTTACAATCCACTCTCCCCGTACTGTAGTAGCTATTGATTGAAACTCTTCGAATTGTTTACTTTGTAGCTTTTAAATAAAAATGCGGAATTACTAAAACGAAACAGTAATTCAACGCCGAATGGAGTCGATCCGTTTGTAATTTAGAGCCTGATCTACCTCTGTTTATATAATAATCATGGGAATTCTTTTTGAAAACCGTTGCTTTTGAAGATGTATCTAATAACTGTGATCGAACAGAACAATACTCAATATAAAATAATGTGATCATGTTGTGGAACAAATCATTTATCGATGTTGAACAGCTGAATAACTTACATTAAACTTAAATTTTCCATAAATGGTCACTGGTCAATAGGTCGAAACGAGCAGTTGTAGTGGTGACAGTGTTTGTGGCGATGTAGCTACAACTGTTGTACAGTTGTAGCTACATCGCTACAAACACTGTCACCGCTACAAGTCTGTTACGTTTCTACTCAGAACTGTCACAAACGTATGGCCGAAGTATATTCGAAAATATTCGAATTTCCGATTTCGAATCGAATCGAATATTGACTTTCGAATCGAATTTCGAATTTTCACAGGAGCCTATTATGACCCTTGATTTGTGCAAACAATGGTTTAATTTTTGGCTTTCGTTTATTGCTTTAGTTATTATGTATCAGTGAAACATTCGGAATTAATGCTCTTTTATTCACTATGTTCAAAAACGTACCGTTTTAATTTTATTTTGTATTTATATAATAGTAACTTCCGTTCTTCAAATAGGGTGGAATGGAAAAGTCAATCATTGCACGGATATTTTTCTTCCGAGTTTTGTTTTTTGTTGTTTTTGCTTCGTGTTTTATCCCCGCCACGAAGTGAGAGGGGCATATAGGAATGGGTTCCACCCGTCCTTCTGTCCGGCCTACCGTCTGTCCTCCTTCTGACTGTCCGTACGTTTGTCCGCCCACCGTCCGTCAATTTCATGTCATTACATTTAACCCTTTACCCAACGTAACGGTCAAAACCGGCCAGTGCTATTCACAAAAATCGCCAATCATCAATTTTCTTTTTTTTTCATTTTTTTGTCTCAAAAACATCGTCGAGCTCGTACCAATGAAAGGTCATAACCTATGTTTTTGAGACAAAAATGAAAAAAATATATTTATTTAAGAATTTTGTTTGCAAGTGTCACCTGCTTTTCATGTTAGGTAAAGGATTAACCATTTCGCTGCTGTGCAATTTGGTAATATCCTGTGTTGAACCACATATTGGAGGGAATGGGGTTAAAGTGAAAAAAATGAAAGCGCCAATAACGTTCACGTATTTGTAAATTTAAACTGTTATTATACAGTACGTGGATAGTGTATTGTCACTAAATCACCCCTGGAGTGGCGATTCCACCCAAGCAATAATTGCAGATTTCTTGCAAACCATAACAAGCAAAAGCAAAGTTCGAGCCGGTTAAACCCGGAGGTCCATTGGCTGAAACATTGTTTGTGATTTTTGTCCATATGTGCAGAATTTGAAAGTGATACGTTGGGTGATACCTCCACTCTACGGGTGATTTTGTTACAATCCATTCTCCACGTACTATATATTGGAACAACGTTGAATGAGTTCAACAATGTTTCCAAAACTACTCACAGCCACACTCCATAAATCTCAAAAGAAAAGACGTCTAGTCGACTTGAATTTAGTTCCTATTTAATGGACTGATCATGTAGTCCAAACTTTCCTCCACAGGCCGTTATATAATTTTTGTTTTGTTTTGTCGCCGTGTGACACAGGACAACAAAAAACAATTATACATGTTGGGACAAGTTTGGACTATTGAGTTCGTTGTTGCCTCGGGTATTTCGGAATTTGCATTGACGCGAAAAATGGTTGAGACAAATTGATAATGCCATATTGTCTGTCGCTTGCATTTCGTATAACATGCGTTCTATTGAGAATAACAACGAGCTATGATATCCATTCCCTGTACATGTATGTGCTATCTCGACTATCTCCGTACTGAGTACGGACTTATCGCACAGGCCGTCAACAGTTGGTTCCGCACTGAATATGGACCTGTGGCACCGAAAGGGTTAAAGTAAAACCGTTCAAAATATTTTCCAAAATTTGATATCTAGCTTTTTGGTGATAATATCATGAATGGGATTGCGAACCAGAAGTATAGAAATATTTCTCTAAGAGTTCCTGTCCTTGTTGCACTTAGACTTTCTTGTTATCACATTACCATTGCTTCTCTTCAACACATTTCAACGAAAACTGTTCGAGTTTTTTTCCCCTAAATTTAACAGATAGTTTTTTTAGCTCATCTTGACAAAGTCAAGCTGAGCTAATCTCATCGCTCTCCGTCCGTCGTCCGTCGTCCGTCGTCCGTCAACACCATGTTTTGGTCTTCTCCTCCAAAGCCACTGGGCCAATTCAAGTGAAAGTTTGTGTGAGTGATGGTCCCAAAGGGGCATTTCAGTTTTATTCAACTCAGCATGCCCAGCTCCATAGGGAGGGAGTGGGGGAAAATGCTCCAAAATATTTTTAAAATCTTCTTCTCAAGAACCAGTGTGTACAATGACTTGATATTTGCTATGGAGCTTCCATATGAGGTGTAGAATTAAGTTTGTTCAAACGAAGTTCGTGAAGTAATATTTGGCTTTGCAATAGGAGGGGTAAGATGTTTGGCCCCGCCCAAAATTTCTATTTTCTGAACCGATGGTCCGGTATGAACCAAATTTGGTTTGTGGTAGTATTGGGTCATAAGTACTTGACCCATCCAAAAAAAAAAATTCCCGCATCCCCATGGGAACCCTGGGAGCTAAAAATAGAAATATTTTCAAACGCCCATATTTCCCAAACCCCACGGAACAGAGAGCTTTTATTTGGTATGAAGTATCCTTATGACCAGTAGAATTGAATGGTAAAAAAATTGCCATCGGTTATGTTAGGGTGTTCTGTAATGGGCATCGAAAAAATGCTGAGTCAGCATATTTGCAAAAATTTTTAAAAATCTTTTCTCCAGAACCAATCATCAGAATCTTTTGATATTTGGTATACAGCATTCATAGGGGGGTCAGATAAAAGTTTGTTGAAATAAAGCTCATTGGTTCATATTTGGGCTCTCTGCAGGAGCCCGAAGTTTTAACATAGGATAATATGGGGAATATTCTTTAAAAATCTTCTTCTTCAGAACCACCGGTCAGAATCTTTTAATATTTGGTATACATCATTGTTATGAGGGTCAGATTCTAGATTGTTCAAACCAAGTCCCTAGGTTAATATTTGGGCTTCCTACGGAAGCCCAAATTTTATCTTTGTTCAAAATGGAGGGTAATTTAAAAAAAATCTTCTTCTTCAGATCCATCAGTCAGAATGCTTTGATATTTGGCATGCAACATCTCTATGGGGGTCAGATTCAAGTTTGTTCAAATCAGATCCCTAGGTATATATTTGGGCTCACTATGGTAGCCCAAATTTTTACTTAGTGCAATCTGAGGAAATTTCTTTAAAAATCTTCTTCTTCAGATCCACCAGTCGGAATGCTTTTATATTTGGTATACAACATCTCTAGGGGAGTCAGATTCCAGGTTGTTCAATTCGAGTGCCTAGGTTAATATTTGGGCTCCATATGGGAACATGAAATTTAACTTAGTACAATATGAGGGAATTTCTTCAAAAATCTTCTTCTTCAGATTCACTTGTCAGAATGCTTTCACATTTGGTATACAACATCTCTAGGGGGTCAGATTCAAGTTTGTTCAAATCGGATCCATAGGTTAATATTTGGGCTCGCTATGGTAGCCCAAATTTGAACTTAGTGCAATTCGAAGAAATTTCTTTACAATTTCTCTTCTTCAGATCCAACAGTCAGAATGCTTTCATATTCGGTACACAACATCTCTAGGGAAGTCAGATTTAACTGTGTTCAAATCAAGAGCCTGGGTTAATATTTGGGCTCTCTATGGGAGCCAGAATTGGCCATTTTGCTGAAGAATTAAAAATTTTGTATTCAGTACCCTCTAGAGGTACTAAGATTAATCTACATAGGTTGTATCAAGGGGCTTCATAGGGGAGCTCTACATTTTACTTATGATCAACTGAAGAAAAGGCATGATGCCCAGATTATTTTTGTCACTCCTGAGGGACTCAAGGATTGACAGTGTAGCCTATGGAGATGGCTTGCTTAATGTAGACTCATTCTTGGACTCTGTTTAAATTGTATTCTGTACAAGATGAGCGCTTCAGGCCCCGTGGGGCCTCTTGTTTTGGCGATAATATCATGAAGGGGATTGCATACCAGCTCTGTGCAAGTATTTCTTCGAGAGTTATTTCTTGTTGCCAGTTGTTGGACCTAGAATTTCTTGCGATCACACTACCATTTCAAAGAAATCCGTTCAAGAATTTTGTTCCTAATTTAATATACCGCTTTTTGGTGATAATATAACGAAGGGTTTTGAGAACCAGCTGTGTCCAAGTTATTTCCCTTGTTTGATTACGGTGGCGGGAGAATGGCCACTCCATGGCGTTGCACTGTCTTTTTTTTCTTTTAGTGCCCTATTTAACATAATGTGGTGGAAACCGGACTGTGCATATAATTCTCTCTTGAATAGAAGCCCCGTGTCGAGAAAAGTTGAAGTCATACCACCCGGAAAAAGTGTTTTGACCCGAAGAACGAATGATGCTTGGCAGCATATTCCACTTCTCTCCAAAATATTGTCTTGAGGTTCAAAAGATCTCCAAGGGCATTTATCAAGTTAGATTTTGCGCCTTTACAATTCAGAATTGCCATTTTCATACCAATGAATACTGGCTTTTAAGAAATTTGGAAAAGCTCGCACATTGTGAACTGCAAACTTCGTTGTTGTTGACTATTAACTTAGTAGTTTAAGGGCGACGTAGATCGGCGGAGAATTTTGACATTGTTTCAAACATGAAAATTAGCTGACGCTACTAGCCTAAACTGGGATCAGTCGGCCGTTACCCCCACCTCTCACTACCCCACACGTGAGTGTAGCTATAGGAGGATCATAGCCTACAGAGTAGAGTAGCGCTACTGATTCTGTATGTTGTTTCCGTTCATCAACATTAACAAAAGAGCCAATGTGATCATTTTTTACTCAGTTTCTTCTAATTACCTGCCCATAAAAGCCAAGTTTCCTTTTGTAACTTTTAATGAACGAAAACAACAGACAGCTCCGAAAGCTGTCTGTTGTTTTCGTTCATTAAAAGTAACAAAAGGAAACATCGCCTTATTTGCTATTGACGTTTATAGGCGTTTTCTCAACAATTCCTTGCTTGTTAGCTGGACCTTCCTCTCTCGTCAAATTATTTCAAGGGAGATAACTGTCTCAGAAGTCGATTTTCATGACATTATAAGTTTGGGATGGCAGTATTGAAATTTATTTTATGAATAGATGCAGAGTGGAAAAATAGAAACGTGAACGTCGGTTCAAGGAAATACGACATTCAATGGTGAATATAATAGTCTTCATGGGCGATTGACGGCATTACTTCCCCGTGGGACCATTTTGAGTTAGTTTCTCCATCTTTTCCATCACACACGTGGTTTATAGTCCATTTTGAGTGAACTATTAAGGTACAGAGAACGAAGAACGTTAATCATCTCCATGCTTGTTCGGACTGACATTTTTTCATTATATCGTTTTTCATTTTAATGTATTGGAAACAATACTGGAACGTGTGGGAGGCTGCACGAGCATCAGTAACTCAAGTGCCGTAAATAAATCCTGTATTGCAGTATTGATATTTATTCTATACAATTGAATAAAAAATTGTCCAGTTCTAACAACTTCCGCTCCGCATGTTTTTTTCCTGTTAATAAAAGAATATTGATGTGAAGATTTTTCTGCGAATACTTGTATTACTTGAGTATCAGATATTAAAAATATACCCGGAGATTATAGAACCACCCGTTAAGAAACATAAAACACAATGCTACTTCAACGATTGATACATTACTGTGAGTTTCTGGGTAAATATAGAATGGTAATGGACACACCTCTGTGTGAAAACACACGTGCACTTGACTGAATATCAAGGTTTTACACGTGATTCCTTATGATGGTACCTCTAATGTTTGTTCAACAATTCAGGCACTGTTACCGCACAAACATGATGCCGTATCGAAAGCTCCTCCGTAGAGATGTGCAATATACCGAAAAACGGAACCGATATCATGGGACATGGGGATACCAAAAAACCGAACCAAACCAATCGTTGAACACCGAACCCGTCTGAGTTTTCAAATTCTCCTACATTCACTGTTTACAAGTACCTGTTGAGGCTTGATAACAGTTGAAAGGTTCATTTTCATGAAAGAAGTGACTGATTTTCTTTTCTGTTTTGTTAACCCTCACCGGACTGGATATCTGTCCAGAATTCCCACTGGACTACAGCCTGCACATGTTCAATTCCTTAGCAGTGATTTCTAGTCAAGTCTTGGCTGCCTTAACAGGCAGCCAAGACCTGACTAGAAATCGCTGCTCATGTGTTTTGTCTATTGTCAACAGGACCTCCTAAAATGGCATGGCCAGGGCACATGCTCTGACGTCGCAAAAGTCTGGAATGGGTCTTTAAACATTAAGGTGCCTTTAGAATCGTCACCAAATTACTGTAGATATGATTTGTGGTCGTCAAAGAATACCACTGTTGAGCTCATTGGCAGTGTCATTTATAGCGTTGTGATCGAATGATACTACAACAACCTGTTCTGTTTTCCCTAATGTGAATTCCTCTTTGGTACCATCAGCTAATCCCAGTCAAGACAGATGCCGAATACAGAACCGATACAGAGGTATCCCCCCCCCCCCTAAAATTACCGACACCGATACCGAACTCAAAATTCCAATACCACCCATCTTTACTCATTCGGCAGCAGAACGCACAAGCATCGCTGCATGTTCAAGTTCACGTTATTTTAGGCTGGCCAATTGGACCTTATCGTAACTTTATAACGATAATCGATGAGCGCGCTGGCTAATCGGTTTAAAACACTGAATTTCAGATTTAAAGGTCTTGGGGTCGATCCTGATGAACGTCATGTGCGTTGTGTACATGGGGAAGACACTTATCCTAACTGCCTAACCGAGAGCGCGGTGGCGTAGTGTGTCAAAGCGTACTACACAACGGTAGAAAACATGTTTCAATCGCTGCTAATCCTGCTTGTGAGAGGTGAGTAAGTTGGGAAGTCCGATACTTACTCGCCGCTGCTCGGTGGTTCTTTCTGGATACTCTGGATTAAATAACACACAAGGACATCGAAGATTGGAAGAGTTGGTCAGTTTGTGGAGATTGTTAGCCCTGTGGCCGACTATCATCACAACATGACCATTCTTGGGATTTGTAAAATCGAAGTACCGTGACGTGCTTGTCCGATAATTTTTTAACCCTTTACTCAGCGTTACGTAACGCCCAGAACCGGCCAGAGATATTCTCAAAAACCGCCAATTAATTTTCATTATATTATCATTTTTTGTCTCAAAAACGTATGTTATGACCCCTCTCGTCGTTCCAATGAGGGGTTATATCCTATGTTTTGTGACAAAAAAATTAAAAAAATTAGTTATTCAATAATTTTGTTTGCAAGTGTCGTCTGCTTTTCATGGTAGGTAAAGGGTTAAAAAACGTGAAAATCATCTTTCACAGACATCAAAAAATATTCTTTAGTAGGCGATTGGCAATTACGAGGCGTCGGTAAACTGAAAACCTCAGAGAATTTTTTTATTTTAATTTTGTTAGTATTGTTCCTTTATAGCAACTTCCATGTACTAAGGCGTACTGCACTTCGACGGTGCGCACGTTTTCAACCAATCTAACCCTGTCTGTGCTGCAGTGCGGAGTTACGATGTTGTGGAGCTGGCAGCTGCTCATCGTTGCTCGGTGGTTCTCTCCGGGTACTCCGGCTTCCTCCGCCCGTAAAACTGTCACCGACACGATATGACCTTGACTGTTAATGTGTCGTTAAACCCTAATAAATAAATAAATAAATAAATAAATAAATAAATAAATAAATAAATAAAACCAATCTACTTTGATTATATTTTATTTATACCATGATCGTCAGATTAATAAGAGTTTAAATGTCAAATAAATCAATATTCACACGTGAGAACCTGTTTTTGTTTACATGAGCACCGATGGGCGGTACTTTCGCTGGCAATTTTTTCGCCGAAACGAAATAGAAAACGAAACACACAAATTAGGAGCCTTTTTCGTTTTAATAACATAATAACATACTATTTCGAGTTATGGATGCTTTATTAACATGAGACAACGTATGTTTGTTAGTTTCTGGTATCTTATGGGGTAAACTTATTCAAAAACGTACTAAATAATTACCGGTTTCATTTCATTCTTCACGAGGCAACGAGTGATAAATTTTTACAAATTTGCATTCAAGACGAGGTCACCAAAGGTCAACTTGGATGTAGTTCTACTGTAGGTGTAAATTTTTACTATTGAAATCCCATTGCTGGTGTGTTCACCACGGTTGATGTGTAAAGCTAAAATTTATGTCATAGGCTTTTTTATATATAGTAGAATAGGTAATCATGGTATATGTCGACAGTAGATTTGCTGTTTCCAAGGAATGAAACGCGCACGGCTTCTCTTCTGAATCTTGCAAAATAACTGATTGGAAAATTAGACTATTCCGAGCCTGTCTAATGACCACATATCTTCGTAGCAATTGCAAATTAACAGCAATTTTCTTGCCACTCCATTGTGCTGAGGAGTACAGTTTACACATCTTCTGGTTAGAATTTAGTGGTCAGTTCGGTCTGTTGTTATTGAATGAATGTGATAAGCAAACATATGAGTCGGCGAGTCTTATGAGTTTCACGGGGAAATAATCAACTTTCTATTGAAGGGAAATTGTGCATTGCTCGCAAGACTGTTAAGCAAATTATAGGTTCGAGTGACCGAATAAACCTACTGGGCTGTCAGATGCCTGTAGTGTGATAATGATATTTGTTCACCACTCGACCGGACAATAATAATCCAATTATTTTCCCTGATGGGCATCGACAGAGAGCGTAGAGTAACGAACAGTTATTTGTACAATTGATGTGTATATTATCTCGTTTTCTACATTGTTATTATTTTATCAATAACTTTTCAAGAAACTCTGATATCAGTTTCAGAAAATTGATAAATAGAGGATATGGAATGAGTGTCTTTCTCATATAATATTTATGAAACGAGTCTAAGAATTTTCCGTTTGGGCAAGACTCTGGCGAGCCCAAACGGAAAATTCGGACGAGTTTCATATATATTATATGAGAAAAACACTCATTTCATATTCTATATATCATATGACACACACACACGCACAAATTAGCCACTTAGTATGACTTTTTAACCCATCACCTAACTTGAGTTGCAGACGGCACTTGGAAAAAACATCCTCGTATAACTAAAAAATTTTCATTTTTGCTTCCAAAACATAGGTTATGACCCCGCATAAAAAAAAATGAATGGCGTTTTTATTGTAGGTAAAAGATGAATACAATATAACCCACCCTAAATAGGACAGATAACATAAATTCTCCCTACTGAAATTATGCAAATATGACCCAGTTGTATTTCGTTTAGCCAATCAAATTGTCCAGTTTTGAAATTGACCAATGAAAGCTCCCAACTCTAATTATGCAAATTAAGAAAATGTGGCCCAGTTGTATTTTGTTCTGCCAATCAAATTGTCTGGTTTTGAAATTGACCAATGAAATTGACGGAAGGCTTTATTTATCAAAATTTTGAAAAAATCATTTCAGTTGATTCTTCAGAAAATGTATCACCACCATTAGGTGCATGTCCGGAGATCTGTATCAGATCATCCGCCCAAGAAGCAATATCGCCGACGAGTCGCCTGAATTCGTCGTCTGAGTGCTAGAATGTTCTATGTCCCATAGGGGACATAGAACATTCTAGCACTCAGGCGACGTGATGGCGACTCATCGGTGAGATTACTTCCTGAATCCTGACAAAACATCGGAGCTGTAACAAACCACCGAACAGGTATCTTACAGCGATATTTAATATGTTTATTTATTTATCTGAATCAGATACATTGTACGGCCAAAGATGCAATAAAGGTGAAGTTGATTCTTCAGAAAATGTATTACCACCATGAGCTGCATGTTCAGAGATCTGAATCAGATTATCGGTCTTATCCACAGGCAATACCACCGACGAGTCGCCCAAAGGCGACTCATCGGCGAGATTACTTCTGGAGTCTTGTCAGAACGTCGGAGCTGTAACAAACTACCGAACAGCTACCTAATCGCGATACTTTATATGTTTATTAATTTATCTAGATCAGATACATTGCATGACGATACAACAAAGGTGGAGAGTGCAAAAAGGCCTGGACGTAACTTTAGCCTCTATCATTGCGCTCTAAAATCAGTTGGGTTAAAAAGTAACCCAAGTCAACTGGGTTGAGTGAACACGAACCCATTTAGGTTCATATTCTCTCAACTCAGTTAATTATACCACCCACTTGAAAAGTGGGCGGTATATAGCATTCATGGTGTCCGTACTTCCGTACTTCCGTACTTCCGTACGTCCGTGACGCTTTGGGGGTACACATCTGCTATCCGCTACTCCTCTTAAACCAGTGGGTGGATTTCATTGAAACTTACAGGCATTCTTTTCTATACATTATAGATGTGCACCTCCTATTTTGCTTTCAGGTATTTTTATTTTTTACTCTTTCCCAAAGGGCGAAATGAACTTAGCCAAATTGTTGTGATGCTTTAGGGGGGTACACTCCTGCTATCCGCTACTCCTCTTATACCAATGGGCAAATTTCATTGAAACTCTCAGACATTCTTTTATATACATTATAGATGTGCACCTTCTATTCTGCTTTCAGGTATTTTTATTTATTTTTTTTTTTTTTTGTGGGGGGGGGGGGGGGGGGTACACATCTGCTATCCAAAACTCCTCTTCAACCAGTGAACGGATTTCATTGAAACTCTCAGACATTCTTTTACATACATTGAAGATGTGCACCTCCTATTTTGTTTTCAGATAAATTCTTTTTTACAGTTTCCCATATTGAAAAGTGAACTTGTCAAATTCAATTGACATTCTGTACAGATCTGCTATCTGCAACTCCTCTTAAACCATTGAACAGATTTCATTGAAACTTTCAGACATTCTTTTACACATATTGAAGATGTGCACCTCCTGTTTTGTTTTCAGATATTTTCATTTTTAGGGTTTCTCATATTTAAAAATGGGCTTTGTCAATTCAAGCTTGCGTGGAAGGGTTGTTGACATTTGCTATCCACGACCTCCTTTAAACTAGTGAATGGATTTCAATGAAACCTTCGAACATTGGTGTCAGTCTTTGTGCTCTCTACATTAAACACACTTTTACTGTTGTAAAATGTTTCTTGGTGGGAGTGGGTGGTATCATTTAGTGAGCAGTGCTCACAGTTTTTCTAGTTTGGGTTGATTTTTAACCCAACTGATTTTAGAGTGTGCAAATTGTCACCGAACTGCATGTGCGATGAAGATTCCTAATATTAGTATATCTAAGCTGTCATTTCCCACGTTTCCCCTGTTAAATTGAAAATATAATACATGTAAGTGTTGTCTGTGTAAACACAGAAAAGGAAAGGCAGAAAATGCCTTTCAGTTTATTTTGACGTTCTGTATTTTTTTTCAACTACCTCGAGTGTACAGCGCTTTTTACATTTTTCGCAGCATTTTCCTTTTGGTGCCGAAAGCGGATAAATTGCTGTATAACAATCCCAACCGACTTGAACATCTCACAAATACTTGTAGAATCACATTATAATTGCTAGGTGTTATGATATTATTCGTGATTTTTTTCCTATCTTTAATTACTACTGATAGCATGGTTTATTATGGAAATTTCGTTTGCACGCTTTATGTTTTCGCAGAACTCGTTGCTCAAACTCTACTCCATGGATGTGTTTTATAGTACTGAAATGGTTAACCGGATAATCGGTTTGAAACCAGTTAGCTACCTAACCGATTAGAAAAACTGTCAACCGGTTATCCGAAATATGGATGGTGATCGTCATTCCACGTTTAAAACGTAGTAAATCTGTCGCTCCTCCTTTGTGAAAGATCACACATCGAAGCCGCGTTGTGTATATTGAGGAATAATCGATTTTGGCGTTCAAGACTTCGTTAATGCTCGGCAGTTTCCGTGAGTAATGAGTAATCGCAGAAACTATTCCGTATGGTGTATACAAACGAACGTTGTCGAGTACTCGACAACGTTCGTTTGCATACACACTACGGAATAGTTTGAGCATACTGCTTTCCAATTTCAAAAGTTTTGATCCTAAATTCGGTGAAATAATGGCCACGGATACCGGATATTATCCGGTTATAGCTCTCGGTTAGTCGGTTACGCAAATGAGCCAACCGTTTCAGCCCTAGTGTTTTATTCATAATAATCACTGTTGTTGTTTGTTAAAAAGATAAAAATGTCTTGCTTTTATTTTCTCATCTTCTCAAGTAACGGAAAGGGGAAGTCACTCTCTAAGAAGTTAGTTCGACTGATGAAAACCAATGTTGATAACGATCTTTACGAATTCCAGTTTGACAGAAAAGTGGATTTTGTTGTTTTGTTTGACATTTACTGAGTGGGTATGATTTATGATAATTCTCCAAAAACGAAAAGATTGCCGTGTGTATCTGGAACACATTAGCTGAAGAGTTGTTGTTTTAAGGAACAACCAGCGTTCAGGGATTACTCTGTCCTCTTTGGGAAAGGGTCCGGATTCAATTCCATTGGGAAAATTTGCGTCAAGGGGGCTCCAACTAGGAATTTGTTTTGGAGAGAAAGAAACATTCAAATATTAAGAAATGTTACTTTCGTATTGAGCAGAGAACATTAAGACTGGTACCTTAGCAACTGCATGTATACTTTAAGTAAGTTTTATGACAAACAGTCACATGAAATCATGTTCATCCGGTGGCTGTACTCTCTATCAAACTGTTATAATATTAAAGAAGAACTTGTCTATGCGTACGAGCTGGGTTAGTCCCCTGTGTTTGTGTGAGGCAGAATGAAAGCCGCCTTGCAGTTTTGAACAGATGTTGGTGCCTATGATATCATCCTTATAGCTTAAGTAGTTCAGGTTATAAAATACCGTTTCTCATGTCATTTTCCTTTGAATTAAGATAATTCGTTAGGCAAGCCATTTAAATTTAATGCACAGTTGGTGTCCTGAACTGGGTAGTCATAAGGCCTCAGAAAACCTATGGTTTTCTGAGGCCTCATGACTACCCAGTTCAGGGCACCACACCAGTTGTGCAATAAATGTTTGTTTGAGTGGGAACTGAGATTGTGAAATCTGAGGTTAAGAATTGGGAATAATCATGCCCAAATGTCATTGGGGATTGATTGATTGATTTATTTATTTTGCAGCATAAGAATATACAAGATAACAATAAAACAGGTTATAGTTGAACGCGCTGCAAGGAAATGGCATAGCCTGAGAGGCTGTCTTCCTGCCATTCCCTTTTGACGAAAAGTATATTCTTGACAGCAAGATTTGTGTTGATGGCTCATTAGGTTTAGTGATGGAACCTCTTCTTGGAAAGATACTATGGGGTATAGTAAACAGTTTGTGAGAGAAACGCTACCAATGTACGTGTGGGCATATCAACCCCTCGAACACAGAATACAAAAAGCGCCGATGAGCCGTCGGTCCGCGAACCGTTGGATATGACCAACCCCCACGACCGAAAACCCATCGCCAGTTCCCGTGGCCTATATTCGCCAGTTATTAGAAACTTGTCGGGTGGAGAATTCACCACTGATACCTCTGTAGCGTCCTCCCTCGCTACTCTACAAGGATGTAGACAAGGGATACGACTTTTTTTTTTGTTTAGTACGATAATTAATACAATAAGTAATACACTAAGCAACAATTCGGTAAGGGCTATACGGTAAGGGCTATACTGTAAGGGCTATAGTTTCTATCATTGGTTTAGTGATAGAACCTCTTTTGGAATAATATTATGGTGGATAGTAAACGGTTTGTGAGAGAAACGCTACCAATGTACGAAGGATCCCATAAATGGCACCTGAAGATACCGAATAGAATCCCTGGGGTCAGAGGATATTTTTCCAGTCAGTTTTGTTTAATATAGCTGATGATTGTTTGTAAACACTTCTTTGATCAAATTGTATAGGCATGATGAAAAGGTCTTTTTAAGATTTACTGTCATATCAGCAGGTTTGTATAGCTGTTTCGTAATTTACATTCTAGTTTATAATGCTTAGCATGTGTATGTGTATAAACCAATTGCATTTTGTGTTGGCAGCGTTAGGTAAATGTCTGTGTGAATTACGTCACATCAAAAACTAGTTATGGATGCACCTGTGTTGTCTGTAAACCCAATTACCGAGTGCGACCTGGAATAAATGAATTGATATACGACGCTACTATTTTTTGTTAGTACAGTGGAGCCCACATAATTGGATATCTCTTAATTGTATATCCCTGTTAATTGAATATAATTTTCAAACACAAAACCATTTACCATACCTTCAGTAGAAATTTGATCTGTTAATTGCATATGGCTTGCAGAATACACTCCTGTTAATTGTATATAAATTTTTGTAATATGTCGAAAAAATTACTGTGACACGCACCAAATTCCCCTTATTTATCAACCTTTTTGGCCTCACTACATCCATTACAGGCATTTATTCTATTATATCTTGTTTGACAGAGCTCTATTTTTTATACCCCCCGAAAACAAAGTTTGGGGGAGGGGGGTATATAGGAATCACCCTGTCCGTCCGTCTGTCCGTCTGTCCGTCCTTGTAAGCGCAACTCCTCCTAAACCGTTTGAAGAATTTTCATGAAACTTTACACAATGGAAGAACTCCATATGAAGATGTGCATGAAGCAATATAATTCCGTTCTGACGTTTTCAAGGGGAGATAATGTAACTTATACATTTCAGGCGCGGGGGGTATCACTTTGTGAGTTTGCTCACAGTACCTCTAGTTTAACCCTTTACCCAACGTAACGGCCAAAACCGGCCAGCGCTATTCTCAAAAATCGCCAATTAATTTTCATTATTTTTTTCATTTTTGTCTCAAAAACATAGGTTATGACCCCCTCATTGGAACGAGCTTGTTGAGCTCGTTCCAATGAGGGGTCATAACCTATGTTTTTGAGACAAAAAATGAAAAAAATTAGTTATTCGAGACTTTTTTTTGCATGTGTCGTCTGCTTTTCAGGTTAGGTAAAGGGTTAAAGGGTTTGAACAGAGAATAATAGTCAAACGTTCAAACTCAATGGGAGAAGATTGTAAAAAGCAATCTCCAGCTTCTGTATTCTTATACTAGTCTACAAGAAATTGCTTGAAGTTTGTGTAATTATACGCACACTGATGTTATAGTTATTTATTTATTGGTCACATACTTCTGCACAATGGCTAATCATGACCACGACAATTTGACGGGAGGGGGGAGCCGAAGTACCCGGAGAGAACTAACGAGCAGCGGCGAGCAACTGTGAGCTCCCCAACATACTAACTCCACACAAGATGGGTTAGCATTGGTTGAAGCCAAGTGCACCATCGACGTGCAGTACGCCTTAGTACACAACGCCACCGTGCCCCCACGTGGGCAATGGGGGGAGTGTCTTGCCCAAGGACACAACGCGGTTGCCGCAGATGGGAGTCGAACCGAGGACCTCACGGCTTCCAGCCTGCACCTCTACCTACTGAGCCACCGCGTCCCCGCACACTGATGTAGCATTTCGAAATTTCAATCTTTACATGGAATTCCCCATATTATTTGTGTTAAATTTACCGACAGCTTTAGGAAACTACGGGAGCTAACTTTCCCTGTAAATCTCTTCCAATGACAAAAATTGTCGCAACCGTGCGGGACCATTTGATTCTCGGAAATTTCTAGCGTTCGACCAGCTAATGTGTTTTGTTTTGTTAAAATTTATTATTGGCACTCTTCGATAAATTATAACAAAACAATCACCAAGGAACAAATTATGGCAAATAGAAGTATTCTTTACCCGCTAATAAGGGGGCGCGGTGACAGTTGCTCGGTGGTTCTCTCCGGGTACTTCGGCTTCCTCCACTCGTAAAACTGTCGAGGTCCCGATTGGCCACTTTGTAGAAATATGTGACCTTAAACATCAATAAACAAATAAAGAAATATATGTCGTATATTTTTTCTTTACTCACATAAGATATAAGTTTACGTTGATTGAGAATTGTATTTTTCACTAGAAATGAGCGGTATTGGAATTTTCAGTTCGGTATCGGTTTCGGTATATTGGGGTGGGGTGGGGGGCGGTATCGATTCGGTATTCAGTATCTGACTTGACTGTGATTTGCGGATAGTACCAAAGGGTAATTCACGTCAGGAAAATGCAGAATAAGTTGCTCCTGCATCATTCTACCATAGCACCACAAATGCCACTGCAATGAGCTGAACAATACCCGCTAATAATAATATTCGGGGGCATTTGCATGACTGCTATCTCCCCCAAATAAATTTCTCACCCACCTTCAATTGACAATCTCCTCCGGTGGTGTATCGCTCATTCATCTCTGTTACCTTTAAGACATATCATCCTCCTCTCTTGAATTCTCTGGGGCATTTTTTTGGAAAAAATTGTTTTAAAATTACAGTGTAAAGTCTTTTGAATGACATTGATTAAATGAGATGAAAATTCAATTTCTGGGTCAATGGCAAGTGAATTTGTGAAATCCTCAGTTCCTTAATGGATTATGTTCCATATTTATCCATCAACGTTTAAAAAGCTGTCAGCCAATATTATCGCAGTTTCTAAATGATTTTCAAAATCAACAACTGGAATTAAGAAAAAAATGAATATTTAACGAAAGGCGGTTAAGAATCGAAACAGTAGACGGACGGAATCTATCGCAGAAAGACATTTGCACATTTTACAATATAGAGTATGTACGTAAAGCCTAAAAAAGTTAGAAATCTGTTTCTCATGGCATGGCCGTTTTGGCTGCCACATGCTCTCTTTTTATAACTAATGCAAACTTTAAAAAAATAAAAATTCAATAGTTTACGCATTTTACCCAAGCAGTAGCGTGGCCACGGGGGACGCCCCCCCCCCCCCCCCACACTTTCCTTCAAAGTTGGAATTAGTTGGTCCTCGAAATATGTCAAAAAATGGAATAAAAATCGTAGGGGGATAAGGTCCACGGGGTTAGGTTGTAGATTTGTAGATTGCTTGTCTTAATATCTGCGTCGGTGAAAAGGTAGACAGTCGTCAATACATGAAAAAACTCAAAATATCCGATCAGATGCAAGGAGATGGGGGGTTTTGAACTCTGGAATCCAAAATGTTTCTACCACGGGCCGAACCATTTTGAATTCCAGGGTTCAAAAACCCCATCGACGAGCCTTGGCCATCCCATATCGGACTCATTTATTTCCCTCTAGTGGAAACCCTGATTATTGTTACCTTGGTTATCTTGCTCAAACTTTAGGGACCCAAAATTCTGAGATGTGAAGGCTTGGAAAGATTTTCCTGTACTCACCCCCCTCACCCCCCTCACCCCCCCCCCCCTATTAAAATGGAGCTAAGCCAGGCTCTTCAAGTCTGTACCCCCCCCTCCACCCCCACCCCCACCCCCACACACACTTGCTTTGGGCTGGCTACGCCACTTGTACCCAAATTAATAAAATTGATAAATTTGTCCCGTCAGTGCAACAAGGCTTTGCAATGCTTTTGTGTTAAGGTCAAATATATTACTGTAAGAGTGTTTCGATTTCATGTCATCTGCGCATCCACTGATGTATTTTCTACTCCTGAACGGGTTAATAAACCTTGCGATCTCCATTGTTTGTTATAACGATTCGTTTATGGTACATATGGACCCTCGGTGATGATTCCATAGACTGTATTGATTAGGTGATAAAATTATATTAAAAGATGTATTTCTGTACTGTCGTAAAGCACGCGTTCATATTCCCGTTTGACACAAAGTATATGTGTTCGTGCATAGATCCATATCGTTATTACCGGTAAAAATTATTTTATCTCCCATATTTCCTTTAACGCCTGGATGCCTAGAGTTGGCTCACCGCGTGGAAACCTGAACGCCTATCTATTTCAATCCACTCACAGCCTGGGAGCATACAGTTGTGTTTACGCAGAGTATAGAAGCCTACAACCGAATCAAGTCCACTCACAGTCCCGAACGCAATAGTTTGAGTCAAATCACAGTCTACACGGACGCCTACAGTTGAGCCACCCACATCAAGGAAGCTGGGAGCTAACACCTCAGTGTCCGCAGAGTACCCGGAAGCCAAAAATTGAACCCACTCACAGCCTCCTGCTGAATGCACACATGGAATGGAAGCCTATACTTGGGTCTACCCACAGCCTGGAAGCTATCAATTGAGTCCACTCACAGCCTTCAGCCTTCAATTGAGTCTACCCACAATTTGCATGGAGGCATACAGTTGAGTCACTCACAACCTGGAAGCAACGTTTCAATCCACTCACAGCCTGATAGCCGAAAATTGAGTCACGTGCAGCCTCAAAACCTACAGGTGAATCCACGCACAATCTGGGAGTAGTAAGGGATGACACTATGGGCCCCTGGAACACTGAAATTCCCATAGACATTTGTCCGCCAGACAAAATTCACGATCGTGTGTATTTTGGAGACCTGATTTAACACTGAAAATTCCCATAGGGTTTTGAATTTTTTAAAAACCCACGGTCGTGTGTTCTATGGGGTCCTGATTTAACTCTGAAAATTCCCATGGACATTTTTAACGCCGGAGTGCCATCGGCAGGTGGTACTCTGGTGAAAAAAATGTCAAAACACACGATCGTGGATTTTCTCTGGCAAACAAATGTCAATGGGAATTTCAGTGTTAAATCAGGTCCCCATAGTGTCATCCCTTACTACTCCTGGGAGCCTACAGTTGTATCCACTCACTCACGACATGGAACCTACGGTTGAGGCCTCTCACAGCATCGAAGCCTATACAGCTGATCCCAATCACAGCGTGAAAGCCTACAGTTGAATCTACTCAGGGCCGGGGCGCCTACCTTTGAATCCTCGGATCGCATAGCAGCCTAGCTGAGTCTCCTCACATTCTTAAAGACCACAGTTGAGTCTACTCACAGCCTGGTGGCCAACACTTGAGTCCACTTACAGTCTCTAAGTCTACAGATTAGTTCACTCACATCCTGGAAGCCTACATTTGAGCCCATTCACAGTCTGCATGAGAGTCTACAATTGAGCTCACTCACCGCCTGCTCATACGCAGCGGCTTCTTCATGGAATATTTCAGATTCTGTTTGTTGAGGTAATATCAAACTTTGTGTCTGCGCGTGTGTGTGTGTCGTGTGTGTGGGGGATGGGGTGGGGTAGAGCTTCACGTATGAAGCTCGGATCTCTGTGACCGTGTCTTCGTGTATGGCCGAACTTAGCAGGAAATCAGTTCTGGCCTAGAGTCACAAAACATAACTTATTACTTTCCGAAGTGTGATTTACTGGGATTTGCGGGTTTGATTATAAACGAGAACTTCACAAGTGAATTATGCAATCAACAATTGCGTCATGTATCCGTGCGCGCAAACGAAGACACTTTGCCGTGGATGTAATGGGGACTTCATTGTTTTTTGTATTTTTAACCCTTTACCTAATATGAAAAGCAGACGACACTTGCAAAAAAAATTCTTGAATAGCTATTATTTTCATTTTTTGTCTCAAAAACATAGGTTATGACCTCTCATTGGAACGAGCTCGACGAGCCCATTCCAATGAGGGGTCATAACTTTAGAGACAAAAAATGAAAATTAATTGGCGATTTTTGAGAATAGCACTGGCCGTTACGTTAGGTAAAGGGTTAAATAATATAATTATCGTTAATAATGAAAAGTAATAAACAGACTAATCGCTTGGCTGGACTGGTTACGTGAAATAATTCATTCGAGGCGAGGGACTATATTGTAAAGCACTCGTGCGCATTCGCACTTGTGTTTGTGCAACGTCTCTCACCTCTCATGAATTATTTCACGTAACCAGTCCAGTCAAGCGATTACTCTCTATAATAACACACTGCTTACCAAAATTCGATCGCTGTGGCTCCGAATTTGCGGTTGCCTTCACGTGCGAGACAATCCCTTTTGTATGTCTTTTGAACGGATTGAGTCATGCTTCCATTTTGTCTTCGAATCATAACATTCGGGATCTTTTTGAAAGAAATAAAATGTTGGATAACCACATGGAAATATCAGTTATGTTTTTTTTTGGTCAACCAGGTGATCCGTGTTAATGTTGGTTTTGTTTTCTTAGGAAAAATAATGACTTCACGCTCAGAAACTTTGAAACTTACTGTTTATCGGGAGACAGTGAGAGCGACATTTTTGTTTGGCGTAGGGCTGAAACGGGCTGAAACGGTTGGCTCATTTGCGTAAACGACTAACCGAGAGCTATAACCGGCCATTATTTCACCGAATTTGGGATCAAAACTTTTGGAACTGGAAAGCAGTATTCTTAAACTATTCCGTAGTGTGTATACAAACGAACGTTGTCGAGTACTCGACAACGTTCGTTTGTATACACACTGCGGAATAGTTTCTGCGATTACTCATTACTCACGGAAACTGCCGAGCATTAACGAAGTCTTGAACGCCAAAGTCGATTATTTCTTAATATACACAATGCGACTTCGATGTGTCTAATCTTTCACAAAGTTGGAGCGACAGATTTACTACGTTTTATACGTCGAATGGCGATCACTATCGATATTTCGGATAACCGGTTGACGGTTTTTCTAATCGGTTAACTGGTTTCAAACCGATTATCCGGTTATCCATTCCAATACTAGTTTGGTGGTTGTTACAAGTTGTACAAACCAGTGCAATTTGTTCTCAGATGTATAGCGTACATCGGTATAGAATACTTAGCAGTTTGTTGAACCGCATATATTCTTTGTACTGCGAGTGTGTTTTATATAAATATGAACTATAAACATTACAGCTTACAGATCTTGACATTTGCAAATGATATCTTCCAGTCGGTTTCTATCTAATATTGTGCAATATTCCAAGTGCAAATCATTCGACTGACTCACAAAGAACATCTTCGTTGAAGCCTTCATCAATCAGAATTCGTGTATACAGAAGCTGTATTCGTTAAAATCGAGTATGCTTTCTCATGTTTACCCTGTCCGTACTGGTATCTCATGGCACCAACAACCTGATGTTTGTAGGGTCATACGAATCGCACGTTTTCGATTCGAAGCGAATCTCGAATCGAATCTTGTATGTTATTCGAAACGGAGCTGTAATCGAATTTAGATCATTTTCATCGGCGTTTACTCCTCCCAAATAAAACTTCTATTCAACCCAGTGACGTAACTAAAACAATATTCAAGTCCCTGATCGTTTTATAAACATGGACCCTTTGTGTCAAACCTTATCTTTATTTTGAGGGATCATTTGTGAATTTACGCTTGAATGAGAATAATATACCCAAAATTCAACAGTTAACTGGTTCCACTTGAGTAAGATTGTTATTCTGTCATTGGATGCTTTGCATTGCGAAACAGTCAGTCCGCATCCTTCTTGTAAATAGTAGTATTGGGGTCGAAGCAGGTATATTTTGTACACACATTTAGTCGAATTCGTCGACGAAGTGTTGGTGGATAATTAATTGAGCAACGAATCGTGGATGTATTTATTTATTTATTGATGTTTAAGGTCACATATTTATGCACAATGGCTAATCATGACCGTGACAGTTTTACGGGTGGAGGAAGCCAGAGTACCCGGAGAGAACTACCGAGCAACGACGAGCAGCTGCCAGCTCCCCAACATCGTAACTCCGCACTGCAGCACAGACAGGGTTAGATTGGTTGAAGACATGCGTGCCATCGACGTGCAGTACGCCTTAGTACACGGCGTCATCGTGCCCCATGCGGGAAATGGAGATGAAGTGTCTTGCCCAAGGACACAACGCGGTTGCCGCAGGTGGGATTCGAACCGAGGACCTCTTGGCTTGCAGCCTGCACCTCTACCTACTGAGCCACCGCGCTCCCGAATCGTTGATGAAAAGATCAGTTAATTTTATTATAGGAGTTCGTCTGCACTTTTTGAATTCAGTGTAGATTCCTTCGAGGTTCCTACACAATCGGTTATTATTTTAACATACACTTACCCCTTCACTACCACAATGAAAAAAGTGTGCGAAACTATATGCACTGCCCAGTACACTGTAGTAAAAATCGAATAAACATAAATCCTAGACAAATACACTTCACACAGATATCTATATTATATTCTTCCCATTAAACATTCGGAATATGAAAAAATCTTCAGGCAGGTCTCTCGCTTTGAAAATCACATGGAAGCCAGCGAGGCTCTTCTGGTTAAAATTTCAGAAGGGCGACTTTCCTCTATTTTTTTTATATTAGGATAAAACGACATATTAACAGCCAGGATCATATCATGTTGACAGTTTTACGGGTGGAGGAAGCCGGAGTACCCAGAGAGAACCACCGAGCAACGACGAGCAGCTGTCAGCTCTCCAACATCGTAACTCTGCACCGCGGCACAGGCAGGGTTAGATTGGTTGAAGACATGCTCACCATCGACGGGCAGTACGCCTTAGTACACAGCGTCATCGTGTCCCCATGTAGGCAATCGGGGTTAAGTGCCTTTGCCCAAGGACACAACGCGGGAACGCGAATCCGTCGCTGAAATGGTCACCCATCCAACTACTAACCGCGCTCGACGTTGCTTAACTTCGGTGATCTGACGAGAACCGGTTACCGAGATGCCACCGCGCCCTTTCCTCTCTTATAGATAGACAGATAGACAGATACTTTATATTGCAATATATGTAAAAAAAACCCAGATTATAAAGAATTATTTATGTACTTGTCAATACAATAATAACAATAAAAAATGTACATGCGTGTTATTAAGTACTGTATGTATAACAATACATATATTGCAGGATGACCATATAGCCAGATTGGCTGTCTTCCTATGGTCACCCAGATCTGCATGCATATTGCTTATAGTCTGTTGCTATAAATTGTTAACTGAACAGGGGGGGGGGGGGGGCACTTAAAATTTGCAAGACGTGACGTCCTATTTTTTATTCGGCTCCTTTTTACACCCACCCACCCATTACGTGCAAATTTTCTACTACCGTTCTCAGACACCCACCCTCCTCTCTCCCATTAAAATCCAAAATAAACTTATAAACTTAGTAGGCATAGCTGTCTTCAGGGGTTTTCATAATGTTCTTAATGTTCTTAACCCTTTACCCAACGTAATGGCCAAAACCGGCCAGCGCTATCCTAAAAAGTCGCCAATTAATTTTTATTATTTTTTCATTTTTTGTCTAAAAAACATATGTTATGACCCCTCATTGGAACGAGCTCGTCGAGCTCGTTCCAATGAGGGGTCATAACCTATGTTTTTGAGACAAAAAATGAAAAAAATTAGTTATTCAATCATTTTTTTGGCAAGTGTCGTCTGCTTTTCATGTTAGGCAAAGGGTTAAACTGGTACCACCAATTTAGACCTCTGTGGGCTGCTGTGGGCCCCAATCTACAAATGACAAGCTGTACATTATCAGGCTTGGCCAGAGCAGGTGTACATATACGGGAACAAATTTTCATTTGAATTGTTCCCAAAATATTGTCTGCACATTTTCTACATTTCCAACAAGACACTCACCCCCTACTAACGTGTGACATTTTCCCAGATTAAGCCCAATATTCTCACATATAAAGCCTCCTGATGTTGTATTTATGTTAAGAGTGTGATGTACAACATCGTCTTTAAGGTTTGAAACACAAATGATGGTATATATTAGGTGATATATTGATATATTTTTAAAAAATTCAAAAAATTGCACAAGTTGGAAATGCACATTTTTGGCGCACTCAAGAGACCCACCCACCCCCACGTCACGTCTTGCAAATTTTTGGTGCCCCCCCCCCCCCCCCCCACCTGAACTGAAGAACACTTTGTGTACACATCTTGAGTCCACTTATAACTGTTCTAGCGTGCTTGGATACGAACCACTGACCAGAGATACATGGATGCCCAGTCTGCTTGGTAGGAGATTATGCTCGAGAAGTGTACTCGCCATAAGTTTGTAGAATCTCACAAAATCACGGATACTACAATATGATTATATAATCACATACTAGTGGACTGGGCATGCGTTGAAATATGATGGGAAACACCAAACCACGGGCGTTTCTTTAATACGAGCCACTAAAACAATATCTTGAAGATAGCCGATTGGGAGAGAGGACGGTGCTATAAACTTGATTTATTCCGGCTATATCACATCAAATCAAATCTCGACTTATTAAACATTCCAACCACATCATCAAGGCATGCCTTCGTCGAAGGCATGCCTTGATGATGTAGTTGGAATATTTCCCAGTAATAATTATAGTTAAAAGGCAGGAACGGGTGCAAGAATTACCGGAACGATGCACTGTACACAGAGCTAACCGCCAGCAACAGCTCATCGTCAACATTGTTTGGAAACTTTATATTTGCTTTCAACAAATTAATGAGACTACGCTTTCAACAAAACAACAGACTTGCGAGACTGAAAATTAGCGTGGGTTGTGTGTGGGTGCAAAGGCTATTTATATTAATATAGCGGAAATTACACGCAATCTTTATTTTCTGCATTATTTTTGTGCAATTTCCATGCGAACAATATGTTTTCCTAAGACGACGTTGATAATTGATACCAAAGTATATTTCTATGACAAGATTCGAAAGGAAGCGAATCAAGCCGAACATTAACTGGAGATTAGAAGCAGAATCGAATCTCGAAGCCTAGCCTTGCATGGCCCTAGATATATGATACGGATCTTAGAAGATTTTAAACAAATGGAAAACCTGAGATACGATTCGGATCTGGCTAAATTCAAAATTAGGTCAATGGAAAATGGGCCGCTGTAAGTTCAGTTTTTATGTTTCAAAGGAGTCTCACTTTCTGATATCACACCCTGCTACACAGTACACATTTCCATTTGTTATGCCCCCGAAAAATTTTCTCGAGGGGTATATAGTGGAGGTCTCCGTCCGTCCGTCCGTCCGTCCGTCCGTCCGTCCGTATGAACATTTTGTATTATAACTCGAATATCAGTTGTCGGATTTTAATGTTCTTTGGTATGGTGATAGGGCAGCTTGGGGGAACGGATGACCTTGTACCTAGGGTTTCGTCCGACAAATCTTACAGGAGTTATGTCCCTTATTTACTTTTTCCGTCCGTCCGTTCGAACATTTTGTATTATAACTCGAACATCAGTTGCTGGATTTTAATGTTCTTTGGTATGGTGATAGGGCAGCTTGGGGGAACGGATGCCCTTGTACCTAGGGTTTCGTCCGACAAATCTTACAGGAGTTATGTCCCTTATTTACTTTGAAAATTGATGATTTTGTTGTTTCCTACCAATTAAAATTGTTTGGCTGAACCGATGAGTTTCAAATTTTATATGCTGATTACTCATGTCAAAGTACAAGTCGGTTCCAATTTGAGGTTTGACTCGGCAATTTTTGATGCAGGTATGCCCCCTTTTTCACTTGGAAAAGATGCAAGACCAGTTCTACTTTTTCACTAATTTGAGAATTTTTAACAAAGGTATGTACTATTCCTATTTTTGCCTCTTTCAGTTATTATTCAATATGGCACCATTCAAGTCATCTGCAATTATTTTTATAACTTTGTCTCTATTACTGAGTCCTTAGTGCTGTTCTGCAATGTAGCAGCAGTGAAGGTGTTGTCTGTTGTTACAAAACATATTAACAAAATATAAGTAATAATAATTTTATTGGCACTTTGCCATTCCTTACTGTTGTTCTGCAATGTAGTGTTGTTCTGCAATGTAGCAGAAGTGAAGCTGTTGTCTGATTATCCACATGTGAGTACGACTTGGCTACCTTCGGGGGCATTAGCACACGCGTTAGCGTTGCTCTTGTTTTAAGTTAGAGAATTGTATTTTAAAAAGCTTTATACGTTCTCTATAGCCCACCTGATTTTAAAATAAGGAGAGCGACAAATACTCATCAAGACTGAAATCTTGAAAAAAATGAGGTATTTTGAAATCCAAATCGCAAAATACACAAAAAGGAAAGAAAGCGGGTCTCTTTTAACGCCCAAGGGCCGGGGTAGTTATCTTGGCTTTCTACTACATTACACCTTATGAGTCGAGTGCTGTTTATCAGTGATTGCTAGCCAAGTCTTGGCTGCCTTTACAGGCAGCCAAGACATGACTAGAAACCACTTTCAATGCTAAATGACTGTTGTCCATCGCACCCCTACGTGATTGCATTAAGCACCCGTTATCAGACCGCAAAGAGTGTCTTGGAAGTGGGATAAAGACGTTTCTCGGTGGCTCGTATTAAAGAAACACCCGTGTTACGACGTTTCCCATCATGGTACAACGAATGTTAAAATAGAGGAAAATCGCCCTTCTGAAACTTTCCCCGGGAGAGCCTCACTGGCTTCCCAATGATTTTCAAAGCGACATACTTGCCTGCAGCTTTTTTTCATATTCCGTATGTTTAATGGGAAGAATATAATATAATTATCTGAGTGAAGTTAATTTGTCTAGCAGTTATGTTTATTCGAATTTTGCTACAGTGTACTGGGCAGTGCATATATTTTCGCACATTTTTCATCGTGGTAGTGAAGGGATAAGTGTCACGATTGCTACTATTTACAAGTAGGATGCGGAATGACTGTTTCGTGATGCGAAGCATCCAATGCCAGAATAACAATCTTACTCAAATCGAACCAGTTAACTGTTGTATTTTGGGTATATTATTCTCATTCAAGCGTAAATTCACATATGGTCCCTCCAAATAAAGATAAGGTTTGACACAAAGGGTCCATGTTTATAAAACGACCAGGGACTTGAATATTCTTTTAGTTACGTCACGGGGTTGAATATAAGTTTTATTTGGGAGGAATAAAAGCCGATGAAAGTTATCTAAATTTTTAATTTCGTTTCGAAATGTTTATATAACGCTCTCTGTTGTTCAAGAAGTGAAATTTTGTTTTCTTGGAACAAACATGAATAATCAAAAATATGTACACGTCTTCACAAGACACACACAAATATACCCCCTACACACAAATACCTTTCGGCCGCCGTGGACTGGTCACTATCCACGGGTGAGCAATATTTCACGGACGTAATAATATTAGATTCCAAACACTAATTATAGGAATAATCATCAAAAATTTAATTAATGAAGCACCGGGTACAACCCGGTGCTTCATTAATTAAAATTTTGCCTCTGATGGTTTTTATTACCTTGAAAATGCATGCATGCGTGGACATCACTGCCCTCGCGTGGATCACGACCAGTCCGCGGCGGCTGGTCTGTACTATTATTATTATTATTATTATTATTATTATTATTATTATTATTATTAGCTCATCTTGACAAAGTCAAGCTGAGCTAATCTCATTGCTCTCCGTCGGTCGACTGTCGTCCGTCGTCCGTCAACACCATGTTTTGGTCTTCTCCTCCAAAGCCACTGGGCCAATTCAAGTGAAAGTTTGTGTGAGTGATGGTCCCAAAGGGGCATTGCATTTTAGTTCAACTCAACATTCCCAGCCCCATAGGAAGGGAGTGGGGGAAAATGTTCCAAAATATTTTTAAAATCTTCTTCTCAAGAACCAGTGTGTACAATGACTTGATATTTTCTATGGAGCTTCCTTTTGAGGTGTAGCATCAAGTTTGTTCAAACGAAGTTCGTGAAGTAATATTTGGCTTTGTAATGGGAGGGGTGAGATTTTTGGCCCCGCCCAAAATTTCTATTTTCTGAACCGATGGTCCGGTAGGAACCAAATTTGGTATGTGGTATTATTGGGTCATAAGTACTTGACCCATTAAAAAAATTCCTGCATCCTCATGGGAACCCTGGGAGCTAAAAATAGAAATATTTTCAAACGCCCATTTTTCTCAAACCACACGGAACAGAGAGCTGTTATTTGGTATGAAGTATCCTTAGGACCAGTAGAACTGAATGATAAAAAAATGCCATCGGTTATGTTAGGGTGTTCTGTAATGGGCATCGAAAAAATGCTGAGTCAGCATATTTGCAAAAAATTTTAAAAATCTTTTCTCCAGAACCAATCATCAGAATCTTTTGATATTTGGTATACAGCATTCATAGGGGGGGGGGGGGGGGGAGGGGCGGGCAGGGCAGATACAAGTTTGTTGAAATAAAGTTCATTGGTTCATATTTGGGGTCACTACAGGAGCCCGAATTTTTAACATAGGATAATATGGGAAAAATTCTTTAAAAATCTTCTTCAGAACCACCAGTCAGAATCTTTTAATGTTTGGTATACATCATTGTTATGAGGGTCAGATTCAAGATTGTTCAAACCAAGTCCCTATGTTAATATTTGGGCTTCCTACAGAAACCTAAATCTTGACTTTGTTCAATATGGGGGGGGGGGGGGTGGGGGGGAGTAATTTAAAAAAAATCTTCTTATTCAGATCCACCAATCAGAATGCTTTCATATTTGGTATGCAATATCTCTAGGGGGTCAGATTCAAGTTTGTTCAATTCGAGTGCCTGGGTTAATATTTGGGCTCCATATGGGAACCTGAAATTTAACTTAGTACAATAGAGGGAATTTCTTCAAAAATCTTCTTCTTCAGATCCACTCGTCAGAATGCCTTCATATTTGGTACACAACAGCTCTGGGGGGGGGGGGGGGGGGGGGGGGGTTAGATTCAAGTTTGTTCAAATCGGATTCATAGGTTAATATTTGGGCTCGCTATTATAGCCCAAATTTTAACTTAGTGCAATATGAAGAAATTTTTTTAAAAATTTCACTTCTTCAGATCCAACAGTCACAATGCTTTCATATTTAGTACACAACATCTCTGGGGAAGTCAGATTCAACTGTGTTCAAATCGAGAGCCTGGGTTAATATTTGGGCTCCCTACGGGAGCCTGAATTGGCCATTTTGCTGAAGAATTAAAAATTTTGTATTCAGTACCCTCTAGTTATTATTATTATTATTATTATTATTATTATTATTATTATTATTATTATTATTATTATTATTATTTAATGGTGTTTAAGGTCACATACTTATGCACACTGGTTAATCGTGATCGTGGCAGTTTTGTGGGAGGAGAATACCCGGAGAGAACCACCTACCATCGACGAGCAACTGTTAGCTCCACAACAACATTCTAACTCTGTCCAAGCTACGCTCAAGCTTGGTTACAGCGGTTGAAGACATGCGCATAATCGACGTGCAGTACGCCTTAGCACACGGCGTCATCGTGCCCCCATGTAGGCAACCGGGATAAAGTGCCTTGCCCAAGGATACAACGCGGGTCGTCCCGGACGGGGATCGAACTGGGGGCCGTTGAGATAGAAGTCCAACAGTCTACCGCGCTCCTTACTATTAACGAAGGGATCTTTCTTGCGTTCATTCATTCTCACCATTACTGCTGCTGCCCATTTTTCTTTCCTATTTCACTGTGTGCATTCGATGAATTATTGCATGACAATCTAACCGTGTGTTTGGCGTTTGAACCAATTATGTTTGTTCGTGATTCTCGTTCCACTGTGGTAATATTTGCGCTTTCACTAAAAGTATAGGTTTACTCAAAAGAAACTAGTCCCATCATGCGGATAATTTCCAATCATTCCCATGCGATGTATTGACAGATGAGATGCTTTTATGGTAGTGTGCGTAGCTTATAAGTTCGCGTGTCTTGATTTATTCTGCACTCGGATATTGAAATAATAAATAAAGTGAAATGAAAATATTTGGAAAATTAATTAGACGCGATGTGTTAGATTTTCCAGTAAATAAGAAAAAAACCCAAGTAAACTGTCGATTAAGTAATCAAAACCAATCCGTTATTGACACCTCTTTATACTTGTTTTACGGTACGGCCGCCGTGGACTGCGACCAATGCTATAAAACTTTTACAGATGTATTTTTCAGCTAATTGTATTTTCCCATTTATGGAAATAACTAATTGAAATGAACCATTAGCATTTTCAAAGATGTGGCAATTTGCCAGTTGGCAAATTGCCACATCTTTGAAAATGCTAATGGTTCATTTCTAATTGATTCATTTCCGTCATTTATATTCACTTGTACAAAATACAATCTTGGAAAATACAATTGTAAACGTTTTATATTATTGGCCCCACTTGTCGTAAACCACACGTGGGCAGTGATGTCCACGCATGTTTTTACCAGGTAATGAAAATCGTCAGCAGCAAAATTTTAATTAATTGTTCTTATCACTTCCGCGTATCAGTGCGCAGCAGCTGTTTACTTTCATGCATCAATTCTAGGTTGGGGGCGCGGTGGCTTAGTAGGTAGAGGTGCAGGCTGCAAGGCGAGACGTCCTCGGTTCGAATCCCACCTGCGGCAACTGCGTTTTGTCCTTGAGCAAGACACTTCACCCCCCCCCCCCCATTGCCCATGTGGGGGCACGGCGACGCTGTGCACTAAGTCGTACTGCCCGTCATTGGTGCACCTGTCTTCAACCAATTCTAACCCTGCTTGTGTGGAGTTAGTGTGTTGAGGAGCTGACAGTTGCTCGCCGTTGCTCGGTGGTTCTCATAAATAAATAAATAAATAAATAAATAAATAAATAAATAAATAAATAAATAAATTCGAGTTTGAAACGGGCTTCATTAATTTAATTTTTGATAATTCCTATAATTTGTGGTTTGGAGTGTAGTATTATTGCACCCGTAGAAACATTGCCCACCCGTGGAAAGTGACCAGTCCATGTCGGCTGTACTGTAACAGGCTTTGACCCAGGGTATGTGTTGGCGGATGCCGACTATATCGAGGTAGGATGACATTGCCGGCAGCGAAATGATAAAGGTTAAAAAGAAAAATGCTTGAGATTCACGTGACAATCTTGGGGCGAATTGTCAACATTTTGAAAAGACGTATCTCCGATTAGCATTTTGATGTTGTGTTCATATTTTTGCGCCGTCGCCTTGTGGGGAGGGGGTGGGGGGGAGGGGGAGAAGTGTATAAGAACAATTTTATGAGAGATGGGGAACGTTCAAGGCCTTTGAGTTCAAACAAAACTCTGTACGACACAATGAAGTCTGAAAAGATGGCACAAAAATGAAGAGGTTTTTTAGCTGATACGCATATCGTCCCCCGGGTTCCAGTCTGTTGTATGTGCCAGTAGGCACATAGAACACATTGGAACTCAGAGGACGATGTGTACCAAGTTAGACTTTTAAGTGTGATAAACATCATAGAACATGTAATGAAGGAAGAAGTCTGTAAATCTTGTTTTTATTAGATAGATACATGAACACACTAGCTTAAAAATCACATTTCTTTTCTCTTCAGTCAGTAAATTATTTTATTACACACCAAGCGATAGATTATGGAAAAAATTGCGGAAAGATAGAAATCGTATGCATGAAACCTGCCAGCTGAATCAGATCGTAAGACGCTACCTGTTCCGAGTATCGATCAAATCACTTCCGCGTATCAATGCGCATCAGCTGTTTACTTTCATGCATCAATTCAAGGTTGAAACGGGTGGAATTATTCATAGAAATGATCATATTCTTATAAAAATCGTATAATTAAAAGAAAATGCAAGCGCTCGCGAAAAATAAACATTTGTCTCGGTCACTCATGAGATAATATTCGGTACCCACTCAAAACACTAGGTATCCTCTATGTATCCATAGATTGCAATGTGATGACTCGTATTTAACCCTTAAATCCGCAGATGAAATTTACGGTAGTAATCACTATATATATTTGTACACAATCGCAGATTACTTACCTGTGTTTATCGCGTGACTTCTCCGTTTTCTCGGCTTATTACCATTTCATGTTTTCAATAAATATTAATAGTGTTTCATGACACCTTCAGTTGATTTGATTGGTCAATTTCAAAAGATCGCTTTCTGATTGATTATCACTGAAAAGATCTGTGTCAAATTAATGCGCGTGTAAATAGAACTATTTCAAAACATCAAAGAAGCCACGATTTATTTATTTATTTTGATGGGGTTTCACGACACTATCGACAGCCAGGGTCACCTCGTGTCGGACAGTTCTGGGGGCGGAAGCCGGAGTACCCGGAGAGAACCACCGAGCAACGGCGAGAAACTGTCTGGTTCCCCCAACATACTAACTCCACACAAGCAGGGTTAGCATTAGGTGCAGACAAGTGCACATCGACATGCATTACGCCTTAGTACACAACACCATCGTGCCCCCACGTGGGCAATGGGGGTGAAATATCTTGCCCAAGGACACAACGCGGTTGCCGCAGGTGGGATTCGAACCCAGTATCTCGCCACTTGAAGCCTGCACCTTTTACCTACTGAGCCACCGCGTCCCCAACAAAGAAACGATACCTGATTTTATTTGTTATAAACATTCACTAAAATCCCAATCATAAGAAATGTATAAATACTTGAAAATTAGTATATTTAACGCCGAATTGTGGAACTATATTTTGTCGTGGTTATGACGTATGGCAGCGTGCAGCTGTGACGCGTCACAGTCAAATGCAATACGTTCAAGTTGAAATTCCATTCTTTAACCCTTCCTTTCTATCTAAAAGATGTTTTTAACTGTGGTGTCATTTGATAAACAGAATATGAAATTTGTGTTTTGGTCATACTCTATTTATGAAATTCGTCTTCGTCTATAGTTTGACCAAACCACTCATGCCATATCCTCTATTTCTATATCACTGGTGGCTGCTTTGACGTCATGGGGAAGGTTGAGTGGCGACGGGGAAGGTTGAGTGGCGACATTTTTCGCTTACGTTCCCGCAATACACGATTACGCGGTTTGCAGCCATATCCAATCTACATGAAAATGTCCCGACTGGAAAGACAGGCACATTCGTCTCGAAGCACTCAATACATACATTTGTTTCACAGCATAACTGGGATGTCAGGCATCATCAGCAAAATTTTAATTAATGAAGCACCGGGTTGTACCCGGTGCTTCATTAATTAAATTTTTGATGATTATTCCTAATCCTATAATTAGTGTTTGGAATCTAATATTATTGCATCCGTGGAAATATTGCCCACCCGTGGAAAGTGACCAGTCTACGGCGACCGTACTGTAAGATGAATAGAACAGAACTTTATTACATTAAATCATCCGCACTGGGGCAGATTGCATGTACAATAATACAATATTAGTATAATTAAGAACATATGATACAGCATCATCAGCAATAGAATATCCTGTCATGTCTCAATATAGTCCTTTTATAATATTTAATGAGAAATATTATTAGTTACACAGTTTGTTGGTGGCCTAATATGGTATATATGGTGTCAGTTAATTGCATATTGGACTCGAGCGAATTAACTGACACCATATATACCATATTAGGCCACCAACAAACTGTCTAACGAATATATCTTTCCGACCGCTGCATCGATGCACAGAACTAATAACAACAGCGATCAAAATTAAATGAGAGAATTCTCACAATGTGTTCACGTGTCTTTGCCTTGTTACAATTTATGGGAGAGTGCCTGTAGGCACTCTCCCATAAATTGTAACAAGGCAAATTCATACATACCAAATAGTTTCATTTCGAATGAAACAGGACACGCATCCACAGAATATGGAGCCCTTTAAGTTGCCTAACCTGCACTTCAGACCAAATATGGGCTTCTACAGGAACTCTCCCATAAATTGTAACAAAGCAAATTCATACATACCAAACAGTTTCGTTTCGAAGGTAACATGACACGCATCCACAGAATATGAAGCCTTTTAAGTTGCCTAACCTGCACTTCAGACCAAATATGGGCTTCCAACACTCAATCTTTCAACTTGAAGTATTTATCGGCTGCCGCCATTTTGAATAATCAATGAACAAAGGGGAGATTACCCATAGCTGTCGGCGTATATTGATGTCGACAGGCAGTATATGGTTTTATATGCAGTCTGCATAAGACGCCTTTGAACCAATGAAATTCACAGATACCTGTAGGAATAAGATATATAATGATATTTTGAACACATGTATATATATATACACATGCACACAAATACATACACACACATCTATACACGTACACTCCTACACCCAGACACACCCTGAAGTATCATTTTGTTTGCAAATTACCAACTAAAAATCATTAATTATTACTGTGTCGCATCGCACGCGATGCCTGAATCGCATTTAGTGTGTACAGACCTTTATGTAGATCTAATAAGAAATTCGCTTTCCATTAAATGCTGTTGATTGTTATGCACAGACACGCTCTTAATGTTTTCTGGATTTACCAGCACTAATATTTTTACCACGATAGACACGCAAGTTGTTTGATTTTTAGCTTTCTCCGTGTATAAACTTGTCGGTGTTGAGATGGTAAGGGACCTCAGCTACTAATGGGAAGAGACAGCAGACTTGAGATCGATTTTTAGTTATCCAAGTCATGTATGGATGATGAATTTCTTGACTTAATTGATGGCAGGTCCGAGTTGAGCCAGCACGCTACATTGAAGTATTACCCTTCCCGTGGCTTTGAGATACAGTTGCAGTCAAATAGTTTTTGATTTTGAATGAAAAACGACAAAGCAAAATCAACAATGCCACCATTGAGCTCTCCAAAATCATATTTTCACATTATTTACTTAAGGGGTGTGGTGTCATCGGGGGGGGGGGGGGGGGGGGGTGCAAGGAGTTTTGATATTACTGTTCATTTTTCTTCAAAACGCAAAACTTGACACTCTGTGTTAAAAAAAAATATAGAATCGGCGTTTGTTGGGTTGTTTTGTTTGAATTCATTGTATTAAATTTGGCACAGAAGTTGACAAGGTAGTGTCTGGTCTAACGATAACAAGGCATTTTGGTGGTTTCGTGTGATCTGTATTCTATTCCTTCTGTTTGAACTTTCTCCACTGAATGCCATTATTATTTTATTATTTATTGGTGTTTAAGGTCACATACTTATGCACAATGGCTAATCGTGACCGTGACAGTTTTACTGGTGGAGGAAGCCGGCGTACCCGGAGAGAACCACCGAGCATCGACGAGCAACTGCCAGCTCCTCAATATTCTAACTCTGTTCAAGCTCCGCCCACGCAGGGTTACAGCGGTTGGAGACATATGCACCATCGGCGTGCGGTACGCCTTAGTACACGGCGCCATCGTGCCCCCGTGTAGGCAACCGGGATATCGAACTCGGGACCTCCAGCATTCCACTGAATACAAAACTTTTATACCAGAGGCCAATACTATAAAACTTTTAGAGTTGTATTTACGAGAACTGTATTTTATGTGTATCGCTATAAATGGTCTGAATAAATTATTGGTGTTTTCAAGGGTGTGGTAATTTACTGGTAGACAAATTGTCTCGTCTTTTAAAACATCAGTGATTATTTTCAGTGATTAATATTCACAGATGGAAAATACAATTCAGAAAAATACAATTAATTTTTTTTTTTATTATATTAATCCCAGGAATGTTGTTCTGGTTCGACTTCACGCGATACAATACATGCATTGGGAAATATGCTGGACACGCCACGCGTGGTCCCCGCGGGAACACCGGGAAGTAAAGCAGTGCCTGTTCACTGTGGTAAACAGGCTCTGTTTTACTGGTAAAATAGGACCCAGTCACCAATGCTTGGGAGGTGCAAACCCTCTCTAAAATGGGCAACATGGCTTATTAACGCTCACCCCTGGTCTTGAGTTGATACTCATGTTGTGGTCATGATTAGCCATTGTGCAAAAATATGTGACCTTAAACACCAATAAATAAATAAATAATAAATAACACCACGCGTGGAATCTCGATTACGCGTATGAACGTCATGTGAGAACGCATCTGATTGAACGTTAGGCGTTTGTTATGACGTGAATAAAATGCTTCGACAGAAAGCAGCCAATAGGAACGCCGAAGGTGAATCTTTCTTTAAAAATATCGGTTTTATTTACTTAATTCGAGTTTAATCGTTGTAAAAATACAGAAAACAACTCGGGTAGAGTACGGGGGGGGGGGGGGGGCTGGAAACAACGACCCGAGGAAGAGTTGTTCTTGTATTTCACGTGCGCCTTTGGCGCACGTGAAATACAAGAAAACTCTCGCCTCAGGTAGTTGATTTCAGTCCCCTGACTCCACCCTCGTGGTATCGTGTCTTACTGTACCATAATACAAAAGTTATGACCGTATCAGGTGGTAGGTTAGGGGTGGTTCTATTGAATTGGAAATATCCGAATATCTCGGTTTGATGTGCAAACATTGATTCTAGCCCCCGAACAGGACTCTGCATCCCCTAGGAGTAGTCACTAATTTGCGGTAGAAACGGCAGTTGAACAAAAAATGTTTTTCAAAAAAATTCAGCAAAACCATATTATGTGATACTTCATCGGAGCGAGCTCGTTGAACTCGTTCCAACAAGGGTTCACCTGTTATTCTTTTTATTTATTTTTTAAAACTTTGAAAAGACAAAAATTAAATAATAAATTTTGATATCCTATGTTTTGGAAGCAAAAAATGAAATTTTTTGTGTATAGCACTGGCCGGTTTTAGACGTTATGTTAGGTAAAGGGTTAATGTAATATAACCCACCCAAAATATGACAGATAACGTAAATTCTCCCTACTCAAATTATGCAAATGTGACCCAGTTGTATTTTGTTCAACCAATCAAATTGACTTTTTTTTAAATTGACCAGTGAAATCTCCCAACCCCAATTATGCAAATTTCGAACATATGTCGCAGTTGTATTTTGTTCAGCCAATCAAATTGTCTAGTTTTGAAACTGACCAATGAAATCGACGGAAGGCTTTATTTATCACTGATTGATATGAAAACAAAATATCAAATGTTTTAATGTGAACAAAACGGACGAGTCATATGATAAAAGAATATTCTTCTCGGCAAAAGGGTGACTTTTCATCTTATTTCCAGTCGTATTGTCATATGCTGAATTCTTCGATTAACCAAATAGTGTCTTAACTTTATCTGGTGTTCACGGTATTTACCCAATGTTTCTTTTTGTGTATTTTCCACTCAATTCGGAGTCATGTGGTGAAAACATTTTATTGCACAATATTTCAGACATTGTTTTCTTTCTTCCATGCGTTTCCGCTTATTGATAGATATTTGAAATGGGTCTGTTTGTTTTAATGTATGTAGACCCCCCATGGTGATGTAATATTCGCCCATTAACCCCCATTAATGAATAACTCGTCTTATATTGCAAACAAATATGTTAAAATCTGCTGAAATTGCACGTGGCGATAAAACATTCAAATTCATTCCATACCGTATGTTTTTTTTCCGTCGGGCAATGATATTTCGAATCAAATTGCATAAGTTCACCTGAAGGATAGAAGAAGCATTTGCAAAAATAACTGAGAAATTATATTTTTGTACCGCGCAATGATCTTTTTTTACATACATGCCGTAGCTTCATTTAAGTTTTAGAAGCGTGCAAACCACAATGAGATTGACGTTACGTTTCAAACTTTTGCGTTTTCGATTTCATTTATTGCGAATCTTCTTGGAGTTTTGCATGCTGGATCGTTTATTTACTGGATCATGGAATTCTCTGCAAAAGAGAATGCATGTCGCTAGAGACTAGGCGCATCACTCCTTGCAGCATTATCAGTTTTGAAGGAAATGACTTCTGATTACCAGAATTTGCTCTTCTCTTGTTGGAGTACAGCCATCAGTGTGTTAATATCGAATAAACGTATAGTGCTTTCAAGTAAAAAATTTATTCTACTCGTAGAATTAAGAATGAAACCGACTCGCCTCTGGCGAGTCGGTTTCATTCTTAATTCTACGAGAAGAATAAATTTTTTACTTGAAAACACTATACGTTTATTTTGTTTATCCCATAAATCTTCTACATGGCAGTCGCGGCAAAATCGCGCTATAATTCGCTACAAAACACAGCGAGAAGTGTGGAGCACATTGGTCCAATTCTATCATCCGGCAAAAATAAACAAGGCGCAGTAATACATTTCTGTCTAAAAATAATTCCCCTACAAACTTGAGCTAAACTTGCAAAAATACTTCATTATATGAGCAGTGGGTTGTGTTTTCTGCTGGCATTGTGTGATACTTTCAAAAAGTATTAAAGAAATCAACAATCGAACTATTAATTATGCTAGACAAATGTGGTAGAGGTCAGAGGTCAACAAGTCCGTCGCTACTAGGGAAATAAATTCTTTCAGTGTTAAACCAATAGGGAAAATTTATCACCTTACTAGGTGAATAAAGCAAAAATTTATCCAAGGTCTTTATTGTTCAAATAAACGGCCATTTATGGGATAAAAGAGTACAACGTGTTGATGGTACCCAGTTGACTACGACCAAATACAAATCGAGCTCAACATTGTGATATATCACTGTGTTCGAATGTCTGAGACATTTTGGGGTTCAATCGATGGAAACTGAGAGGGGGTCTTTTCGAGAGATGGTGTCCACTAGAGTTAACATCAAAACCTGTCAAGTTTGAGCGAACTTTCTGAAAGTTCTTTGGACCCCAAAAGATCTGTGGTGCCTGACAATTTGGCTTATAAATCGTTTGAGGTCACTTGAATTAAGGTTCGTGGAGTACCTCTAACAATTCGTTCAACATTAAACCTCATGAAGACTGTTTAGAGCTTGCATGTATACAAGTAATATGTATAGAACTCGGGATCAGTGCTGCTTGTTTTAGATCACTGGTAGATGGTTGGTCAAAGAAAACAGGGACCCCAAAAGATATGTTGTGCTTGACGATTTGTAATATATATCTGGAAAATAAAATATGCATATCAACTTTATCGATCCATTTTGTATGTAATTGTTTGCAAACATATAGAATAAACGTAGAGTGTTTTCAAGTAAAAAAAAATATTCTCCTCGTAGGATTAAGAATGAAACCTACTCGCCAAGGCGAGTAGGTTTCATTCTTAATCCTACGAGGAGAATATTTTTTTTACTTGAAAACACTATATGTTTATTTTGTTTGTCTCATAAATCATTTACAGAGCAGTCGCGGTGAAATCGTGCTTTTACTCGCTACAAAACAATGCGAAAAGCGAGGAGCACATTGGTCCAATTTGATCGACAAGCCAAACTGCCAAAAATAAACAAGGCACAGTGATACATTTCTGTCTAAAAATAATTCCCCTACAAACTTGATCTAAACTTTATTAAATGAACAATGTGTAGTGTTTTCTACAGGCATTGCGTAATACTTTCAAAAAGGTTTAAAGAAAACAACAGTTGAACTGTTAATAATACTGCACGAATGCGGTGGAGGTCAGAGGTCAACAAGTCCGTCTCTACTATAGGCATAAATTCTTTCAGTGTCACTCATTTTTCAAATTTTTCCTATGATCGTCCATCGCCACTTAGCGCACCTCACCAAAAAAATTCCTGCCAACTCTCCTGCTTTGTTACAATTATTGGCCATTCAAAAGAGATGAAGTGAAGTACTTTTTGTATTGCTGAAATGGTCATTCTGAATGTTCGAAATGCTTCTTAAATGTGTATTGTTAATTAACAATCGTGAACCAACCCATCACTATTTATCATCCAATATAACGAAACCTCTTCACGTCCGCGAAGAAGTCTTGTAATCTAAATTAGTTTAATTGAATTGCTTTAGGCCGTTCTTCTGTTCTTTGAAGCCTTACATGGGTATTGCGTTTACTAGTAAGATCTCTCTCTCTCTCTCTCTCTCTCTCTCTCTCTCTCTCTCTCTCTCTCTCTCTCTCTCTTGAAGTCGTTGGAAATACCGAACCGATACCGATGAACCGAAACAATCATTGAATACCAAAACTGTCTTAATTTTCAAACTGTCTTACATTCACTATTTGGCCTTGTTGAGGCTCAATAGCAGGTGAAGGATTCGTTTTGATGGAAGAAGTGGCTGATTTTCTTTTCAATTTTGTTAACCGTCAGGGTGCAGGGCAGTTGTACTGAATTCTCACTGGACGTCAACCTGAACATGTCCAGCTGCTCAGCAGTGATTTGCAGCCAAGTCCTGGTTGCCTCAACAGGCCGCCAAGACTTGGCAAGAAATCACTGCCCAGGTACTTTATCTATTGTCAGCAGGTCATCCCGAAGGTGACATGGTCAGGGCACATGCATTGATATTGCCTACGCCTGAAATATGGCTTTAAGGGTTAAGGCGTGTTTATAATAAGTCAGAAAATTACTGTAGATGTGATTTGTTTTCGTAAAAGAATTTCCTCGTTGAGCTCATTGCAGTGGCATTTGTGACGCTGCAGTAGAATGACACAACAACAACTTATTCTGTATTTTCCTAATGTGAATCCCTCTGGAACTATCGGCAAATCTCAGTCATGTCAGATACCAAATACCGAACCGATACCGAGGTATACCCTCCTTTAAAATACCGAACTCAAAATCTCAATACCGCACATCTCTTGTAATGGATATTTTACCACTGAAATACCTGCAGATCGTGAATATTGAGATCCAGTGTAAAAAGTACAATCAATGCTGACAAATACGGTGGAGCCAGTGGGCACGTGCCCCTCCACTTTTTTCCTCAGATATATTTCGCAGTTTCACAATGAGTTAAACTGGGCGCATGCAAACGTGTCAATTATACAGGCATTCCTGTAACATTATTTGCAAATCCAAACAATATTTAGCCAAAGAATTCCACTTTCGGTCGCTTCGATCCGTTTCTTCTACTTCAACCATCTTCCAACCCGAAGGCTGGCCTTCGGGTTGGAAGATGCTTGAAGTCGAAGAAACGGACAGGACAGTGACCACACAGCGGTATATTCATCTAAACGAGAGACTATAGCGAATCATGGTACATTTACCGATATACGATTGTTACATTTCGCACATTGGGTCGAACCATGGTAGCATTGTAAATTTGTTCCCCTCCACTTTTATCTAAATTTCGCCGCCCCTGAATGCTGAAACTTTACCATTGGTTGAAACTTAACTTTAACATCAGTGGGTTTTTAGCTGCGACGAGCAGCTCTATGTGTGGCAATGTCGGTCTGTCTGTCGGTCGGTCTGTCATGAACGAGTTTAAAAAACACCATAACTCCTAAAATGCTTGATGGAATGACATCATACTTGGTATGCAAGTGTATCTTCGTGATGTCTACACCCTCTCAATGGCGCATGTCATTCGGATAATTCCTGTCACATTTATGGACTTGTCACCAACGAGGTTTTTTTGTCACCAACGAGTTTTTTTTTTTTTATCACCAACGAGTTTTAAAACATCATTGGCGTTGCACGAATCGTCGCAGCTTCGGCACTGTGACAGTGCTTCTAGTTTTTACAGTAATAGTAGACCCCTGATGAGTCGCTATCTCATAATTAATTTCTGTGCTGAGTTCACTAGAATCGATCTGAGCCGAGGTTTGCTCAAGCGTTGATCGATTTTAGTAAACGAGTTCATAAAATTCATATCAAATCGTGACGAATTGGATATTCCTTTTATCGCATAATGTTTAATTTAACATTTTAGCTAATGTAACGCTAGCAGCTGCTCGTCGTTGCTCGCCGGTGGTTTTCTCCGGGTACTCCGGCTTCCTCCACCCGTAAAACTGTCACCGACACGATATAACCCTGGCTGTTAAAGTGTCGTTAAACCCTAATAAATAAATACATATAAATAAATAACTAATTTAACGACTAAAGCTGGCCAACGTTGTTCACAAAATTCTCCATCCAAATTTCTTCATTTTTTTTTTTAATTTTTGCCCCCAAAAACAAACATAGCTTGTGCCCCCTCGCTGGAAACGGGCTCTTTGAGATCGTTCCAATAAGGTGCCGTAAGCTATGTTTTCGAGACAAAAATGAAAATTTTTAGTTATTCGGGAAATGCTTTCTGCACATGCCGTCCGCTATTTGTATCCGGAAGACAGTTAATGAAAAATAAAACATTAATTCAGTTTAACTTCCGAAACTAACTCATTCACAACGTTACCACCCCTGACGTCATTCCCGTATTTGACGTGTTGTAAGCGATATTTTCTGTAACCCTTTGATAACATGAAAAAAAGACGACACTTGCAAAGCAAATTCTTGAATAACTAATTTTTTTTTCATTTTTTGTCTCAAAAACATAGGTTATGACCCCTCTTTGGAACGAGCTCGATGAGCTCGTTCCAAAGAGGGGTCAAAACCTATGTTTTTGAGACATAAAAAATGAAAAAAATAATGAAAATTAACTGGCGATTTTTGAGAATAGCGCTGGCCGTGTTTGGGCGTTACGTTGGGTAAAGGGTTAATGGGCTATTTGTTGGTGATTATGAGATAAATTTGAGTTGTAGGAATTGGAAAGCCACATCGTGTGCGTATTTGTAGTGAATCACTCCCTCCTTCACTGCATGTTTAGTTTATTTGTTTCAAAGTGGTTCGGAAAATGGGAAACCCTGTTAATTGAAGAGCGACTTTACCAGTGAAATATGTTCCGTTAACAGGCTGTTTTTCAGTTAACATGGACCTGGTCATTTCTCTGTTTTCTGGAGATAAACTGAGCGTATGTTCTACTGTATTTTTTATTTTTTTTGGATAGATTCAAATGCGTTCCTTCCAACAAACTATGATATATTAAATGCCTGTATAAAATGCACTAAGGACAAATTGGGCTATGTAAACTAGAGATGGGCGGTATTTGAATTTTGAGTTCGGTATCGGTTTCGGTATTTTTAGGGGAGGGGGTATACCTTGGTATCGGTTTCGGTATTTTTAGGGGAGGCGGTATACCTTGGTATCGGTTCGGTATTCGGTATCTGACGTGGCTGAAATTTGCTGATAGTACCAACGAGGAATTCACACTAGGAAAAATGCAGAATAAGTTGTTGTAGTATCATTTTACCACAGCGCTATAAATGACACTGCCATTGAGCCCAACAATTGCATTCTTTTACGACCACAGATCATATCTACAGTAATTTTGTGACTTGTTCTAAACGTACCTTTATGTTTAAAGACCTTTTGTTGGCTTTTGCGATCTCAGAGCCTGGGCCCTATCTTTATGAGGTCCTACTGACAATAGACAAAACCCCTGGGCAGTGATTTCTAGTCAAGTCTTGGCTGCCTGTTAAGGCAGCCAAGACTTGATTAGAAAGCACTGCTAAGCAGCTGGACATACACAGGTTGTAGTCCAGTGGGAATTCATGACAGCTGTCCAGTCCATTGCGTATTAACAAAACTGAAACGAAAATCAGTCACTTCTTTCATGAAACTGAATCTTTCAACTGTTATGAAGCCTCAACAGGGACTTATAAATGGAGAATATAGGAAAATTTGAAAATTTCACATGGTTTCGGTATTCAACGATTGGTTCGGTTCGGTTTTTATACGCCCGTTTTGAAAAAAAACGGGTCGTATTATGGTATACCGCTGCCCGTCTGTCCGTCCGGTCACATGTTGTACGATAACTCAAGAACGCTTTGAGAGATTTTCGTGATTTTGGGTAGGTGGTGTATATCGATGGAGGGAAGCTCCCTTTCGTTTAGCGTCGCCGTTCGATTAGTCATTCCAGAGTTATGGGACTTTATTACTTAGAAAATTGTTGATTTTTTATACGTCGTACGATAACTCGAGAATGCTTTGAGAGATTTTCGTGATTTTGGGGTAGGTGGTGTATATCGATGGAGGGAAGCTCCCTTTCGTTTAGTGTCGCCGTTCGATTAGTCATTCCAGAGTTATGGGACTTTATTACTTAGAAAATTGTTGATTTTTTACACGTCGTACGATAACTCGAGAACGCTTTGAGAGATTTTTCGTGATTTTGGGGTAGGTGGTGTATATCGATGGAGGGAAGCTCCCTTTCGTTTAGTGTCGCCGTTCGATTAGTCATTCCAGAGTTATGGGACTTTATTACTTAGAAAATTGTTGATTTTTTACACGTCGTTCGATAACTCGAGAACGCTTCGAGAGATTTTCACGATTTTTTGGTAGGTGGTTTATGTTGATGGAGGGAAGCTCCCTTTCGTTTAGTGTCGCCGTTCGATTAGTCATTCCAGAGTTATGGGACTTTATTACTTAGAAAATTGTTGATTTTTTACACGTCGTACGATAACTCTAGAACGCTTCGAGAGATTTTCACGTTTTTTTTTGGTAGGTGGTTTATGTTGATGGAAGGAAGCTCCCTTTCGGTTGGTGTGGCCGTTCGATTAATCATTCCAGAGTTATGGTACTTTTATTTTTCACATGTCGAACAATATCTTGAAAATGCTTAGAGCAATTTTCATGATTTTTTGGTTGCAAGTATATGTTGATAGAAGGAATCTCCCTTTCGATTTGTGTCGCTGTCCGATTTGTCATTCCAGAGTTAAGGGACTTTATTCATCAAAATATAGGCAATTTTCCGCATGTTGGACTTTGAGCAATTTTCATGATTTTTTGGTGGCAAGTATATGTAATCTGACAAGTACACATGTATACTCATATTGTGTGGTTCCCTCTTGTTATTAATAACGGGCGTATCATGCGCTCATGGCGCAGCTGTTTATTCGGTAACCCCATGAAAGCGGTATCGATTCGGTTTTTCGGTATATTGCCCAGATCTAACGTAAACAAGTGGCAGGGAAATTTATCAACAGATTACAAGATTTCTTATTTAATTAATGGAAATTTATTGAAATATCTACATCCAATGAACAGGGCAAATTCGTGCTCAAGATATGGTAAATTATTTGGTGCTTGGACGAAATACGCAATTAACAGGGTTATTTGGCTTGGGGGGTATCCAGTTAAATGAGCTTCACACTATAGCTGCCATAATAGCAGCTCGATATAAAATAACCTGTATCAGTTCCTGGGCTACTGAATGTTAAGTTTTGCATTCCAAAGTTACTTACCACAATTCTACAGGCTTTGATAATTAACTAGATAAATGATTAATTTAATTTGGCCAGCAAATTGGTTGCCACACTCATCGATAGTAATTTAGACGTGGACTTTGTGAAAAATTAATGGAATTATTGACAATCTTAGCTTCTGTTTGCCAGCATAGTTAATCTGTGATATTTGAGGTGACGTGAAAGTAAAATTGCGGCACGTTATGTACACTTCGTAATGTGTAACCTGGATTAGGAAACGGCTCGTGATCCGGAAATGTTTTCAGAAATTAGAAGACATTGATGAAGTTATTCCAACAGAGGGATAAATTTGTCTCTGGATCTGATTCAGACGTTGGAGAATTATTTCCATTGACTGTCCGTGGGAACAATTGCACGTCTTTATGTATAATCAAAACAGCTCAAAACGGTTCCAGTCCTGTATAAAATGGGCCTTCACCCCCATGCTCGTTGAATTTTATCCGTAACTACAAAAGTGCGTGTGAGAGAACTGTGATGTGACACTGTAATTCTGCCACATGCATTACATTTTCACACACTTGCCATTGTTATGTATCAATTCTTCCACATGACCAACTGGATAAATCAGTCAAATACGTTACCACAACATTCGATTTGTATTTTTGTAATTTGAAAATCTTCTCTTCCGAAACATCAGATATGATCCCATATTGGAACGGGCTTGTATTTATTTATATTTATTGGTATTTAAGGTCACATATTTATGCACAATGGCTAACCATGGCCGTGACAGTTTTACGGGTGGAGGAAGCCGGAGTACCTGGAGAGAACCACCGAGCAACGGCGAGCAACTGTCAGCTCCCCAACATACCAACTCCACGCAATCAGGGTTAGCATTGGTTGAAGACAGGTGCACCATCAACGTGCAGTACGCCTTAGTACACAGCGTCACCGTGCCCCCACGTGGGCAATGGGGGTGAAGTGTCTTGCCCAATGACACAACGCGGTTGCCGCAGGAACGGACTTGTGGATCTCATTCTAATAGCAGAAATAAGTTATGTCCTGGATTCGCATTTCATCTCCAGTGGGTCCCTACGAATATTCGGTATTCGAAATGATATTCGATTCGACGGTAGTATTCGATTCGAATTCGAATCGGCAATCGGTGCCGACTATATATCGAATGTCTCCGATTATCCTTCCAATCTTTCTCTCTGTCGGAATACATCGGATATCGTCCGGAGGAAAGCGTGTTTTAAAAATAGGCATACATCAGTTTAAAAAACGGGTTCCCTCTCACGCAAGTCCACATTCAGTGTCGGCGACCGATTTATCCGTCGCTCGTACTTCCTACTTCATGTGCCGGCGGCGGATATATCCGTCGCCGGCACATGGAATAGGGAGTACGGGCCAGTGTGTTTAGAATAGAATAGAATAGAACAGAATTTCATTGCAATAAATCACCCGCACTGGGGCAGATTACATGTATAATAACACACGGATAATGAACTATAGTTAAGAACATTTGATACAGCATCACCAGCAACAGAATATCATGTCATGTCTCAATATAAAGTCCGTCTATAATACAATGATAAATATATAATTATATGTTACCTCCTACAAGTATCTGGGAATTTCATTGGTCCAAAGACGTCACATGCAGACTGCATATAAACCCATATACTGCCTGTCAACATCAATATACGCTGACAGCTATGGGTAATCTCCCCTTTGTTCATTGATTATTCAAAATGGCGGCAGCCGATAAACGCTTCAAGTTGAAAGATTGAGTGTCGGAAGCCCATATTTGGTCTGAAGTGCAGGTTGGGCAACTTAAAAGGCTTCATGTTCTGTGGATGCGTGTCATGTTACCTTCGAAATGAAACTGTTTGGTATGTATGAATTTGCCTTGTTACAATTTATGGGAGAGTGCCTTTAGGCACTCTCCCATAAATTGTAACAAGGCAAAGACACGTGAACACATTGTGAGAATTCTCTCATTTAATTTTGATCGCTGTTGTTATTAGCTCTGTGCATCGATGCAGCACTTGGTGAGATATATTCTTTACACAGTTTGTTGGTGGCCTAATATGGTATAAGTTAATTCCATATTGGACTCGAGCTTCTGTGTAACAAATAATATTTTGAAGATATATACACATACACACATATGCACACACACACACCTACACCCACACACACCCTTCATACACACATACACGCACACCCTCACACTCCCCACATACATAATATGTTCCACACTAAAACACGTTTTTTCCCGCTGTACCCACCGGTAACCATTCTAATAAATTTGTAGTGGTAGTATTCGATTCGCTATTCGATCGCATTCGAATATTTATCGCATTTCGCTCGCATTCGAATATTCTCTAGCTGTTTAGGGAGATAAAGTATACAAACAAGTTTCTTTTGCGTGTCGCCTCAGCTTAAATGGAGATCTGGTTGTTTAAATATTGATGATAAATAATTGCGTACACTCACGTCCCGATGTACTGTTCGTCTTGTATAAAAATCCACCCTCTTACAATAGCCGGCTTACGTCATGACTTAGTCTCACATTTTCAAGATAATGTGCTGAGAAAAATGTCATCCGTTGAAGCATATAGAAAAGCAGGAGAAAACCTGGACATGAAGGTGCTCTGGGTACAGAAAGACATCAACGCGCAAAGAATATCCGCCTTCATGGAATTTTGAACATTCCACTGCTTAGCCCAAAACACCATCTTGTCATAAACGCTCAAATTGGAGTTTTGGTGGACAGTTTGAGATATAATTTTTTGACCCTTCACCAAAGTTAACGGGGATTTCCGGTTAGTGCTATTCACAAAAATGGTCATTCAGTTTTTATTATTTCTTCCCGGTTTTTAGCTGCGACTAGCAGCTCTATAAGTGGCAATGTCGGTCTGTCGGTCGGTCGGTCGGTCGGTCTGTCGGTTGGTCTGTCTGTGACCAACGAGTTTCAAAACTCAATAACTTTTGAAATACTTGATGGAATGACTTTATATTTGGCATGTAAGTGTATCTTATTGATGTCTAGCCACTGTTCAATGCATGTGTTGTTCCAAATATTTTTCTTGGAGTTATGGCCCTTGATTTTCTGAGATTGCACCACCCGTCGCAGCTACGGCGTCGATGTCGCGATTTTTTCCCAAACATTGATTTTGACACCTTATTGGAACGAGCTCACGAGCTCGTTCCAATAAGGTGTCATAAACAACGTTTTTAAGGCAAGAATTAAATTTGGTAATGGTTCGTAAATTAATTTTTTCCAAGTGTCGCTTCTCAGCTCTGTTTCTGTTGGGTAAATCGTTAAATTGTTGGTTCTACACGAACTTCAAATTGAGCACTGTCCTAAATTATTATTGCAACAATAGTGGGCTATTTGTACACCCTGGCTTTCTTAATATTGAACTGACATTTTAAATAAGTAGATGGATACCGCGGGACGTTTGAAAAACAAAAAGGAATTTAAAATAGAATCTCCAAAATTGATCGGAATCAATCCCCCCCTCCCTACCCTCATCCCCAGCTAAACTATTATTATACGGAGGGATAATGATGTTGGATCCTTTACTAAGCGTTTATTCTCTCGTGAAAAACATCCTCCAAATCCTAAATTGTGCCACAACAGACCGTCTGATGCACATACACCTAAAAACACACATATGCTTTCACTCACAAACACACATCTATATTATCTGTCCTTTCAGGGGGCGTGGTGGCTCGGTAGGTAGAGGTGCAGACTGCAAGCCGAGAGGTCCTCGGTTCTAATCCCACCTGCGGAAACCTAATTGCCCACGTGGGGGCACGGTGGAGTTGTGTTCTAAGGCGCACTGAAGTCGATCGTGCACTTGTCTTCAACCAATGCTAACCCTGCTTGCGTGGAGTTAGTATGTTGGGGAGATGACAGTTGCTTGCCCTGCTCGGTGCTTCTCCGGGTACTCCGGCTTCCTCCACCCGTAAAACTATCGTGGCCATTATTAACCATTGTGCAGAAATGTGTGACCTTAAACACGAATAAATAAATAAATAAATAAATAAATAAATAAATAAATAAATAAATAAATAAATAAATAAATAAATAAATAAATAAATAAGTAAATAAATATATCTGTCCTTTCATCGGCGTACTGTTGACAGCAGCAGAATTTTAAAGTTTAGGTGACACAATCGTTCATACATACTTATTTTGCTTGCTGATAATGACTCACCTGCCGTGCAGGTGTTGACTCCTATTCCATATTTTATCTGTAGAGTATAACTATGTGTCATCCGGCAAGCAGGACAGAATAAATCGTTCATGTTGAACTAATGGATCCAGATGAGGGGAATCTAGGCCAGATCTACCATCGTTTATGGGACTCTCGAAGGTCATGGAAAATCAAAGAATCTGATGAGATATTTTTTTATTTTTTGAAAATCCTTGATTTTTTTTCACTTCTCGGTGAAAAATCATGTGAAAATAAATAACATTTATGGAAGGATAAAATCTCCGGAACGAAATGGTCATAAAATAATGGCGTTATCTTCAGGAGGCTGTGCAGGGTGGTATGATATTCCGGCTATAGTTAGGCCGACAGCTAAGTAGTGTGATATTCCAGGTGTGACTGCACTTAATATTTCAATTAGAGTTACCCGCCTTGAAAAGTCGAAAATGTTAGAATCTCCGAAACAATGCAGCCTTGGGAAAAATATTGTTTCAATAAACGCTTGAAGCATTCTGCTGACATCTTCCGTTATTATTGAATATTCCAAATAAATAAAGAGGGTGATTGGATGACATTTTGGACCTAAAAAATACAATTGACTATTGGTGTGTTTTTGTTGGAGAATTCCCTGAAAAATATGTGTACACCGGTGCTTCATTTCCTGGCAGTTTTTCTCTCTTATTTGTTGCACCCCCCCCCCCCCAACCCACCCACCCTGGTTTCCTATCAAAAGGTTGTCTGAAAGGGCTATATTTGACAAAGATATTTGAATGCTGAACTTAAAGTGATGCGACCATATTTGTTTTTCGCCTGAACGTCGTTATAATGGTCGCCAATGGGAAAATATTTACTGGTGTGATACCTCCAGCCATAGCACGGCCCAGAGCTATATTATTTTACGAGGGGAGTATGCCTTCGACCAGCTTCCATACGTCAAGAGATTACTATGGCTATTCTTGGAGTGGGATCTAAGTTGATTTGTCCCGACCGTGACGGCGCAAGTCCTGACTGATAATATATTCTCACTGTATTAATTCCTGCCTTTGTGCAGTTATTTATATCTTATTGAAGTCTTGAAAAATCGTCGTGTTCGTTCCAATGATAGGTCACATGATATGGTTTTGTTTGAAAAAAAAACCGAAATATAAAATAATATAATTTTGATGTCGTGTGTGCTGGGTAAATGGTTAAAGCTCGAACTTTCATAAAAATTAAAATCTTCAAAAGGAGAAAGATTTGTTAATCTTTATGAAGAGAATCTTCCAAAATAACTTCCATTTATAGATATCTCTTTCAAAAGGTGCCTGATATACCCTCTGTCCTCTTAACATGTAGGCAGCGGGCAGCAGCTACCCCCGTGGGGCGGCGGTCCTGTTCTAATTTGAAAACAAATTTCTTGGAATGCCATGGATTCCTCTCCTCAAAAGGTTACACATCAGGGACGGCGGAAGCGCGATAAAAGTGTGGAGGGCACAAATTTACAATGCTTCCATTGTTCGACCCAGTGCGAGAAAGGTTGCAATCGTAAATCGGTAAATGTACCATGACTCGTTGTAGTCTCTCGCTTGGAGTTGCGGTAACCGGTTCTCGACAGATAACCGAAGTCAAGCAACGTCGACCCGGTTAGTCCTCGGATGGGTGACTGCCTGAGCGATCGATTCGGACTCCCGCGTTGTGTCCTTGGGCAAGGCACTTAACTCCGATTGTGTCACATGGGGGCACGATGACGCCGTGTACTAAGGCGTACTGTACGTCGATGGTGCGCATGTCTTCAAACAATCTAACCCTGCCTGTGCTGCAGTGTGGAGTTACGATGTTGGGGAGCTGGAAGCTGCTCGTCGCTGCTCGGTGGTTCTCTCCGGGTACTCCCGTCTTCCTCCACCCGTAAAACTTGTCACGGTCATGATTAGCCATTGTGCATATGTATGTGACCTTAAACCCCAATAAATGAATAAATATTGTCTCGTTTGCGTGAATATGTTGCTGTGTGGGCGCCGTCCTGTCCGTTTCTTCAACTTCAACAATCTTCCAACCCGAAGGCTAGCCTTCGGGTTGGAAGATAGTTGAAGTAGAAGAAACGGACCGGAGCGACCAAAAGTGGGGTTCTTTGGCAAAATATTGTTTGGATTTGCAAATAATTTTACAGGAATGCCTGAAAATTGACTGACATGTTTGTATGCGCCCTTTTTAACTCATTGTGTAACTGAGAAACATGTGTGGAAAGAAGTGGAGGGGCACGTGCCCCCTGCCTCCGGTGCTTCTGTTATACACACCTCGCAAAAGGAAAGGGAGTTGGGGAATGTATCATCCAACTGGAGAAAAAAAATCAAGAAAATTCAATATTCTGTTCACTGAAAATCCTACATTATGGACCCAATACGCCTGCACGCACTTGAGTAACGGAAACAAACTCAACAGCTTTCTTTCAGACACTTTTATACCAAATGTCAGACGTATTGTTGTTAGAGCCGGGTGATTGTTTAATCTTCAACCTCGCATTAAATGTGTTTCATACCAGAGACAGGATTACTGCTTGCAATTCCGTTTTTTGTCAGCGTATGTGCAAATCTATTGATTTACAGCATGCTGCAAAATCCACCGACACATCACTTCTCCATTCTTCGTGCTCTTGGGAATTGTTTCTCGATCTAAATCAACAGCGCCGGTAATTGAAAAATTAACAATACTACATCGTTCATTTCATTTTTTAACCATCGCTGAAGTTTAAATGATGCATTTTTGATGTGTACAGTGTAAGTAATAAGTGGGGGAAAATATCGAATTTCTTTCAAAACGTGTCAGAAGTTTTTTCCACAGACAATAGAATTTACAAGTCTGTCATTTTTATTGTTAACCTTTATTCTTGCTTCACCAAGTTTTCAAACTTATGAAGATACGAAATTATTCGTAACGGAATAATTTCAGCAAGTACTGATTTTTTAAAAAAAAAAGTCTATTATATAAATAGGACGTGTTTACGATTACGTCCGTTCCGTCCAAGTAGAAATTCCAGCTTTGGTTTTCTCTTTGATATGCAGTGGAGTACTTTCGCCGTCCTTGCACAGTTGGGTCAGCTGTATGTTCGTACCTCGGGGGTGGGGGAGGAGGGGCAGCTAGTTGTATATACTTGTATACAACTCATGTAACACTTCCTCACTCATGGATTTAAGCCCAAACCTTTTTTGGAATGAGCTGATATGTTTTCAACAAAGAACGAGGTGATAGCGTCAATCTGCGCATGCCAGAGCAGGCCTGGAAATAAAGAGCTTGCATCGCAACCTGGTAGTGGGTTACGCTATATAAAAGAGTAGTAACATAGAGCAACGGAATGTTACGTTCTGACCATCGATATGTAACGTTTCGACCATTAGAAAAAAAATGTTACGTTTTGACCACGAAGAAGTTACGTTTTGACCACGAAGAAGTTACGTTTTGACTAGGAAGAAGTTACGTTTTGACCAAAATATATTACGTTTTGACCAAAAAATATTACGTTTTGACCAAAATATATTATGTTTTGACCAAAATAAAATGTTACGTTTTGGCGTGGTTACGTTTCGAACAGACCCCCCCCCCCCCCCCCCACTCTCCCTCAAAAAAGTGTTGTAATTCTTTTCTACTTTCTCTGTTATTAATACCCAAGTCATATCGTTTACGTCTAGATAGAATTTCCGTCAAAATTAATAGCAACAACTGACGGGAGATCTCGCTCTCGCGAGATCGCGCGTCAGTTGTTGCTATTTATTTTGACCGAAATTCTATTAAGGTGTAAACGGCACGCCAAAAGGTTCATAGGTGGATGCAATGCGCATTCTTGGGAAGAGCAGTCGTTTTTTTCCGAAAAATTGTCATATCACACCGGCAAAATATGTGGGATTAAGAACTTAATTTATTCTGTGTTGTTTTATCGTAACCTGTACTGCGTTCCTGTATTTTACAATTGACGTAACCCAAACGTAACCCAAAATATCGTTCGCGTTATTTCCAGGCCTGCAAGCATCATTATAAAATACGCAGCAATAGCCCCGACCGTCAAGTTGAGGGTTATACACTGAGCACTGAAAGTGGTCGACATCAAAACTCAAGCGCATTTCTTGATTGCAGAACCACCGAAGAAACAAGAAATCAGCCTGCACAATAGGCTTGGAGATTTAATCCATTCTCGTTTGAATTCAAGCCACATCTCTTGAAAATAAAGTACTTTCTGTTGAAGAAACTGCGAGACCAAGCACTTTCTTTGAAGAGGTTTCATTGATTTGCGTAATCCATTTCTCCTGAGGTAGAATGACTTTTAGATCCGCGAGTTGTAAATTATTACCGGTGACCGAGCCCATGTAAAGGGGAGGCAGATCCGTAGAAACAGCAGTCGTTACCCATTCCGTCCCACTCTCTTACATGTCCGTTTACATGGACAGTGGTTATGATTAATAAGACGGAACACAACGAGACTAGAGTATGGAGGACTGGAACCAATATTATTATGCTAGTAAATTTGTTTATCCAATCAAATGAAGTTACTAAGAGACATAGACTCCGCAATATTAGGTTCAGGATAGCTGAAAAGCACCCAATATTAATTTAATATTAGGTGCCCGTCAGCCATTTTCTTTTATCATTATATCCACACGTCTCAGCTTTTAATTTACGCGTACGTACATGCTGCAGCGCAGTCGTACTGAAGACCCACCATAGAAAATAGACCCGTCGTATAAACATTGCATTCGATTGAATGAAACTGTTATAATAAAATGCCAAACCAGCCCAAAATATTAGCGGTTATAGAACAAGTCACGAGTGATTTATTATAATGCGGAAGCAAAATTACTCCCCTTGTTGCGTATATGTAAACAGCGTCTGCTTTGTTTACATTTTTCGATCCATGCGTACGTCAAAATTGTAAACATGAAACGATTTGCAAGTACATCAAATGAGGAAATCAACGAGAAAAGGCGTTTGGTACACGCTAAAAGTACTATAAATTCAAACAACAAGGCAATGACATTTTAGTATCCCGTGCATAATAAATACGTTACAGGGCGTTTAGTTGGCAGATACAGTGTCATATACGGCGAAGAGAAAACAATATTAGGTGAGGCGAAGGCGTTTAGTTGGCAGATATAGTGTCATATACGGCGAAGAGAAAACAATATTAGGTGAGGCGAATTGGCAGATACAGTGTCATATACGGCGAATAGAAAACAATATTAGGTGAGGCGAACAGTGTCATATACGGCGAAGAGAAAACAATATTAGGTGAGGCTTTGCCTCACCTAATATTGTTTTCTCTTCGCCGTATATGACACTGTATCTGCCAACTAAACGCCCTGTAACTTATAACACGTGTTGGAGTATTTCTTGTATTTCACGATCGCCGAAGTTGCTCGTGAAATACAGGAAAAACTCCAATAAGAGTCGTTTATTCCCGTCCCCCGCACTCTGCCCGACTTGTGTTCTGTATTTATACCACGATTCAGTTTGTATTAGGCGAATGAGGCTGATATTTTCAAAGAAAAACATCGTCTTTAGCGGTCTGTTTACATTCTGGCTTCACATTGTTGTGTGTCGAAGCCT